>QKWP01000499.1:226428-290479 GCA_003550325.1 Gigaspora rosea | reverse complement strand
TATTTATGAACTTGTTTTGTGAACTTGTTTTGCAGTTTTTATTTCGTAAAATTATTAAATGTTCTTTATACTCACCCACTAAATTAATGCGAATGAAAAGAATTGTACGTAATATTAAATAAGTATTTATGAACTTGTTTTGTGAGCTTGTTTTGTAGTTTTTATTTCGTAAAATTATTAAATGCTCTTTATACTCGCTAACTAAATTAATGCGAATGAAATGTAATGGTAAATAAATATTTATGAACTTGTTTTGTGAACTTGTTTTGCAGTTTTTATTTCGTAAAATTATTAAATTTTCTTAATACACACTTGCTGAATGAAATGAATTATACGTAATGGTAAATAAGTATTTATGAACTGTTTTGTGAACTTGTTTGCAGTTTATATTTCGTAAAATTATTAAATATTCTTTATACTCACTAACTAAATTAATAAGAATGAAATTAATTGCACGTAATGGTAAATAAGTATTTATGAACTTGTTTTGTGAACTTGTTTTGCAATTTTTATTTCGTAAAATTATTAAACTCACACGCTGAATGAAATGATTAATGAGAATGTGAAGATTTTATGTAATGGTAAATGAGTATTTATGTAGTAAAATTATTAAATATTCTTTATACTTACGAGCTAAAATAACACAAACAATAAACAAGTATTTATGAGCTTAAATTGCTAATAAATAGATCAATAAATGCTCTTTATGCTTACTCCCTGATAATTAAAATTGTGTAAGAAATATTACTTTAAATAAACTACAAACATTATAATTAAAAAAATAAAAATAAACTTACTTTTTAATCCATTCTTCATATTTATCTCTACTTTCTTCAACGCCAATTCCATAAAAATAACAAAAGGCAGTTTTTATAATTCCCATGGAATTACCTGCCTCTGCGGATTTCAGATAATATGTAAACGCTTTATGCTTATCGATTTCGACTCCAATTCCTAAATAAAAACAATAGCCAACTTGGTACATTCCGTTAGAATTATTTAAGTTTGCTGATTTTTGGTAATATGTGAATGCTTTTTTTTCATCCTTTTCAATTTCTATTCCATATTCGTAACAATATCCAAGCGAATAATTTATGTTTGGATCGTTTGTATCTGCCAATCTTTGACTGTTATCGAAATTTAGTCGATTGAAAACATCGGTAATTTGTGTAATTTCTTCGTTTTCCATTTGGATTTGTAAAAAAAAAAAATTTAAAAGATGGTTGGATATTAAGAATTAACGATACAGCTTTTTTATTTATTTATTTTTGGTTATACAATATATCCTAAATTATATCGGCCGGTGCAGTATTCAGCCTACATGCATTGTAGATATTATTGGCATAGTTTGCCAAATTTTATTTTTTTGTACGCGTGTACCAATAAATAAATATGTATTATTATATCTTTACAATACGTACTTACTAGTTTAAAAATGTAGTCATGTCAAATAAAATTTTTTAATTAATTTTTTTTTAAATTTTTTATTGTTTGTTTTTTAATTTTTGTTGCGGCAAATAATTTTTAATAAAATTGGTTATGAATGTTTTTTTCATACGTAATAATTGCAGATTTATTAAAATTTCTTTAAATAACATTTTCGCTATTTAGTTCTAACGATTAGTGCTCTCATAAATTTAACAGCTTTTAATCAGTAACCTCGTGCAATCGATTAAATAATCTTACAAGAATTGCACATATAGTATTTTTTTTTCTCTGAGCTATCGATAATAATAAGAATAATGCTTCAACAATTGCACCAAACGCAAAAGATTAAGTATTGAAAATTTTTTGTTTTTTTTTGTAAGCATATGTTTCAGATTCGTTAACCGGTAGTATTTTCCCTTTTGCATGCATTTAAAAAAAATGAAGCTAAATATTTCAATTTGTTTTTATACCAAACCGACATTTCTGTAAGATAAAAATATTTTGCATAAATTACAATTTCAACTAAATGATAATGTATGTATTAAATTTAAGCTCATAATTGGATCATTATTGGTTGTATTTTTTTTTTTTTTAAAAAAAAAAGGGTTATGAGTTTAATAAATTTTTTTCACGAAAATAATTAAAAAACTTTGAGTTCAATGTTCTCATGATGGTAATTTGGCGAAAAGTTCAATTTTTTTGCATGAAAGTAATTTTGCAAAGAGTTGAGATCGGTATTTTCACATAGTAGTTTGACGAAATTTTAAAATTTATTTTCAAGAAAATCATTTGACGTTTAAAATTTTAGCAATAGGCATTTCTGAGTTAACTTATTTGACAACTAGAGGAGCAGATAAATTGCGGGGAGCGAAGCATTTGTTTTTATGTAATTAGTGTGACTCGTGATGAATTTGTGGTAATTATAATAGAACAGAATGAAATCTGAGCCGCGAGGTAGTGAAAGCCGCTTTCTAGATTGTGTTAGGGTAGGTAATTTACATTTTATTATGTTTTTTATTATAATAAAGGCGGATTTTACAATAATGCGATGATCATAGCAGATTTCACTATTTCACAACTCATTTTCATCTGTCGTATTATAATGAGGGAGCTTCGCTCTAAAACCAGGAACGTTGCATATCACAGAGTTATACAGTTACGGATGTAACTGTTATTTCTCAACTGGTCATCAATTTATAAACGTCTCACTTGGAACAAGACACACACTGAAACAACTTTCAGGCGTAAGTATCTTTACTATACGCTTCTCTTCTCTTTATTCGTTACAGTCAAAAGACTAACTTTTGCCCTTTCTATTTATATTAATTCTGCGATTACATATATTATGTAACACTTATACTTCTCTATATTTTATTTTTTCATTGTAATAAATTAAACTCTGTCATTGTTACGGTAATCGATGATCACAATAACGTTGCCCAATATTATTATACTTGTCATAATTCTGGTTGACATTATTATCAAATGAGCCATTTCGAATTTATTTTCATTCTATCTTTGCACGCTTTGTTATACATTTCGTATTAAATCACTAACAATCACTTTATAGACAACTTAGTTCAATTAATTTACAGACAAGATTATTCTACAGACGGTTAATTCACAGACGAATTCATTTTGTTGACAATATATTTAGCCAACGATTTCTTCATAAATTACACCAGCTTTATCGTAAATTTTCAAAACAACGCCATGCCGATATTTTGAGAATTTAGGTAAATTTAAACTTAACTCTAACGACAATGACTAGAATTAATTTGTCTGTGAAATCTGATGTCATTGGTATAACTGCCAATGAAACAAACTTATTTGTGAATAAATCGACTGTAAGATAACCTTACCTATAATTAAATTCTCTGCGAACTATGTTGTCTGTGAAGTAATTTTTGGTGAGTTGATACCACTAAATAGAATATTAAGTAAAACAATAAAATCGAAATAGATCACAATAAATACAATTTGAATCTTAAGGCATTCTGATAATGATAGAGAATATTTTACCTGATTTCGATCCACCATATGATACATAATACGTATTACGTTTTCAGATAACACAAATACCAAATCCGGTGTTACAATTAGTTGGGAGAGCTCGATGAAATTGGGCCGATTTAGTTCGATCGTGAACAAATTGTGATTAAGGTTAAATGATTTAAAACGATAAACTAACACGAACAGTAGAAGTATGTTACACCAGCACAGCACATTGACATGTGAAATCATAGGTTTTTAACGCCCAATCAAATGCAAGATTTTGCGAACCCGCCATTCTAGATGCCAGAAAACCATATACTCCGTTATGCATGACTAATTTCCTGATATTATTGAAATTACTGTAAAGTTTCGGTAAGGTTACGCAAAGTTAGTTTTTCGTTTTGCATAATCTGCTGACCCAATTTTTCAAAAAAAAATTTTTTTTAATTCCAATCGTCCAATTATTCGTTTTTACTATTTATTTTTTCTGGTATCACCCGATCGCGACCTTGATTTTCTGGAATTACCCGATAGATCCAAAAAAAATTTCCTGATTCAACCCGAAAAAATTAAATTTGCGCGTGGTCTTATGTATGTAACATGAGCTTACAGTCGATTAAAAAAAAAAAAAGAAGAAAATTGGACCCGTCGACTGGGATTTTGGAATAGCATGTTATGTAAAACGAAAGATTTACATTGTACAGCCTAATAAAAATGCAGTTTGATAATATAATTTTCGGCAGTTATCGTTTCGATATAATCGTATACTGACCGAAATTTCTATTGAAGAGCTACATTTTTATTACCGAAAAATAATTATCAATGATCACAAATTATCACGTGGCCTATTAATTTCCAAATCGATGCAAAATTTCTAAAATTAGACTTTCTATTTAAATGCCAAAAGCGTAATTTCGAATTTTGATCAAATTAAGCTTAATCCTTGCCATTATTAGTTTATCATCCGTACCTGGTTTAGCGCGACTGCGTCATGCAGCTATATCTATATATATACTGTTATACTTAACTATGCCTCAGGATGATGATTTCATGATTTTCTCATAATTACTGGATCCGGAAGTTGATATAAGGTCAGTCTGATTTTAGTATATTTTCCCATGACGTTGATTTTGTTGCACTGCCCGGTACCTTATAATTGCTGGATCCGGAAGTTGATAAAAGTCATATGTCTGAACTTTAATAACATTGATTTGCTGCGCTGCCTGACTAGTGCATGTGACTAGTAAGCATTGCATTCTGCCTAGCCATCTTTCGAACTGTTGACTGCATGTCAACTTGAATAATCATGCAGATGATCGGAATATCACAATAATTACAAATTTGCAATTTGCTGAAGATTACGGTAATGTTGCAATAACACCCGCACATAACAGAAACATTTACCATGCATGTTTTGAGACTATCTTAACGTCATGATAGCTTTTTCATACCCTGTTCGCATTTTTTTGATAACCGAATCATTATGTTTTCGATGTCGGCAACGTTTATAATTCTAACGTATAATCTTTCAGTTAAATTAATAATAGTTTAGGCATAGTTGTGCCTATATTATATGATGTACAAACATGCTGTACTGTATTTTATACACATATTAGTTTACAATTGCGCTGAATAAATGGCTAGTAGTTCCTTTTACGTTGTGTGTGCCAGTTTAGCATTCATTTGAAGAGAAATTTCACACGCTTAAAAAATTACAGTTTCAGGTAAACGCTAATCTCAAACAGTAATGTAGACTTTTCCGATTTAATTCATGTGCATATGTTAATTTTTCATGATTGATAATGGTGCATAATTATACTTATATGACGTTTACTTACGTACGTACGACGTACATACGTGAACATAAAGTTTTTAATTCGTCTGTAATTGCGCAGTTCATACAAACACAAATAGCTAGTAAAATATTCTTTTGTAAATTCTTTCGAAATGGTCTTTGACGATCAGTGATTATCAATCTATCTACCCGGCAAACAATTCGATTCGAAAAAAATAAATTTTGCAATTGCTTAAAATTTATATATAAATTTATGTTGAAGTAATTCAAAAAATGTTGGAAGCTTAGATAAATACTGTCTAACACATAGTTTGTCATAATTAAAACGAAAAGTTGTGGAGTATATGCATATTTACAAATTGCAGTATGTAAATTGCAAGTATGCAATTGCAGATACGCATATTACAATATGCTAATATGCAATATAAAATTAGCTTTGAAAATCTTACTCAAATCCGTATAAATGGTTAGCGCATTTTCTAAAGTAAGGAAAGATCTTATAATTCATATATGAGTTATACAAGAATCGGGTTACATTTCATGAAAATCAATTCTAAATTCATAATTTACACGGTAATCTTCTAAGGGTGTTAAATATTTTCAAAATTTTAAATAGATGCACAGCCCTAACAGTTCGATATATTTGGATAGAATTTTGAAAAGACTAGTATTACATCTCTATGAACAAAGGTATAGAGCCATTTCTTTAAAAAATGAACCTAAATTAGGTTATCTTTTGTTTTTCTTTTTTTAAAGAGAAAAAAAAGCATAGTAGATTAAAAATTTTTCATGCTTAAATAAAAGAAATGGCTCTATAATATAAATTAGGTACCTGTATAAATGATCAGGCTTGTGGATCATGGGAAATTAGGGAACTGTGGATCCTGAAGTTGTGGATCCTACACCGCGGGGCCAGGGACCCGGGCTGTCATATGACAGACTTAATGGAACATGAGCTATCTCATGTGTAGGTGATATACCATCGCGTCATTTGACGTCCCCAGGCCAGGGTAACTAAGGAAAAATTTATTTATTTTAATTAAATAATTTTCAAGAGACGTTTATATATTAGTGATGTGATGTGAACTATTACTGTGCTTTAAGTGTAAAGTAACATAATATGAAAACGGAATAACATTAGAATTAATACCAGATTTGGGCTTATATTGTAATCATGCAATTTTACAATAGCATGAATTGAACTGTAAATTGAAGTAAATCTGAATAATGTTTTTATATAATGATATAAAATATAGTTTGACTTAACGACTAAGCATGTTTCCGGTTTTTTTTGAACTCTAAATTAAAATAGTTTTTATATTAGAGTGGGTCTCTTTCATCTTTTATCTGAATTATTTATTTACTCTCATATGATGAAATGTAATTTGATGCTATATTTTTAATAACTATGTCTGATGAGAGATTTTTTTTAATATCAAATTGAAAATTTTTATTTTTATTCATACTATTATTTATTTTTTTCATTAATTTCCTATTACGAATGAAAGTGAAAAATAAAGTATCTTTGTAAAAGTGAAGAAGTAAAACTTTCGTTAACATGTGATTTGAGTCAAATGAATGACGGTCCTAAATTTCAATAAAATACTTAATAAGCAAGAAAAAGCTGTTTAATTTTTGGTTCTTGAGTTTGCGATTTCTCAAGCATTAGAAGCATTAGAAGGATCTTCTCATGAAATTCTAAGATTAAATGAAACATTGCCACGAAGTTTGCATTTTTTGTTAAAACACCTTTTGGCAATGCTAATTATTTAAATTTTTTTTCTGACGATGACTCAAAAAATGAATATTATTCCAGCTGGGATCACATGATTTCGGCTAGCCAAAATGAAATAAATTGGAGTTTTTGGCTAAATCAATCAAATAATATTCTGAGTCCCTGTCTGCCAGGAGTCTATCACTGTTCGGATTAACTTTTTTAAGTTTGGAGTTAAAAAGCTACTGTCTATATGTAAAATCGCATTCTGGACATTTTTATGAGGTTTTCAAGGTTGATAATCGGATGGCATACTTTTATTTGCCAAAATCTTGACAATTGGATGGTCGGTGAATACTTTATTTGACGGGATTCTTTTTACTTTTTCTTTTTGCCAGTTTTTTGAAAGTAACCGCTCAGAATATTAGTGAGCGTGATTGACAAGAACTGTACAGCCTTTTTTACAGAATTTATTACTCCCTAGTTGATAAATCCCGACATGGATGTCTGAAAGATTTAATCTTGTTAAAGATCAAATTGTTGAAGTTGGATATCCTGACATGGATAACTGATTCGATATTGCCAAAATTATGAATCACATTTTCCTTAAGAAACGAATGTATAAAGTGAATATCCGGAAGCATAAAATTGAATGAAATAATAATATAAAAAAACTCACTTAGATAAAAGTTCATTCGATTGATAGCATAGAAAAGAATAACTTTATCTTGAAGATCAATTTCTTGTTATTTGGCAGGATTCTTTTGTTTTTGCCAGTTTTTTGAAAGTAATCGCTCAGAATATTAGTTATCGTGATTGATTAGAATTGTACAACCACTTTTTATATAATTTATCATCATATACGATTACTTTCAAAGTTGATAACATCCCGACACGGATGTCTGACAGATTTAATCTTTTTAAAGATCAAATCGCCGAAGTTGGATATCCTGACACGGATACCTGACAGATATGATTCGATAGGAATCAAATTGCCGAAGAAGTTATGAAACAAAATTTTCCCTAAGAAACGAATGTATAAAGTGAATATCCAGAAGTATTAAAATGAAAGAAATAACCATATAAAAAAAACTCCCTTATTATAAAAGATTGTTCAATTGATAGTGTAGAAAGAATAACTATCTTGCTTAATTCTTGAAGATCAATTTCTTGTTATTTGGCAGGATTCTTTTGTTTTTGCCAGTTTTTTTGAAAGTAATCGCTCAGAATATTAGTTAGCGTGATTGATTAGAATTGTACAACCACTTTGATATAATTTATCATCATATACGATTACTTCCAAAGTTGGTAACATCCCGACATGAATGTCTGACAGATTTAATCTTTTTAAAGATCAAATCGCCGAAGTTGGATATCCCGACATGGATACCTGACAGATCAGATTCGATATGGATCAAATTGCCGAAATTATGAATCAAAATTTTCCCTAAGAAACGAATGTATAAAGTGAATATCCAGAAGTATAAAAATGAAAAAATAATCATATAAACCTTCCTGAGTATAAAAGTTCATTCGAATTTATCATCATATGTTATTCCCAAGTTGATAACATCCCAACATGGATGTTTGACAGATTTAATCTTGTTAAAGATCAAATTGCCAAAGTAGGAAATCCCGATATTGATACTAATAGATCTGATTCAATATAATCAAATTGCCGATAAGAAACAAATATATAAAGTGAATATCTGGAAGTATAAAAATGAAAGAAATGATAATATAAAAAAATACCCTTAGTATAATTCGATTGATAGTGTAGAAAAGAATAACATCATCTTTATTAATTCTTGAAGATCAGTTTCTTGTTATTTGATAGGATTCTTTCTGCTCTTTTCTTTTTTTTGACAGTAATTGTTCAGAATTTTGTGAGCGTGATTGTACAACCACTTTTACATCATATACGATTACTCCTAATATTGATAACATCCCGACACGGATGTCTGACAGATTTAATCTTGTTAAAGATCAAATTGCCGAAGTTTGATATCCCAACACGGATACCTGACAGATCTGATTCGATATGAATCAAATTGCCGAATTTATGAATCAAAATTTCCCTAAGAAACGAATATATAAAGTGAATATTCGGAAGTATAAAAATGAAAGAAATAATAAGAAAAAACATCCCTTAGTGTAAAAGTTCGTTCGATTGATAGAAACTTCTTGTTATTTGACACTTTTCTTTTTTCCAGTTTTTGAAAGTAACCGCTCAAAATATTAGTGAGAGTGATTGATTAGAATTGTACAACCACTTTTATCATCATATACGATTACTACCAAGTTGATAACATCCTGACACGGAAAAATAAAATTGCCGAAGTTTGATATCCCGATACGGATACCAACAGATCTGATTAGATATGAATCAAAATGCCGAAATTATGAATCAAAATTTTCTCTAAGAAATGAAAATGTATAAAGTGCATATCTGGAAGTATAATGAAAGTAATAATCATATAAACCTCTTCCTCCCTTAGTATAAAATTTCGTTCGAATTTATCATCATATGAGGGGAGATCTCCATTTTTGATCTGATCAAAATTTTGAGAAAATCACGTTTTTGATTTTCTGATAAAACAATGATCGACACAAATCTGTGATCAGACCCGTTGTCCGATTATTATTGATAAATTATCACTGATTTTTTCAAATATTACTTTAAGTTCGAGAATATTTTAACCGCATATTTGAAATGCTTAATAATTTAATAATAACTTAGGTGTGTATTAGCCGATAAATATTTAATATTATTAAATATATAATTTTATTTGTTACTAAATGCTATTATATTAATACTTTTTTTACTATTATATAATAGTTTATAATTATCATAATATTTTTACCTATAAAATGCCCTTTCATGCTGAGCCCATTCAAAATGATAGCTCCATTGCTTAATTTTATTTTCAATTTCACTTCTGGCCAATGTTTTGAACTAAATCGCATTTCTTTACAGAGATCACAAAGATCACTTCGTGTGTTAAAACTTAAATTCAGGTACATATTTTTTCCAAATTCGATAAAATGATGAATTGCTAATATAGTAATCAGAAGATTCTTCAATTGAATCAATATATAGTCTATATAAGGATGAATAACTTTTATTTGCTGGTAAAATATAATAGCCTTTGTGTCTACACGTAAATGTCGACCTATTAAATTTTAATTATTAATTTAATATTAATATAAAAATTTTAATTAATATGAAGTTATTATTTACCAGGCGATGGTAATTCATGAATATTTGCATAATTGTTATAAAAGTTAAACCATTTAAAACTGTCTGAAAAGAAATTGCAAAATTACTTGTTCTATTTTTTAATTTATGTACAACTTGTACAAGGCCAAATTTGTCATAATGAATTGATAGAAAATTATTTTCCAATTCACTACGATCATTATCAATTTCTAAATTTTCTTGGGGTATATACACTATTGAAAGTTGATTATAAGCAGAAATTAAAGAAACTAATTCATTATGAGTTTCTTCAAAGATATTTGAAAACAACGAATGATTTTGTAAACTCATATTAAAAACAAATACTATTGTAGCGTGTTTAATTTTGCAATTGATAACTCAATTTTTATACATAATTATGCGATTTTTTGTAGCTGATTTAGGGCGTTCAGAATTCTGCAATTGCAGAAATTCTGCAAATTCTGCAGAACATTTGCTGGATTCACTGAATTGCCTAATTCTTAGCATTAGAATCTGCAGTTAAATAGTATATTTCTATTGGTCCACTTTTTGATTCATAGAATTGCAGTATTTGAGTATTCTAGCATAGCGATAGGGTTAGTGTTAACCAAATCAGCTGCAAAAATCTGTATACAGTAATACACACTGTTCTCAAAGTTCTCAACCGATAAATTTCCCTAGTCCATTTGTCATTTCGGGTAACAGTAAGCTGCAATTTAAATTTCTAAAACATACTACATGCATTTTTTAGTTTGGGAATAATCCGGTTCATATACCGGAGATAAGATTTATTTAACGAATGCAGTTACGATTAATGCACAATAACATTGAAATGCAGACACTACATGAGTTTGTATTGTGTGGAATTGACTGGTGGTTTCCTGTCCACATAGTGATCAAAGCCATTATATATAAAAAATTGTAAATTGATCAAACTTTCGATTAACTCCACCATCACATACCTAATCCACTATAAATGGTGACCGCAGAATAAGCAGTGGAAAGAAACAATAACGATAAACAAGCATTAAACACTAACATACTCAATTTCTGGTCTATGGCTTTCGCAGTAAATCCAGAAAGCCTATTTTATTATGCTCAGTTAATCCATACCTTGATCGAAGTCTACTAATTAAGGGTATAGAAGTGCATTTACTAATAGTAGGTTTGTAACATATTCGCTATTATACTTGTGCAATTATTTGGACTATAGTTGTTAGACGAAACCATGTGATGCTAATTGCCACACATCCGAGCTTAATAAAACTTGATTAAATTATTAGATCTTAGTATTTTATGACAAGTGATAATTAACATCGCATGGCTTCGTCTAACAACTATAAATCTGGATTAATTCTGTCCTAGAACCATTTTTTGCCACCATAATTGTACATACGTACGTTGTAAAGATCAATTTTAACCTGGCCCAAAATAATACAATTATTATTATTATTTATTGGTATTATATTTTAAATCGTAATATCGATGAAATAGGTCAAGTAACAGTGAAGAATGTTATCGAGTGAATGGGTAAAAAGAAAGAAAAACAAAGAAAAGATGAATTAGTATTCGTAATTTTTTTCATACCGGTATGTAAAGAACGTAAATAAGTAGTGAAAATTACCGCATAAAATAACTACCCTTTGAGCTCGTAATAGTATAATACCCTTGTTCGATCATAACGTCAATAAAGCAATTGTAGAACTGATATTTTCTTTTAATAAAAACAAAGAGAAAGAGTAAGAATTAGTAACCAGGGCCTTTATATATTCAACATAAATTGATTAAATTTGCGATTGACTCCATTGTTAAAATATACTTACGCACGTAATTTGTTATAAACTGCGATCATGTGGCATCATGAACGATTGAGTTTGAAATTGAAAACCTGACGCACTTGAATAATAGAGAAATAAGCAGCATATTGAATATTTGTAAAAAGAACTCATAAAAGAAATAAGAGATACTAAAATTCAATAAACTACTTAGCTTAAGGCCCTGTCGCAATAAGAATCTAAGTACGCTAATCCTCAGACCACGCCTCAATCAAAGTCTGCAACTTAGGTGTATTATGGATTTTATTGATGTTAAACAGTTGTCTCATTTTAACCTTTCGCTTGTGTAATGATATCTCCAGCCTAGTTCTGTTTCAGAACGATTTTTATCATTACAACGTATGTACGTACCTTTCTTCTATAATAAATGCCTAATAATCATAAGGATTTTGATAAATTTAGCAGGTTGCGATATCGCAGGTTAATATTTAAAAAAAATCAAAATGATTATTAGTTAGGGATAGGGTCCGAACTAGTAATAATATTAGGTTAGAGGGTGCATATATATATATATATGCAAAATTAAGCGCTAAAAACTGTTAATTAGAAGCCCAAGACTAGTTATATGATTTATTAATTTTTCGTTCGGTTTGTTACACAAGATCCTGTGATCTAATTTGCCAATCATTTTAACCTGCGATATAGCAACCTGCGATATTTAACAACCTCCTTTTTATATTATTCGTTTAAACTAGTTTTATAAATATATCATAATTAATACGGAACTTTAAATTAAACGGCGGCTTTTATATTATTTACAATTTTTCTAAGGTCACTTTTTTAGAACGATCTATATAAATAGTCCTAAAAAGCTCTAAATAACTGAAAAAAAAACACCATGTCTCCTCCACGAAATCATGGTAAATCAAGTGGAAAACCAAGATGTCCTAAATGCGGATTACATTTTAAAGATCTAAATGGACATGTCGTAAGGATTCATAAGACAACATTAAGCATATTAACACGACAAGTTGCGCAAAATGTTCAAGATCAAGATGTTCAAGTTCAAACTAGACAAGACAGAAGAAATGAAAGATTGTATAATAAGTACCATCTAATTAAAAAAATTGATGGATATTTAAGGATTCTCCGTAATAAAAAGCTCAATGCACCAAAAGAAGACGAATTTATTTTTGACGTTGAAATTCAGTGGTTTACCAATTTAAAAAAAATCCGCTAAAACGCGAATGAGGACGATCTTTCTTTTTTTCAAACGATTTATTCAGATTATAATAATTTAAAAAAAAAGAGTGATGACGAAATCAAATGGTGTCTTTTTATTTATTCATTGTATTTTAAAGTTATTATTAATTAATTATTAATTACTTATTATCTATTGCTTTATCCAGTTTACTCGAAAAAATCAGTCATCTTGAAAATGAGCTTAAAGATGTTAAAAATAAACTTGAGATGCTTAAACAAAAAAATAATGCAGATTTAAACGACGAAGATTTATATTTGAATTCCCAAAACTTACAGATGAAAACTGAAATTATCCAAAATGATGCAGATATCGTTAACTTGACAAGAAAAGTCGCGGAACTAAACTTGGCCAATGAAAAAAGGATTAAATTGATAAATGACCTAGAAGCTCAAGTAAATTTTTTTTTTTCAATGAGAAGCACAAGGAGTGAAGATTAATGTTTAAAGATTTTCATATTTTTATTAAAAGATTGTAGAATTAACTTGTGAAATTGGAACATTAAGAGATAATTTTAAAATGGCAGAAGCTGAAAGTAGTCAAAACGCAAGAAAAGTAAATTTTAATAGTTTTAAAACTTTAAATAAACTTTTATAAAAAATTCTAATATATTTTATTCACATATTTTGTAGATGAATGATGCAATAAATAAAAGAAATCATACAGAAAGAAAATATAATTTTTCCATAGCACAGCACGAACGCAAACTAAGAAGAAGAGACGCGACCTTCATTCACAAATTACCCTTTTAAGAAATAGAATTCAGGAATTAGAATCATTGTTAGACGAAAGAGAGATCGACCTTAGCCTTTTAAGAAATAAGATTCAGGAATTAGAATCATTGTTAGGCGAAAGAGAGATCAACCTTTTAAAAAATAGGATTCAGGAATTAGAATCATTGTTAAATATCAGTACAAGAAATTACTAATGAGAGACAGTATAAACACAATTGTTTGAATGTTGGCGATAATGTCAAATTAGCAGTATTAGTCGTTCTCATACTGTTACAGATTCTGATATAGATTCGTAACTGTAATTTTACGAATTTTCTTTGATTTTTGTTGTATGAGAAAATTTATTTTGTTAGTTAGTGAATGAAAATTAAATAAATATAAGTTTCATTTGGTTCTCTTCGATTGGTTTTATCTTCATTTCGTTGAAAATAAAATTCACATGTAGTGATGAGAAAAATGCGCATTTTATAATAAAATGCGCATGATATAAAATGCGCATGATACCGCATGATAAAATTTTTTTAATTTTTATCTTTATTATTGATAATATATCTAAATAAAGATACTACATATTGATTCTTAATCAGATTTTGCCAATATATATAAATTTTTACAAATTTGCTGATTGTAAACTTCATCATTGCTTATCTTATATATTTTGGCATCTGACCCGTGGCTCTGCCACGGGAGCTTTGTATAAAACTTTAGAATCTTAGTTAAATCTGTAAATTCGCATTATATAATTCATAAATATTCTGAGTTAGTTTGCATTGAATCATCACAAAAAAATTCTGTTACTGAACATACTATTCTATTAACTAAGTATAAGGTTAAGATTGAGTTAGTTTGTATTAAAATTATGTTATTATAAAATTCTGCCACAGAATTCACACTCTATTTCAGTATGGTTGAGCCAGCTTTTATTAGAATTATTGCGATTTTTATCATGAGTTTTTATAAAAAAATTTATTACTAAATTTGTTCGCTATACCAGTAATTGCAATATATAGTGGGAATCGGTATAAGCTAACAATAAAAAGTTTGTTACAAAGCTCATTACTCCAAAAGCAGATTGTATGCAGCTTAGTTTTATTGGTGAATGCCATTTTTAAAATAAGTGTTGCAAAGAGAAAACCTTGTATTGCTATATTAATTTTAGCTCATTGATCACCTTTTGAACATAATCGTAATTTTATTGGTTCATAGATCGACATAAAACTACGAATCTGGGCGGCAAAAATTCCGACCAAAAATTCTAGAAATCAATCATTAAATATTTGGTTGAATGTAACTTTTTTGATATTCGCTAATATATTCACTATTTTTTTATTAATCATATGTTTTATCTATAGCGGAGCATTTGTCGTGTTCTTGCACTTGTACTTGCACTTGCACTTATTCTTGAACTAGACCATTATACAAACCGTTTCTAAATTCGTGAATTTTTTTAGCTCAAAATAGTTTGTAAATATTAGGCAATCAAACAACAAAAGTAAATTTGGAAAATTCACGTTCACAATTTTGTGTTGTTTAAGGGCATTAATAAGGTCATTAAAAAATGATATAATAATTACTCGAATATTTTAATAATCACTCGACCATGATAATAGTCATAACCATCTTATGATTTCTGTTAGTTTTCCTACATTTAGGTCATATTTTTCGGATACGACCAATCAAAAATGTTAAAGCGAACAGACCCAGAATTAAAGTATATAGATAGATAGATAGATTAGATGTTAAATATACTTATTTTATATTTAATTTTTCAAATTTTGATGGGATAAAATGCGCATGATTCGGAAACATGCGCATTAATGCGCATTCATGCGCATGATTGAGGAATCATGCGCACGCATGAAACCCATCTCAATCTGTAGCAGTGTCCAACATTAAATATTCCATTAGCTTTACCCATTTCTGCAGATTTTTATAATATTCGAATGACTTCTTTTCGTCTTTTTCGACTCCGATTCCTTTTTCGTAGCAATATCCAACACTATATATCCCTTCTGCTAAACCTATTTTTTAAAAAATTCGAATGCCTTCTTTTTGTCTTTTTCGACTTCGATTCCTTCTCTGTAACAAAGTCCAACAAGATATATTCTATCAGCATCACCCATTTCTGCAAAGTTTTTATAATATTGGAATGCCTTCTTTTCATCTTTTTCGACTCCTAATCCTTCTTTGTAGCAATATCCAACATTAATATTCCTTTAACATTACCCATTTCTGCAGATTTTTTGTAAAATTCGAATGTTTTCTTCTCGTCTTTTTCGACTCCGATTCCTTCTTTGTAGCAATATCCAACATTATAAATTCAGCATCACCCATTTCTGCAGATTTTTTAAAATATTCTAATGCTTTCTTTTCATCTTTTTCGACTCCGAATCCACCTTTGTAGCAATTTCCAATATTATATATTCCATAAACATCACCCATTTCTGCAGATTTTTTAAAATATTCGAATGCCTTCTTTTCGTCCTCTTCGACACTGATTCCATTTTCATAGCAATATCTATTCCTTTTGCTAAGCCTATCTCTGCAGATTTTTTGTAATATTTGAATGCTTTCTTTCTGTCTTTTTTGACTCCGATTCCATTTATATAGCAATATGAGATAATTAATTTTTTGTAAGAGATTTTTTTTGTCAATTTTGTCCCTTTCCCCAGCACCAAGCCCATATACAAGGATCTTGTAAGATACATCGTATTCACTAAATTTCATTTAAATTTTGTCAAAAAACATTAAATCCATTTTATAATCAGTTGTTGTGTTATTAAAGTGCATATTTGTATCAGAATAAAAAAAATTCACATGTTAGGCCATACAAAATTAATTTCTTGGATTTCATAACCCGGCCGGGTCTAAAAATCAAGAATCTAAATTTCAATTTTTTTAATAAATTAGCCAATAGAAATATACAGCAATTACTGCTATAAATCTGGTGTGGGAAAGCATAAAATTTATGACAATTACTATCTTAACGTCATAAATCTAATTCAGAGTTAATGGTCAATTAACATCAATTGTGCGCTTTAATATTTTGATAGAATATATTTGTGCCTTTGATTGGTCGTGTAAAGGCTCATCATGCACAATCAGATCCAAGCATGCTTTCTTTTATTATTATGGTTTAATATACGTTAACATGTGCAAGTCATGTGCAGCTTGTGCATCATGCACATCGTGTATGATACGCATGATTGGCACGGAATGGCTCAAAATATTCAAAATGTGCGCTTTAATATTTTGATATAATATATTTGTGCCTTTGATTGGTCGTGTACAGGCTCATCATGAACAATCATATGCAAGCATGCTTTCTTTTATTATTATGGTTTACTATACGTTAACATGTGCAAGTCATGTGCAGCATGTGCATCATGCACATCGTGTATGATACGCATGATTGTCACGGAATGGCTCAAAATATTCAAAATGTGCGATAATTTTAAGAGTTTTAGGCAACGGAATGGCTCCAAATACTCAAAATATCTAAGCAGGATTGATTTAGTTTATATTTTAGGCATCGACTGCCAATATGATGTGCCAACTAATAAAAGTATTTTTGAGTTTACATAGGCTGATCGTACTGGGCCTGCGCTGCACCGTACGTGCTTGGAAAATTTTAATGCAGACTAGCCAGATCTTAACATACTATAGTTATCACCGAAACAATTAATAGTAGAAACTATTTGCAACAAAATATTGTGGTCACCAAAATAACCAATAATTTTTTTATGTACTAATATTAACTCAACCATCAAATATAGCGGTTCAATAGAAAAGAGAGAAATCTATTTTTAGATCCAGTTAAAAGTTTTAAAAAAAACCATGCTAAGTCATGTTTTTACATTTTTACTAGCAGAATTAATCGAACTCAAAATGTTCTGAATAGAGATGCAATGATCATTGTTGTGATCCAAAATGTAAAAATGTGCCTTAACGTGACTTTTTTAAAAACTTATGGACCTAAAAATATATTTCTCTCTTTTCTATTGAAGAAGTTTTATAACAAAAATTTTTGCATTAAATAATGATGATAATTCTAATGCAATCAACTTAACCTTAACCATCTACATTTGTATTCAAATTTAATTTCAATTGTGTATACCACAATGTATTATAAAATCTATGATAGAATTTTTAATGATAATAATATTTAAAAAAAACAAATAAGATGGGTTGCATGAATATGCAACTTATTACACTAGTTTTTAGATTATTGCAAGGTCATATCTCCAGGTCTCAAGGCTAAGTTTAATTTCTTGCCACCATTAGAATCATAAAGATCCAAGGAATCTATTTACTTAGTAATATAAAGGAGATTAGCTTAGTTTAAAATCACTTTTTTTAGAATTTTATTGTTAAAAATGTTTTTTTAAAAAAATAAAAATCTGGGTGGCCGGGTCAAATTTTTTATCTTATGTTATGAAAACCAAGAAATTAACTTTGTGAAGCCTTATAACAATATTTAATGTAATTTTATTATAGTATTATATATACATATATGCGTTTAATTATTCTTTGGCTTATAATTAATTTTTTATTAAGTTTAAATTATAAGTTCGTGCAATACAATTAATTTCAATAGTACAGTAATAGTTTTGTTTTGCTTTTGCTCTAAAAACTTTCAACTAAACATAGTAGTCGTTCTCTATACCAGGTACTACAAAATTGCAATGAGGTTTTAAGTACTTTGTTCTTTTGTTGAAAAAAAAAACTTTAAAATCAAAGCGAAACTTTAAAATCAAAGTGAAGTTACTAAAAATATTTATACATGTAAAAGCTTCTGTAAATTGGTAAAATATCAAGTTCTAATATACTCACTAGTACTATAAAATATGAAACAAAAGGCTGTTTTTGGAGACAAGATTCATTTGGGTTTTATTTTCTATTTCGCTTTAAACTTATTCATGATATAGTATTTGACTTTCTAAGCTGTCGCACTATATCTTGTAAGTACAATTTCCTTTTATGAAACCCTTGAAACTGGGTGATCAAAAGTAGAACACCGTTGCAATTTACTATGAAAAGGGATTTTCACATATAGATGTCGATCACTCAAATTTCATAGTAAAAAATTTACTCACATTATCTGCGTGACATCTCGATCGACTAATACTGCATTGGGCAGTTCGATAGGCTCAGATACGTAACTTTTTTTAGGGGTATGGTTTGTAAAATGATCATATTTGCAAATCGCAGTTCACATGTACAATCGTTGATTGTAAAGTGATTCTCTTAACAAAAATTCAATACAAATAAAATATTTTTATGCTTTATGACTTAGGCTTCACAAAGTTAATTTCTTGGTTTTCATAACATAAAATAAAAATTTAGACCCGGCCACCCGAATTATTATTTTTTTTAAAAAAAAAATTTTTAGCAATAAAATTCTAAAAAAGTGATCCACAAGGCTTTTGAAAAGCTAATCTTCTTTACATAACTAAGTAAATAGATTCTTTGGTTCTTTATGGTTCTAATGGTGACAAGACATTAAACTTAGCCTAGAGACCTAGAGATATGACCTTCCGAATTTAGACTAATCTAAAAACTAGTGTAATAAGTTGCATATTCATGCAACCCATCTTATTTGTTTTTTTAATTATTATTAGCATTAAAAACTTTATTACAGATTTATAATCTATTGTAATGAAATTAAATTTGAATACCAATGTATATGGATAAGGTAGTGTTAAGGTTAAGTTGATTGCATTAGAATTATCATCATTCTCTAATGCAAAAAATTCTGTTATAAAACTTTTTCAATAGAAAAAAGAGAAATATATTTTTAGTTCCATAGGCTTTTAAAAAAAGCCACATTTTTACTTTTTTGATCATAACAATGATCATTGCAGTCTCTACTCAGAACAATTTGAGTTCGACTAATTCTGCTAGTAAAGATGACTTAGCATGGTTTTTTTAAAACTTTTAACTGGATCTAAAAATAGATTACTCTTTTCTATTGAACAGCTATATTTGATGTTTGAGCTAGTATTAGTACATAAAAATTTGGCTACAAATTATTCGTTATTTTGGTGACCACAATATGTCAAATTTAGTTGTTGCAAATATTTCTACTATGATGATAGATTCTGTTACAGAACTTACATGTTACGTATTCTGTTACTATAGTATGTGATTAAGATCTGGTTAGATTCATTAAAATTTTCCAAGCACGTATGGTGCAGCGCAGGCCCAGTATCAGCCTATTTAAGCTCAAAAATATTTTTATTAGTTGTCACTTCATATTGGCAGTCGAGGCCTAAAATATAAACTTAGTCGATGTTACAAAACCTACTTAGCCTGCTTAGTCAATTAATATTAAAATATCGCACATTTTGAATATTTTGAGCCATTCCGTTGCCTAACTCTTAAAAATATCGCACATTTTGAACATTTTGAGCCATTCCGTGCTAATCGTGCGCATCATACACGATGTGCATGATACACATGCTGCACATGACTCGCACATGTTAACGTATATTAAATCATAACAATAAAAGTAAGAATGATTTGATCTAATTGTGCATGATGAGCGACCAATCAAAGGCACAAATATATTATATTAAAATATTAAAGGCACAATTGACCATTAACTCTGAATTAGATTTATGACGTTAAGATAGTAATTGTCATAAATTTTATGCTTTCCCACGCCAGATTTACAGCAGTAATTGCTGTATATTTCTATTGGCTAATTTTTTTAAAAAAATTGAAATTTAGATTCTTGATTTTGGACCCGGCCGGGTTATGAAATCCAAGAAATTAATTTTGTATGGCCTTATATCAATATCCTAAAAATAACACCTATATTAAGAACAACATAATAATCAGATGGCATGTGTTAGCTGCGATCTCCAGAATTGTTCAACGATGCATCATTTTGCAAATCGCGATAAATTTTTTTGATAAAAAAAAACACTTTACAATCGTACAATCGAATGACAATCAAGTGGGCAGGTCCATCCAAAATGATAATTGGAATAGAGGTTGTCAATTTCAGGTACGACAGTAATGTGCAGAATTCATTCTTAGAATTTTATGATCGCATTGATTCGAAAACAACGATAATGGTAATCATGAAAATTAAAAAACATCTAGTATAAAATGGCACAAAAATTACCAACTCATCTATTATTACCGGTAATTTTTTGTTTCGTTTTTATAATTCATCACTACATAAAAATTATCAATTCGCCTATTATTATCAATAATTTTGGTTCTCACTTTATAATTTATCCTTCCTAATATTAATTGTCGCAATGAAATTACATATCACTGTCGCAATGCAATTTTTTTGCTTTATTTTGGTTCTTATTATTCTAAATATTAGCTTGACTACTTCTTTGCCTGCCTCGTCTGACTCGTCTTTTAGTTCAATAGAGAAAAGGTAATTGTATTAATTTGTTGCTTTGTAATTATTTATGTATTATTTTTAAAAAAATTTATTTTTAAAATTATTACTGTATTTGATAATTTATATATCTATCTCTAATAATACATACTTTAATAAATGTTTATGTAAATTATTAGGTGGTAAGTATAAGCTTAATTATAATTATTTTTAAAATTATAATTTGGTATTCTTAAATTATCGTGCAAACACTTATGATCATAGGCCTTTTTCTTCTCGTTATTTCTTGTACGTTATTACGTAAGCACAAAAATCGCGTATTTAAAAAACTCAGTTAGCCAATTACGATTTTAGAGCATGATCATAAATTGCACGATAACATCGATATTGGATCATGCGATGATAAATATCAAAATTTGTTCTGTCATAGTAAATGATTGGCTGAATTGTGTCGCTGCGCAGCACATGTCAACCAATCATTTACTCCGACAGAACAAATTCCATGTTGCATGACCAATATCTTTATCTTTATTTCAAATGTAGAGATGTGATCCGTAAATGACAATACATATAGATAAACTGTAGTTTATTTTAAAACTACAGCTTTACAATAAACTACAGTTTATTTATCATGACTAATAGTTTATAGTTCGAATCTCTATTCAAATGATATATATTTTAATAAATTCTTTTGTCAAATTATTAGCCAGTAAGTATAATTATTTTTAAAATTATTATTCGCAATTTGTAGATTATTGTTTCTAATAATACATATCTTAAAATAAATGCTTTTGTCAAATTATTAGCCAGTAAGTATAATTATTTTTAAAATTATTTTTTGATTTTTATGATAGTAGGACCCCGAAATATATATAGATAGGTCAGGTTAATTATAGGGTTACTAAAAAAGAAAGATCTGCATAAAAAACTTCAAAAATAAGCAAAAAAATTACTATAAATGGAAAAGATCTGTATAAAAAACCTCAAAAATAAGCAAACTCATACCTGATCTATCTATGTATATTTCAGGGTCCTATGATAGTATCTGGGACCAGAAGTAGGAAAAGCAATAAAAATGCTATTTTGATCTATCTGGATCTCAGTAAAGAAATATTTTGCAAAAATGCTACAAAGAGAACAGAAAATTCTGATGGAGTAACATTAAATTTGTGATGTAAAGTAAATTGGAGTTGCTGACAGATACTGAATAAAAAGCATTCATTTGTGCTCAAAGTCTGCAGATATGGATAATGCAGTTAAAAACAAGGTTATTAGTATTTGTTATCATAATGAAATTGGAGTTGCAAAAAAGGGACATAAGGTATTAGTTTGTTTTTAAAGATCTGCAGTTTGGCATAATACTAAAATTTTGATTTTTGCAAAAATTTTTGGGACCAGAAAAGAGAAAATAACACTATACTGCCCTCTCTGGATTTTGGTAAAAAGAGTCTTGTGGCAAAGTAGAAAAAGTATTAGCAGATGCATGTTGCAAGAACATTACAATCAGAAAATAGTAACAAGATACATGCTGTTGGATATTGTTATATAAAGAAAATTGGAGTTAAAAGGGAGGAACATAATGCATCCATTTATAATCAAAGCCAGCAGATATTAGGTAATTCTGTTGGAATAGAAGCCATTGGAGTTTGTTTCATAATGAAATTTGAGTTGGAAATAAAGATCACAAGGTATTCATCATTACCAAAAGTCTGTAAAATGTTTAAAAATGTTTAAGGCTAAAAGTTTTGATCTTTGTAGCAATTATCTGGAACCAGATGGTCGGCGAAGATACTATGCGCCCTTAGGATCTGAGTAAAACTAGTCTTATGGTGAAGTAGAAAAACAAAGAAAGAGTATTAGCAGAGGTATATTACAATTGCAAGAACTTTATGATAATAAAAGAAAATACTAACGAAACGCATAAGGTTGGATGTTAGGACATAAAGAAAATTGGAGTTGTTAAAAAAGAGCATAAAGCATTCATTTATGACCCAAAATCTGCTGATATGGGTAATGCTACTGCTGTTGGAGCCAAAGAATCGGTATCTGTTATCTTGATGAAATTGGAGTTGAAAAGAAGGATACAGAGCATTTGTTTATTACCAAAATTAGCTGATACGCATAAGGCTAAAAATTCTGATCTTTGGAATAATTTTCTGGAACCAGAGTGGGAAAGAGCATAGTGGATGCATTTTACAAAAACACAACGTTGACCTCACTGATCCTGTTGAAATTAGTCTTGCAGTAATGTAGAAGAGGCATTAGCAGATTGATTTTGCAAGAATGTTACGAATATGGATGGAATATGTACTGTTAGTTATTGTAATAAGATATTTATTTGTAATCAAAATCTGCAGATATGGATAATATAGTCCCAGATAAAGACATTGGTGTCTTTTATTACAATGGAATTAGAGTTAAAAAAGAAGAATACAAGGCATTGGTCTGTTACCAGAAATTTGCAAATATGCATAGTGCTAGAAGTTTTGATATTCACAATACATTTCTGGGGCCAGGTAAGAAAAAGCAATAGGGGATAATCTGGCAAGGATGCTACATCGGCCTCTTTGGGTTCTAGTAAAAATAGTCTTGTAGCGAAATGGGAAAAGTATCAGTAAATATATTTTACAATAATGTTAGGGCAGTGTCATTAATCACCTGATTATTTTTTATCAAAGGCCTACCCCCTCCCTATTTTTTAATATATATAGAGTCAGGTTCTTATATATAGTTTCAACTTTTTTTACCCCCCTCCCCCCTAGAAAATCATATGATTTTTGTTACTCCCATTATAGAATGTATTATGTTGGATACTGTGGCGAGAATTGAAGTTGATAAAGATAAACGTAAGCATTCATTTACAACTAGAATTGGCAGATATGGGTAATATAAAAAAAACCGATTGGTGTCAGTTATCATAACAGAATTGGAGTTGAAAGAGTTGGCACAAGCTATTTGTGGTTATCTAAAATTAGCTGAAGTTGGTGACTGTAATGAAATGGAACCAGAGTATCAAGAAATATACACAAGCCAATTATTGAAAAACAACTCACGATAGAATCAGGAATTGGCCAGAGAGTAAAAAAAGTATTTGTAGTATCGTATATGAAAACCTGAGTATATATGATGTGGATTTAGGATTTTCGATATTATCTACAATAAAGTAAGAAGAAAATTAATAGTGATATGCCATACACAGTGCCTGAAGTTAAATGGGTAAACTGTTTGCACAAGTAGCTGATATCTATAGCATTAGGGTCATCATATTAGAGATTTAACAGAAACAAGTATCAAATAACAAACCTTTTACTATTAGCCTTTTATTAAAATTTGGCAGGGTAAAAGACTGGAGTTGAAAAAAAAAGAAAGAAAAAGCGATGAACTGCATGTTCATATCAGGTAGAAATAGGGCATATGGACACATAGTATTATGTATATAGCTGAGGCAGGTGTGTACACCCCCAAACTGCTCTCAAATTAGAGTTGAAAGTAGTAGTACATGAGTATATAGTGCAGAGCTTTGTGAGAAGAAAAGCGAATACACATGTTTGTGTACAGGTATGAATAAAGCATATGTTGTGTGTATGTATAGATTGAGGCAGGTGTGTACACTCCAAAATAATATAGTATATAAAGCAGGTATGGGAAAAAAAAAAGAATAGAAAAAAGGAAACAAATGTGCATGTTCATGTAGTAGTATAAACAAAAGCATATAAACACATATATTCATGTATAGGTAGGTAACAGTAAAAAAATTTGGGGTGTAAGTGAGGCAGTCTTAAATTAAAATTGAAGGTAGTGGTATATAAGTGATAGTACAGAGCATTGTGAGAAGAAAAGTAAATGCGCTTGTTCGTATAGAAGTATAAATAGAGCATATGAACATATATATCATGTGCATGTATAAATTAAAGCGGGTGTGTACACTCCATACCACTCTTGAGTAGTGGTATAGTATATAAAACAGGAAAAAAAAGAAGAGAGAAAAACCAAACACGCATGTTTGGATAAAGGTATAAACAGAGCATATGATCATATATGTTTGTATATAGGTAAATAATGATTACGATCAAGAAAATTTATATGTATATATGAAATAGGTGTACCCAATACTACCTCGAATTAAAATTGAAGTTAGTGGTATATGGGTATAGTATTGTGAAGAGAAAAATAAACATACATGTTCATATAGAGTATAAATAAAGCATACGAACAGAGTGTATACACCTATACTAATTTTACATAATGATATAGTATATGGAACGAAAAAAAAAAAAGAAAGAAAAAATGAAAAATGACCACGCAGTTCATATTGAGATATAAACAAGGCATACAATGCATATGTTCGTGTGTAGGTATAAGTGTGAGGATGTGAACACTCCCATATAATCTTTGAATTATAGTTAAGAGAATAACACAAAAAACTACATGAACATAGAGGTTTAGGTATATGTATAGGTTGGAGCGGGTGTGTATACCTACACTGCTCTCAAGCAAATCTAAGTTTGAAGATTCAGAGAAGCTAAAGATAGTTTGCAGGATGTCACGTGAGATAATGTTATCGAGTAAGTATAATTATGTTCATAGGAGTAGTGTATGTACAGGGGCATGTATAGCTAGTAAGTACATACACCCAAACCACGTGTCAGAGGAAAAAAAAGGAAAAGGATATAGTGGTATACAGATATAGTATATTTCTTATACCCAAGATTGTATGATTCTCATCAACATTGTTGCATAAGAGGACATAACTTTAGGTATAAAAGTTAGTTACACTAATGTGTGCGAGGAGGGCACACTATGGGATGAGCAATAATAATGATCCACTTGTGAACGAAGTCACAAGGCAGGTATTTATTGTGAGTCACTGGATTTCCTATGTAATAGCAGATCACAAACAAAATAGTATTTGAGTAAGGGGAGTGGCAAAAATCAGGTGAATTTTTAGGTTGGCAGGGAGTAAAAAAAGTTGAAATTTATATAAGAACCTGACTATATATATATTAAGGAAGAGGAAGGGGGTAGGCCTCTAATAAAAAATAATCAGGTGATTAATGACACTGCTCTAACCTGATGATCTGCATTGATCTCTTTGTTCTTTGATTTTCTGCTTGACATTGTGTCTAGTGATTTCTCTCTCCATGCCCAAAAAGAAAAGAAAAGTAAGAAAAGGGAGCAATATATTATTATAGAGTACTGGACTTTCCATAAGAATAAAAAAAGAAACAAGCAAAAAGATCTGCTCACGTAATGTTCTTTGGTTTGTTCCGCAACTTTATCCCATACTATATTATGTTGTTGCATAAGAAAACATGACTTTAGGTATAAAAGTTGGTCATAACTGTTGTGTGTGAGGAGGAGACACTACGAAACAAGCAATAATAATAAAAAAAGGTGGTTTTATAGATAAAATTTTAAGTTAGAAGGTATTTTTTAAAAAAAAATAGCATAACAACAAAAATTTTATATTACATCTGATCTTTATGTTATACTGCATTTAAAAAATTTGATTAGTAAAAATCATTGTGATATTGAGTACTAATAGTATAATTTAGTAAAACTGTAAAATCATAAGTACAAAATATATCAAAAATATAAATTTAGGAGTTATCTATGTGCCACTCGGGTGGTAAATTATTTTTGCTACCCAGTGATCATCCAATCAAATCTCATTAAAAATACAATTTTTTTATTATTAAAAAATACAATTTTTTATTATTAAAAATACAACTTTTTATTATTAAAATACAATATTTTTATTTAAAAAAATGCGTTACATAAAAAAAAACTTTATGTAACAAAAAAAATACTTTGCATAACAAAAAAATACTTCACGTAATAAAAAAAAGTTTTATGAACATCGTTGCATAATGAACGTCATTGCATAATGAAGAAACAAAGCCCACCAAATCCACTGCAACAAGGGCAGTGAAGAATTGGCCCATCCACTGCAACAAGGATGGCGAAAAAAATGGTAAATACGATGAAGAAGAACCACTGAAAAATGATAAAAAAAGACCCAAACCTCCAATACGACAGCTCTAATGATGAAATCACACCCAGAAGAAAGAGAAGCAGCAGTAAATATATATATAAATATATAAAAAATCCAAACCAAGAGGAAATACTTATCCAAAACTAGGGTTCCGAAGTCCGGGTCCGGTCTGGTCTGGGTCCGGCCGGACCCGGAATCGAACCCAGACTCGAACCATAAATTTTGGAAATTTCGGACCCGGACTCGGACCTGAACCTAAAGTACCAAACCCGAACCGGACTCAAACATAATTATAGATTTGGTTCGGGTTCAGTTCGAAGTTTGCGAACCTGTCCGGGTCCAGGATTATTAGTCTAATTTTTTTAAAAAAAAAAACCAATAACAATTTTAATTTGTTATTACACCATACTTGTGATTATATTATTGGAGTTAGTGCTCGTACCCAGATAACTCTTTATCCGAAAGGTTGTAAATCTAATAACAGATAACTGGTTCATATTCAAATAAAGAATAATAGTTATATCCAGAATATTCATATTATAATGCATCAATCAAATAAAGTAACTCTTTCAAGTTGACGTAAGTTAACGGATCGAAAAATGGGCTAAGCAGAGACAAGCCTGCTAGTTTCCAAAACGGGCAACCGGTCAGCAACCGGTTCGGCGGTTGTTAGTATGAAAGAAAAAACCTGGATAGCATGCGATAACACATTCAAGGTAATAGTCATTTAATTAACTGCCTTAATTGGAATTATTAAATGTTACTAATGATAACTTTGTTATATATCGGGATGAGGCCCGTACATGATCAGGCAACTTGCAATTGCAATAGCGAATTCGCTGTGCTTGAACAGAAATTTGCGCAGTCCTTTTGCCCAAACATTAAATATCTTCACATTTCATAGTGAGTTGTCTAAACAACTCCTAAAACTTATTGGTAGCTTATAAAAGCTTCAATTTCTATCGCTAAGTTGCTTTGCTGATGATGATATTCAAGAAGAAGACGTTATTCAATTTGCAAAAATTTTGCCGTTAACAGTGCAATATCTCAACATAGGATATTCTTTGCAACCATTGTTAGATATTGTCTTCAGCCATCGCAACGCAATTTTTTAAAAAAAAAAAAAAACTGTTAATTTATCGCCTTAATGACGAGAAACATACTAAAGCGCTAATCGGATTCTGTATACAAAACAAGGCTTTGAATTAGATAAAATTTTAATATTGAATTTATTAACACTGTTATCAAGTATAATATCTATTCATGTTGCATGGAATATGATAAAATCTATAGCATGTGATCAAAATTGATCAGTATAGCATAGCTAAATCACTCACTATCAGCCTTATTGTTATAACATTCATGCATGCCTCGAGTCATGTCCTACGGCGAAGCAGTAAAACAATAGAGAAATTATGCTTATGTGGATTATCGATTTAAATTAAATCAAAGTCGAACTCCAGATTGGATGTGCCAAAGTACATACGTACCATCAAAATACGTACGAATGATATGCCGAGAATACCTTAATAATTTAAATAATGAATTTCATTCCTTATACTCGTGTGCACTTGTAAGTCAACATTGATGCAAAATCACAATATCTACTCTCTGGCAAGATCTATTTTCGTTCAATAGATACTCATTCATTCCTAAATATTTCATCACTTGGTGAAGAGGAAAAATTCATTTTAAAAGAATTTGTGACAGATGTAGAATTTTTCCAAAACAATATTTGAATATGCAAGGTTCTTGAAGGTTCTTAATTCATCGTTTAGAGAGTCAAGTTAAAAAAAAAATAAATAATAATATATATATAGGTCGGTCTAGAGAATATATTGGCGTATAGCACATCGACAATGATAGAATGAAACATCATTCTTGCGACTTCATCATTATTTTTGGATGCTATATATATATTCTTAAATCACAAGATCAACTTAGGCTACTCATGACTAGAGGCGGATGCCCTATTAACTGCTATGGCATTATTTCAACTTTGAAAGTTAAAAAAAAAACCCACCTTTTTACAAGAAGTTATAGTAGACATAACAGTCAAAAAAATGGTAATATTGCTAAAATGATTAAAACTTGAAGGATCAGATGATGAAATTCAGGAAGAATCGTTATTATTAAAAGCACTTAAATCCTTTTGCTCAATTATTACATACCTCAACATTTTGAATATTGTATTTTCACACAATTTCTAGAGCTTATTAGTAATCTACAAAATCTTCACTTTCTCACACTATGGTTCATTGTTAATATACCGGAAGATGAACTGAAAGTCCGCGTAATGCAGTTTGCCGGAAATTTACTACCAACATTGCAATATCTTGAATTAAGGGACGTTTAGTTAAAGTCATATTGACAACAGCCATCAATTTTCTGGGACTATTAATACTAGTACACAACAATTATCAACAACCAATCGGCATACGTTCAGGCTTAGTTGAAAGAGACACACTTCTTAGAACCACGGTTTGGAGCCTACCACTTGGAACCAAATAACCGGATACACAATAACCACAAATATCCACGGTATGTTGGGAGAATTGGATAGAACAACTACATGAGTTCTCAGTACGTCCAGAAACAACCGGACAGCATGACAGTAGAATCACGTGAACAAGTAAATAAGCAAACAATCGTACTGCTTTATGCCACTTATCATGAAAGAAACAACATAACTGTCTAGACCCGGGTGTTGGGTTTCAAACTTTCAGACCGGACTCAAACTTTCGGACCGGGCTCAAACCGGACTTGAACCAGGCCAAAAGTTTGATATTCGGACCCGGACCGGACTGAGTTGTAAAATAGTTTGAGTTTGAGTCCAGTTTGAAATTTGAACCAGACTCAGACTTACTTAAAGTCCGGCCTCAGTCAGGGTCCGTCAGAACCCTACCCAAAACCTCTAGTAACAACAGCTCTAACGACGAAATCACACCTAGAAGAAAGAGAAGCAGTAGTAAATATATATATATATAATAAAAAAAACCTGACCCCAAGAGAAATACTTACCCAAAACCTCTAGTAATGATGGCTTTAAAGGCAAAATCACACCCGGAAGAAAGTGAAGCAGCAGTAAATATATAAGAAAAAAAACTGCCACCAAAATAAAATACTTACTTGAAATCTCCAGTATCGACGGTTCCAATGGTGAAATCACACCCAGAGGAAGAGAAGCAACCAAAAATATATAAAGAAAAAAAGACCACCAAGACGAAGAAAATGGTGATTCAAATAACTCCAGTAACAACAGCTCCAACGGCAAATCACACCTGGAAAAAAGAGAAGCAGTAAATATATAAGAAAAAAAATGACTCACGATGAAAAACTTACTCAGAATCTCTAACGATAGCTCCAACGGCGAAATCACACCCGAAGAAAGAGAAGCAACTGCAAATATATAAGGAATAAAAGACCCCAAGATGAAGAAAACAGTGATTCCAATAACTCCAGTAACGATGGCTCCAACGGTGAAACCACACCCAGAAAAAAGAGAAAAAGTAAATACATAAGAAAAAAACCTAACTCCAAGACGAAAAACTTATCTGGAATCTTCTAACGACGGCTCCAATGGTGAAATCACACCCGAAAGAAAGAGAAGCAGCAGAAATATATAAGAAAAAAAACAAAGCAAATCTAATCTAAAAAAAACAATAAAAACTTATCTGATTGGCTGATCTGTTGTAGGGGTGGTAACATTTAGATCCCACCCGGAATGGCGCATAGAATTTTCCATAAATTTAAATTTAATATATATATATAGCATTCTACTATTTAAAAGGGAATAGGAATTTGTTGCACCTGCAACATGTAGTACCCTGATTCCGACCAATCAAATCGCACAATTTTGTAGACAAAAAATTTTATTGTTTAAAAATTAAAAATTTTACTAGTAAAATGTAAAAATAAATAAGTGATATTAAAGCTATAGTATAAAATTTTATTCTGAACAACTTTTTCTAAGTTATAAAGATAGATTGTCTTAGTAAAAAAATGGTTTATAAAAAAAATCAAAAATTTCAAACATTAACACATATAAAACTTTTTTTTTACTACATAATATAATCTATATTTATATTTAAGTACAGTTTGACCTCTCTATAGTTACACCCCATATAGTCACACCTCTATATAAGCACCCAATATTGTGCGACAGACTTAAAATATAGTAAAAAAACCTCATTATAGTCACATATCACTTATAATCACTATCACCAAAAAAATTTGATTTTTTATCCATTTTTTAATAATAAACCTCATTATAGTCACCAATTTTGACTAAATATCGATTATAAAATCTGATTGGCCAATATTCATATTTATATTTATTTAAATATTCTATTAAAAATTCTTAAAGGTTTGACAGTAAATAACTTTTGATCCAGTGGCCCGATTTGGATGAAACAACTACCAAAATCTTTGTCACAATGTGACGATTCTAATGAGCCCAAAATCGTTAAAATTGAATCACATGCTCCTGAGATCGTTAAGGATTTGTTTCACTTTACATGTTTAAGAATTAATTAAATTTAAACATCTAAGTGAAAAATTCTTAAAGATCTTAGCATTTTGTAATTAGATTTGGATAATTTTGGACTTTTTAGAATTAGCTCATTGAGTCAAACACTCTAATAGTTGTTTTACCCACTGGATCAATAGTTATTCACTATCAAACTTTTTAAATTTTTTAATACAGTAATTTCAAATATGCACAAATATTTTATTGGCCTTTGGTTACGTGACCATGGCAAGGTATTTTATTTATAGTCACACCTTTATACAATCACCAAAATAGGGCGTGACGGACTTGGTGATTATAAAGAGGTCAGACTGTATTATGCTAAACAACTTTTTCAAAGTCAAAAAGGTAGATTGTTTTAGTAAAAAAAAAGTTTTATATGTGCTAACTTTTGAAATTTTTGATTTTTCTTATAAAACTTAGAAAAAGTTGTCTAGAATAAAATTTTATGTTATATAACATACTATTTTATATATTTTACACTTTATTAAGTAAAATTTAAAATTTTTAAAAAATAAAATTTTTTGTCTATAAAATTGTGCGATTTGATTGGTCGAATCAGGGTGTGACATGTTGCAGGTGTGACAAATATATTCTCTATTTAAAAATATTAAATTTATTTTACTAAACAATTTTTGGAATAATACTGAAATTAGATAATGCTTATTTTGTATAAGTACATAATAATCTTTTGCATAAACAAATTTGATATATATTCTAACTGCTATAATTATGGTTTGGATATATTTTGTTTAATTTTATATATATGTATTATACTTGATTACTTGATTTAACTAGGATAATTAAAATCTAGCTATACCCAACTCTAATACTAACACTAATAGCAAAATTTTTTAGATTAGTGATACTAGAGTTCTATAATAATTAGTGATACACTTTTAGATTGTTTATATAAAAGATCATAATGTAATTATATAATTTTAGCATTATCTAATTTTAGTATTATCTCTGACAAACAAAGTAATAATTAGTGATTTGAACTAGTTGGGCTATAATCAGTTAATTAACCTAATCTAAATAAATTTGGGGTAAGCATTTGAGTAAATAATGCTTAATCAGTTAACCTATACAAACAGTTGAAAATTAGTTGACAAATGTATAAAAAGAAAAATCCTGAAAAGTTCTGAAAAGAAAATAAATAAACTTAGTAAACAAGCAAGGTTGAGACAATAATTTGCATAAAGGTCTAAGAATTCCCAAAACTAAACTTGAAGTAATCTTATCATTTGCAATTAGTTGACACCAAATACTTTAGTTTAGTTAACCCAATTAAAAAATTTTTTTAGTTCAAATCACTAGTTAAAATATAGATACTAAACTAAAAGCTAAAGGATTATTAAACAACTTTTTAAACTCTATTTTTCTTAATAAATATCTAGAATATTAAACAAAATCTCTTTTTAATCTTTTTGGTCTTAAACTAAAAATATATAAAGTCTTTCTTCTTTATAATTACACAGTTTGTTGTAGCAAAATAGTAATTATAAAAAGGTGTAATTATATAGTAATTACTCTATATAATCATATCTTATACTATAATTTTATATTATATAATTATATAGAAGTAATTATAAGTTCATTCAAGAAAAACTTGTAACTAGACTTTTAATATTTGTTTATTTATCCAGCAAACTCTTATGATCATAGCTTTTTTTTCATTAATATTTTTATGCACAACATGTTACAAAAACATATATTCAACAGTTTTAGAATATTTAAAGCAAATAAGTGAATATTTATTAAAATTTACATTAATTTTTTATAAGGTAAAAGGGGGTAATTTGGCGAATACGGGTAATTTGGCGAATTTTAATATCACCTTATCTAATGGTCAGAATCGAATAATTTTTATACTTTTCGATTTGTCTCGATGAGACGAATCGAATGGTACCAAGCTTGCCTGGTTCTGATCACTGGGTCACAAGATATTTTTAATTCTTTGTCATGTTTACACTTCATCAAAATACCCCCAAGGATCATTTTTGTGCAACATATAATTGATGATAATTTGTGATCCAGTGATCAGAATTGGTTAAACTTTATATTATTCGATTCACCTCATCGAGACGAATCGAATAATATAAAATTATTTAATTCTTACTACTGGATCACAAAAGATACCATAAATTCGCCAAATTACCCCTACCTCTCTAAAATTAAGCTTTTTGATACAATTTATAATCCATTTAATGTCACGTTAAAACAAGTTGTTATACGACTAATTTTTTATAAAATAATTCTAAATCATATATAAAGTTTAATACAAAAAAATAGAAATTTTTTTAATATTAAAATAAAAAAGTTTTTATATTAGTTATGTTAACTTCGCCAAATTACCCCTTTTTACCTTATATTTTATATTTAAAAATTGAGATATGCATGCAAATATTAAAAGTATTTATAAGGACCCGAAATTAAATGTGCAATTATTAAAAGCATTACCAGTAAGTAATTTTTTCAAATCTTTCTTATTTTTTGTTTTTGTTTTTTGCTTTCATTCTTCTGACTAACTTGCATTTCAATTTGACTAATATGAACATTTTGGTCGAGCTCAATTAATGCACTTCGCAAAGCTTTAGATTTATATTGTGATAGTAGTTCAGATGAATCTTGTAACAGTAGTTTAGGTGGTTCAGGCATATTTAGTTCAAATATATCTAGTTCGGGCATATCTTGTAACAATAATTCAAATGTATCTTGTGATAGTGGTACAGATGTGGCTGCTAATAAATTATCTTGAATTTCAAAACTGAACGAACAATAACTACTTGCAGGAACAAACCCATATAAATTATCTGGGGTTTTTGTTAAATTCTTTTCACCTTGAACCTGATCATTAGTTGGTGTATTTGCAATCGAAGTTAGTGCATTAAAAAAGCCACCCAATTCTTCTTGCTGCATAGTTAATTTGGAATGTTCGTATGCTGCTAAACCTTGTAATGACCTATGCCTTATGATTGACATAACGATTGAGTCAGAATATCTAAGGTCTTTTAAGATTTGAACTGATGATTTTCACCCAGAGTGAGTAAAAATATTTCTTTTGCCAATAAAGATATCTGCATCATCACATATCATTTTAAAGTAATTTTTTACTACACATTCTGGTTGGGGCACGTATATAGTACCATTGTGTGCTAAAATTATCTGTATTTAAAAAAAGTTGAACCATATTTTAGAAACTAAATTTCAAAAAAATTAGTTAAACAAATACGTATGCACATTTGAATCACAAGGCTTTAAGTAAAAGTTTGAAACAGCCTTTACTAGACATTTTAAAAAGTAAAATTCGTAGTCATTATAATGCTTTGAATATTAGACAGACTAATTGTTTCTGCTTGTGCATGATAACTATCCAACCCTCTTTGATTTGTCTTGGATTTGTAAATCTTACATCAATGCCTCCATCAAGCCTTTCACAAAGTTCTCAATTTTCAAATCCTGATGTTCATCTCTACATAATACTAAAAATATAGCATTATAAAAAAAGATATGTTGTAACAATCCTTTAGGAGAATTGTCTTGCATAGTAGGGTGTTCTAGAATTTTCTCAACCTCTTGCTTTGTTAAACTGTCAGCACCATTACGTTCACTCAAACCTACTGCAGCAAGGCTTTTCAATTTTCCATTTACAATGGTATTCAGATCATAGTAAACCTTTGGGTTTAAAATATCCACTGGTTTTTCTATAACTGAATATTCATTTAGGTGACGCCAAAGTGATGCCATGCAATTTCATATAGATGATGTGTGGTATTCATTACCATCCTTATGTTTCATCACATATACAAAATGTGATAACTGATCCTCCAATACTGACTTAGAATTCATATTCTCAATTTTTCCATCATAACCAATATCTATACGAAAGTCCTTCAGGGATTTTATCTATACTTGGGTTGCTTTATGCATTGCTTGTACTTTTGAATTTTCCTGAATAGCCCTTAGATCTTCCAACGAATTCCACATATTTATAATAAAAATTTGAATTATAAATAACTATAACTCATAATTTAAAACAAAAAAAAACTAAAAAGAATACTTTGGCACTAGTACGGGATATTTTTTCCTTTTTATTTGACATCTTTTTTTTTTACTTTGCTTAAAACTTATTGACTGTGACTTTATTACAAGTAATTATGTTAATTATGACCTTCAAAAAGGTTATGCCTAGTTATGCTGTACACCTGTTTAAGCTGGTTATACCTGGTTAACCTGTTTTACAGTTATACTAATTGTACTAATTAGGTTGTAAAAATGTAACGACATCCTTTATTACGTCCTTCAAAATGTAAGATGAAGAGTACTTATATCCTTCAAGTATAGCTTAGTTCAGATTTAGAGTATGTAAGAAAATTTTTATACGCTAATATCAATTTAAAGAGTGTAAGAATTTTTTTTTTATATTAATGTCATAAAGTGCAAAAAAACACTACATAAGAAAAAAAATTTTTTGTTTACATTTGAAAAAAAGATTCTTTATTGATCTAATCTATTTATATAAATCGGTAATATAATCAGTCATGCAGTTTATTATACCATGATAATAGTTGCTGGATAACATTAATATTGAATCATGCATTGATAAATATTACAAAAATCTGTTCAAACATGTTTGAACAGATTTTGTAATATTAATCGATGCATGATCAATATTATATACTTATTGAGTAATGTCTAGAAAAAATCTACTATTCCAAATAGGTAATAACATAATATCATGAGGGAGAGGGAGTCTCTGATTTTCTTATGTTAGATATATAAATTTATAACAGCCAATCAAATTTTTCTTACGTTGGGGGAGGGGGTAGAGGGTATAGTAAAAAAATATTATATAATATCTGTTATTACCCTTATGATAGAGTAATATGATAACTATTATAGTTCTAATGACTATAAAAACTAAATATAGCTTTTCTAAAAAAATATAATTGTTATAAATTGCATATATTTATATAGTAATATTCTGTAGTTAGCAAAACGTACACTCCCCTGACATTGATCACTGGATTTTTAATAATCACGTTACCTACTGACGATCGTAGCCATATATACAACTTTTTTTTAATGAGAAAATTAACATGGTGTAGTAAATAAAGTTGTACAGAATAACGATTTGCATATACTCTAAAATTTTTAGGAATTTTAGATAAAATTTTATTAAGTCGTATTTAGCATTTTTGATCAAAAAAACGAAAATTTAAAAATTTTATATTAGGTCAACACATTTTAAAACCCTATTATAAATAATAGTTGGTTTTAAAATATGTCATTCTCCATACCTAACGGCATATAGGATTAAATTTTCATAGAGCAATTCAAAAAATTTCTCATAAAATTTTTGAGTTTAATTAAAATTTTTGACAAATAAAAAGTTGCAATTTTCGTACCTTAAAATTCGATATAGTAGAACATTATAAAATTTGTATTAGAATAGCTTAAAAAAATAATCATATATGTATTAAATAATAAATACTTAAATACTTTATTTTGGGAGATTTTTAATAAAAATTTTATAATGTTCTACTATATCGAATTTTAAGGTACGAAAATTGCAACTTTTTATTTGTCAAAAATTTTAATTAAACTCAAAAATTTTATGAGAAATTTTTTGAATTGCTCTATGAAAATTTAATCCTATATGCTATTAGTTATGGAGAATGACATATTTTAAAACCAACTATTATTTATAATAGGGTTTTAAAATGCATCGACCTAATATAAAAATTTTAAATTTTCGTTTTTTGATCAAAAATGCTAAATACAACTTAATAAAATTTTATCTAAATTCCTAAAAATTTTAGAGTACATGCAAATCGTTATTCTGTACAACTTTACTTACTATGCCATATTTAATTTTCTCATTAAAAAAAAAGTTGTATATATGGCTACGATCGTTAGTAGGTAACGTGATTATCAAAAATCTGGTGATCAATGTCAGGGGAGTGTACATATATAACTCTTTCCGATGATCCCTTGTACCAACTTTTTCACAGCTACCGACCTATGACAACTATACAATTATTATATTTATACACAACAAAACTTTACCCTAGAGCAACTGGGAACCAGAGTTCCAGATCGAATATTGAGATAATTGAAATAGAGCTGAAAAAGAATTCTCCTTTTGGGTTTGACTCCCCGGTAGAAGACTCTGGTACTATAGAAGATGTAGTAGAGCCGAAAACTCTAAAGTTTTTGTCAAAAGGAGTGGAAACATTAGTAGAAACATACTTTTGGTTAAATATAATATTTTGTATAGCATATACTCTTTCAGTTCTTTACAAGTTGGTACTTTCGGTACTCTCCTTTGGTTTTTTCGAAATTTTACCAAAAAGTGGGAAATCCAGCTTACCCCCTCCAGAAGATCAGCAGTGTTTACTCCTTTCAAATCGGGATTGCGACTACCTAATTGGAGTCGACGTCACAAGTGCGCATTTTGCTACAATGTAAACAGTGAATGACGTGTCAGAAATTATTCTGGAATATTCATAGAAATTTCTTTTCTTTTATAAAATTAGGCGTAGTTTGTTAGTATATATTTCTCTGCTTTATAGTTTATATATAATACTTCGGTAAAGGTTCTATACAGTATTATATAATTTTTACATTCACACATTTCTCTTATGTGTTTGTTATAGATTAGTTTTTTTTCTTTGTCTTTCCCATCTTTCTTCTTTTTTTTCTCTTTTTGTTGTATTTGGTATTTCGCTTAGGCTTTGTAGTTTCCTCCTTTTTTTTATTTCCTTTTTAAATTTCTTGCCTGTAACTTTTTTCGTTCTGTTCCTGGATTGAAATCACTCCACCATTGAAGCTAGGTGAGGAGGATTTAAAGAAATCGGCAATCTTGACAAGGTTAATAGCAGCCACTTAGTGATTACGGAGGAGCACATGCAGAGAGTTACATGCCCCTGTTTGAGGAAATTGTTGTTGCAGCAGATCGTACTAAGCGGACATTATGTAGCGCGAGTAAGTTTTTATTAGAGAAAGGAGAGATTTCGGTAGTAGCTATAAACTGAAATTTTGTATACAAAGATATGCAGTCTTCCTAGTTGATAAAAGCAGGTTGTCAAAGCAAAAAAAAAAATAGTCTGTAGTTAGCAAAGTGAATCAAATAATTATATAGTATTATTAAATATCACAGGTCGAATGAAGCCCTACTGAGAACTATGTAACTGGATAAAAACTGGAGACCTATCGGGTTTTCGATATGTCTCCAGTTTTTTATTTTTAAATCATAGCCATTTCGGGTACCCGATATGACTATGGATATAAAATGATTATGATTTGATAAACTTTAAATATATTAGGTAATAATAAGAAATAAGTCATAGCCAAATCGGTATATGATATGACTATGGATATAATCTGAATATAATCCGATAAGTACTATATATATCGGGTTATAATAAAAAACATACGGTACCAATGCCATATCAGGTACTTTGATATGATCATGGATGTAATCCGATAAATATAAATTATATCACAACTGAAAAAATTGCTGATGACCGAATCAATAAGTTTATGAGTTCAGCCAAAGTTGGTTACTTTTTATCGATTCAGTCATCAGCAATTTTTTCCCAAAATTCATGAAGCAGTTGTAAAATTAAGCTTTTGTTCGAATAATATAGCCGGTATGTTTTATTTATGACAAAGATTTTCTTCTAAGCTTTTATATATCAATCGATATAGTTTCAACGAATATTTGTCAATTTATACTACAGTTGATCAAATATGTAATTGATCATTATTGAAATTAGGATCTGCATATAAGTACGTACGTAATAATTTTTTTATTTATATATTTTTTTCTTTCTTTTACTATCTTTACTAAACAGCCTTTCTTTTTTTAATTATATATCGTGTTATTGAGTTTTTGTTATTTTGTCATTTGCTGGCATAGTTACCTGGTGTGGATTTCGTTGTATGCTGGTGTTGTTGTTTGGTGTATTTGTTGTTTCGTAGGTGCCAGTATTATCTTGGTCGTTTCGCTAGTATTGTCTTTTCCAAAGCCATTACTAATTAGCGCTTTTCTGTTATTAATCACCTATATACAGATATAAGTATTGACTTCATTAATCACTTTGTTTGTTTTGGTGCCACACTAGTGTCATTTGGTTTTTGCCTTCGCTAATGTCACGCCATGTTTGCATTTATTACTTTACTCTTTTTTTCTTTTCACTCTTTATAGTTCCTTTTTTTTTATAGAACTAGTTATTGTCGCTAGTGTTGTGCTTTTTGGTCTTCGTCATTAGTATTACCATTACTAATGCTTTTTTGGTCTCGTTAATTTTGCCATATTGGATTTTTAGTCGTCAGTATCATGGTTGCAGGTGATTTTTGATATTTTCATCTTGAAACTTTGTCATATCATGATGAGTTGTGTTCATGTTAATTACTTTTACTGGCTTTGGTGCCATACTGCCATTTCACTTGTGTCCTTTGGTTTTTACTTTCGATAATATCATGTTGTATTTGTATTTATTACTTTCACAATTTTTTTGTAGTATTTTTTTTTTACTAATTTTAAAATCAGTGTTTCTTGGTTATCATCGTTGGTGTTGGCACTATTGGTGCTTTTTTGTTAGCGTTCATCATATTGGAGTTTTAGTTGTTGCTATCACTGTTACTGGTGTTTTTTGGTATTTTCTCCTTGAAGCTTTGTCATTTGTAATGTCATATCATAGTGAGTCAGTTCATATTAATTACTTTCGCTTGTTTTAGTGCCTTACTACTATTTCACTGGTGTTGTTGTGTCATGTTCACACTTTCTACTTTTGTTTATTTTGGTGCAGTACTTTTCTTTAATTGGCGCTATTTAACCCTTTGCTTTCGCTAATATTGTGTTCGCATTTATTGCTTTTTTCACTTATTTTAGAGCTGTATTGCCATTCACTAGTGTTATTTAGCTTCAATTATCATGTTATTTGTTGTTTATAATTTCATTTATAACAGTAGATATTAATATTTTGTTTTTTCTACTGTACAATATAGTTTTGCTATTCCGATTGGCCTTTGGTAGTACCAGCACTTTCTTGTAGTATCAATTTTTTTGATGTTTTGTTGCTAAATTAAGGGTTAAATTTGATTAAGTTAGTTTTAGGTTAGTTAGAGTAGTATTAGTGGTATTTGGTGGTTATAACGATATTATATATTATGCCATGTTATGCAATGATATTTGTTGCGCAAGTAAAATAAAATTAAAAGATTTTTTTATAAATATTCTATATACATAGTAGTTAATATTGCGATACATAGCTCATGTAACTAGAAAAATAAAATATATATTAAATAAATAAATGATTAAATAGCTTTATCGGCTATACTGATAAGATTCTTAAAAAAACATGATATGTAGCTGGTTTTCTTGCAATATTAAAAAAAATAAGATGCCTATTGAGTTTGTTTATTGTCCAACCGGTGCTCTGGTAGGAATATGATATGGAACCTAAATATCTATGATTGGTATCTTATTTCCACCAAATATCTGTTTGAAATTAGTAACTCATTGGAGACATTAGGTTTAGCCTATCAGTTAACTCCTATATATATATCGTATAGATATGCGAGACCTATTGGGTACCCGATTGTTATCCGGTATAGTTTTGTTCAACCTGTGTATGTTTCATTTTACTGATACAGTATTCACTTTGTAATATAAGGCTTTACTAACAATTACTTTACTAATAAATTTATTTTACAAATTATACTCATAAACATTATTTTGAGAATTGACTTCTTCAAAAATAGTTGATATAGTCTTGAATAAATGTTCATGGACTTTTCAAATTAATGCACAGAAGTATATAATCATTATTAAAAAATAATATATAGTTGATCTTCTATAAGTGCATCCTTTATAAGTATACTAACAAAACCCTCTGATCCATGCTACGACTTATCCACTGGTATCACAAGTATTAACAAGTTATGCCTAGCATTTTACCAATAATGACCCCAGTTTAGGACTACTTGCTCTAAGTTAGATGCATCCTTGCAGTATAGCCTACTTCCCCGGACAGGTCCCATTTCTTGTCCAAGCAGGATTTACATACCATGCCTTATAAGGTTTGTTCAATCCCAGCACCTACCTTCTTTTGGTAGTGCTGTTAGAGATCTATTCTACCTCCCTATTCAGGTCTTGCCAAGTGGGTTTCCATTTTTCCAGTTCCCTAAATTTGTAGTGTAACAAATACTATTGCACCTATAAGCTTCCATTCAAGATGGTGAAACCAAGGTTACAGGTTTTTCACCCAACTGATATAAGCCACAGTTACCTAATACAGGCCTAACTTCAAAGTATCACTAGTAGGATTCAAACTGTCAACCTGCCACTTGGGCTGACAACTTGACAACTTCCCTAAGTCACTACACCCTACTAACAATTACTTTACAATAAATTTATTTTACAAATAACACTCATAAACATTATTTTGAAAATTGTCTCCTTCAAAATAGTCTATATGGTCTTGAATTAATATTCATAGACTTTTCAAATTAATGCACAGTAGTATATAATTATTATTAAAAAAAAATAATATAGTTGATCTGGGTAAAGTAGCCCTATAGCTGTTTATAAGGAGTAGATTAGTTATTACTACATGTAGACAGAGTGTTTAAATAGATAATTTTATAGTTGAATCGCAGGTATAGCAGCTAGTGTAGAACCTTCAGGTGTACTACTTAAATTAGGCACCAAAAGTGCATGTGTGGCTAGTTGTACACTCATCAATGTAATAATTAACTATATCGAAAAATAAATAATCAGCTGACACAACAGCGCCTTAATCAAAAAAATATATAGTTGATCTTCTATAATGCATTCTTTATAAGTATGTTTCATATGCACTTTCTTTTTATAAGAGCACTGATATATAATCGTTTTTGCAATTTTATTTGTTTAAATTCGTGTCCCAGATAATTTTACCCAGTTAAAATTTAATGCAGTAAAGGTAATTTCAGATTTTGGTCGGAATTATAATTCGGACCACTAATATAGAGTTGAACATAACAATACTTGGAATCAGTAATTTGTAATTATTTATTTTTTTTTAATTTTTTTTTATTATAAATATGACTGATATATAATCGTTTTTGCAATTTTATTAGTTTAAATTCATGTCCCCAATAATTTACCCAGTTAAAATTTAATGCAGTAAAGTTTAATTTTGAAATTTGGTCTGAATTATAATCGGACCATAATGAACATATGGGTCATGGTGTTACGGTTAATTCGTAACCTTAGTGTAAATCTGGGTCTAGACTTTTTAGGAAGTGTTAAGTCTGAATCTATAGGTTTCCTAATATGGTCGTCATGCTATGTATTAATCACTATATTTAGTCATTTATCCGATTATATTATAATTACCTTAACCTCGATGGGTTAATATTTGGGTGGCGATCGTGTTGTCAGAGGACAATGTCATTGAGAAAGATCATACGATGTTTCTTCAGTGATACCTACACATGTATATAAATGCTAGTTCCCCCTCCTGATGTTAGAGTAGAAGATGTATGCCCTTTGAATCCTTCTCCTAATAAAGAGATTTCTCACAAATCGTCCCCCACTAGTAAATTGCTTTCTTAATGCGCATTTACCATGAATATATAATAATCGTCAGAATCTTGAGTTTCATCTCGATAACCAATGTCGCTTGTAAAGTGTGACTATGATTTCGAATCCAACATTTATTTTCAGTTACTATCCCGATAGCTTTAACCGGCGGGTCTGATATCTCGCAACCGGATAGTAACAATGGACTAGGAAACCCGTCTTTGAAGGGGGTTTCCATTTTGAGAAAATGGCGATTATAGTTTGTGTTACCTAAATTTTACCCCTGAATTTTTTGTTTATTTTTAGATATCAAACAATGTTATGTGATTATGAAACACTGATTGACCAATCTGTCGTAAATCTTTGGTTGCAAATCTATTTTAGAACACGATCGTTAAAAAATTGGTTTACATTCAAGTTAAAATGTCTCGATAAATTATTATATTAATGTATAGTAAAAAGTGAAACACATATAGATACAGACCGGAACTTTAATTTGAATCAAAAATCTCGAAATTGATAAAAAAGTGTCAAAGACAAGTTTTCCTAGTCCATGACCCATATGATTTAATAGAAACTTGATAGACTAAATAAAAATTAACGGAAATTAATACAACAGGAGTGCCACCGGTGCCCCACCTTCTCTTGTAATTTATAAATTATTATTTGCAAGTAAGTGATGTAAATAATAAGAGACTAACTAAAAAATGTGAACAACTTAATACCTTTTGCACAATTCTTGGTTGGTAAATATTTAATTATTTTATTTAGCCAATGAGTATAAATACATAAGCGTATTGCGTAAACAATGTGAGATACGCTAGTATACTATTAATTCAGGCATAATTAAATATGTATTTTTTTATTTTATTTTAGAAATTTTAATGTAAATTTGCAAAAGCATATAGCGAGATTTCGATGAAATTTCTTATAAAAGGGTAATGACTGAAGCTAATTAGGAAATAAAATAACTTTTTCAAATATTATATCTAAAGAAAATAACTTTGTAAAATATTATATCTAAAGAAAATAATGAACCAAAAAATTTATTTTTGCATTCATTTTATTGATTGTATTTTCCGTTTCTATTACAATTTCGCTTGAAACAAGAGATACTCAATTTAAACAATGTTATGTATATTGTAAATGAAACTTAGAATTAATCTCAATGTAAAGATCACGCCTGATCCAGCCATTCCTGGACAAAATTTTACTATCAATACTTCTGAAATGCAACGCACAGTTTTGAAAACAGTACAATTTTTATTAGCTAAGTAATGTTCGATGTATACTATTGTAACCAGTGTTTAAAATTCAAATTTGATTTTATGTTCTCAAAAAAACATTTTTTAAAATTTTAATGTTCTCAAAAATTTTTTAATGTTCTCAGTATTAGAAAATCAAAAATTTTTTAATATTAAAAAATTTTATTAAATGTTCTCAAATAGAGAACTTTTTTCAATAATTCATGTTCATAAAAATTGTTAAATGTTCTCTGAGAACACTGAGAACATCAAATTTTAAACACTGATTGTAGCTACAGTATAGCTTTTATTCCCCCAACTGAAATTGGTGGACAATTTAATACGACTAACACAGTTAGACCGTAACCATAAAGCTTTAATTTCAATGTATCATACATACAAGTACGAATATATGGGAAGGACTAAGTTCATCCACATGAAGGCTGTAGCGAATACAAACCTTCATATTCTTAATCATTTAATCGTTTAACCGTTTAATTTGGCCGAAATTAAAATAATTCCGGCCCACGACCAACAAAATTCTGCTCGGAACAATAGAGCAATTTTTAAACGGTTAAACGGTTCCAATCCCTAGTAGACTGTGCATCTTTTAAATTTAAGAATAAAAAAATGTAGGATATCTGTAGTTCAGGAAAGAATTACTAATCCATTGCAACTATTTCTCAATATACCTCTTTTCTTAACATAACTTATTTGGAAATGTTCATTAATGTAAATAAATTAATCATATAATATTAAAAATATAAACAAACATAAACTTTATTTATAATAAAATTAAATGTAAACCATTATCAATCCAAGTATTCCATAGGAGATAGTGAACAGAATTAATGTAAGCGTATTGGAGAAAATCCATTTCTAGTTTCAAGTTATTTTCAAACCAATTTTATTATACTCATTGATATAATAAATAGATTGGGAACATGATAAGGGTCAGTGTTATCGACAATATATATTGATCTTAGACAATAAAAGTCGATTAGATTTTCTAAATAATTTATAAACATCCTCATATAAAAAGAAATCAAGAACTTTTATGTATTGAAGTATGTGACCTTGTAAAAAAAAAAAAAAAAGTAAGCATGTCAATATCATTTAAAACATATTTAATTTTACATGAGTTTGTATTTACATATGTGTACACGCAGCTTCGTAGTAGTAATGCGATCTGAATATCTGAATTCTATCTAGCCCGGATTTGACTCCCAAAAAGATATTCGTTATCTGAGATCAATTATCTGCCTAACGGATATCCTTTTTATCTGACAAATAGAATACAATAGTTTTACGAGGAAATTCGTATTATATGCATTTACTATATTTATTACAAAGCAAATCCACGTATATATCATTTATCTTTGTTACAAAAAAATAAAGCAAATCTATAATATTCTATTATCTATTATATTAAGAACAAATGTCCGTCCGTCACGTTATCGACCAATCAGAAAATTCAACGTAGTATTTACTGTTTACTGAAATGTATATAACTTGCCGATCATTATAATACCATACTTGTGATTATCTTATTGGAGTTAGTGCTCGTACCCGGATAACACTTTATCCGAAAGGTTGTAACCTTTAAACAAAATCCAATAACCGGATCCTATTCAAATAAAAGAATAACGGTTATATCCGGATAAGATATTTATATTATAATTCATCATCAAATAAAGTAACTCTATATTGTTAATATAAAAAAATGATTTATGCATGAAGTTTGTACTTTGTACATTCTATTCTAACTTACGTATTCGTCAGGTGTCATTAATGGCCAGACAAAGAGATCTAGGCGTATATCGAAAATAAATAATAGTTTAAAAAATCTTATTTGTGTATCAAAATTTTGAAATCGGAAAATGAAAAGGGGGTGTTTAGAGACTCCCATTTGACGAAATAAGTAAAAAATTTTTTATTATGCAGTTCAACAAACTATTTAATAATAATAAAACGATATTAGAAGCAGTATCGATTAAACAATAAAATAATTTATAATAATAAAGATCATATAAATAAGTGTATTCGAATTTTAATTAAAAAATAAATAAGATTTGTAAATCTCTTATTTGATAATAAACACGTCTTCTTGTTTTATCAAAATAAGATTTACGAATTTTAATTCGGAAACCCCTTATAATTATAATGTTCCGCATCATTTCTGAATTTATGTTGATTCTCAATTGGCATGTGTTTATATAATGTTCCGCATCATTTCTGAATTTATGTTGATACTCAATTGGCATGTGTTATTCGTGAACCGTGGAATGTCATTTGTCATTTTAAAACCGCTATCCATTATCAATTAATAAAAAAAAAAAAAAAAAGCGAAAATAATAATAAAAATAATAAAGTAAAAAAATTAAAAAATAAATAAATAAATAAATAAATAACAAGTTTTCATACATTAAAGGAATCATTGTATCTTGATTCCTCGAAAGCTAGTTACCCGCCAGCTCATTTTACCGACCCCATATCCCCGACAGAATGTTTCACCTACAGCATTTTTTGTTGACAGAATCTTTCCTCGACATACCATGTTTTCGACCTCTCCTTTCCTTGACAGGACATATTTTCGAAAAAGACATTTTACTGACATGACGTATTTCAGAAAGAATATTTTTCTGACATGACATGTTTCCGACATCATTTTTCCGACAAGATCTTTCCCCGATTAGAATTTCGTTTAAATAGGTAGGGTGATATATTCGTGTTCATCACATCACATGATTAAGCACTCGGCCTAAATTAGGGTTAGGGTTAGGGTTAGATTAGGGTTAGGGTTGATAGTGCTAGTAAACAAATGACGTAGCTGCATGATTTCACGTGATGTGATGATCACTGGGTTTATCGTTCTTGTCGGAAAAAGTGCATTCAATAAAACTTAGTGTCGGAGAAAAGTCAAATTAGAAATATGTCATTCAGATAAATGTCTTGTCGAAAATATGAGATTTCTAGGAAAGGGGATGTCGAAATCATGGTATGTCGAGGAAAGATTCTGTCAACAAAAAGTGCTGTAGGTGAAACATTCTGTCGGTGATATGGGGTCGGTAAAATGAGCTGGCGGGTAACTAACTTTCGGGGAATCATACCAGAATCTAAAGGAATACATTCGAATATTCATATATATTTTAACAATGTAATTAATAATTTTTGCATTCCCCGCGTAGAACACATCCGCATTTGTTTTTCGGCAACAGCAGGAATCTGGTCGGGTGTCTTGTCTAACCCGAATCTAATAAGAAGATAATTACTTAATTTTTTTTTTAAAAAAAACCAAATTTATCTTTTCCAGGTTTTTTCACGACCGTCACGCTCAGCCTGGTGGTAGCACAGATTATTTCGTAAAATTTTCGACATAACAAACTTGCATCCCCAAGTTATTCCTATCTTGTTTAGGCATAAGTAGTTCTTCTGTTACACCAATATAAAGAACCTTAAAGGTTTAGCCTGAATTTCGGGTTACACTGAAGATCAGAATTTTTTAGTATTTATAACGAATTTCACGAGTCACGAAGTCATATCCTTGCTCAATAAAGTGTATAAAAAAAAAGATGAAACAATAAAAGAATTATCTTTATAAATATCAATGAAAAAGATCATTACAAATATAAATATTATTAATAAGTAATTATTCTATGGTCTCATGATTTGTGAAAATCGAGAAAGAACACGTTTCAATTCAGAATTGAAGTAAATTCAGAAATGACTCGGAACAATAATAGTATAGAATAATCCTTTTATCACGCAGCGTTCAACTTGCGCTTTTCTTTTTGTATTCCGTACTGTGTAAAGTATGTAATAGAAAAATAAAATAAGTGCTTACTGTACAAGTATGTATTCATATATATAATATGATAATAATTATTACAGTATATACTTACAAAAAACTGAAAGCCAGTATAAGTTTAAAGTGTAATTTATTTATATCGACCTATTAAATAATATAATCAACAAACGAAATATTAAAATCATGTTCTTATTTAAAATACATTAAATTTATGATGTAGACTTTACACCGGGTGATGCTAGTATTTGATTAAAGCAAATTTATAGTATATATTTGTTCGTAAAGCAAAATTGTAGTATATATTTGAATTCGTAAATTTTTTTAAATAATTTTTAATTTTTGTAATAGATCACGCACAAGATTCTGCGTGATGCCCATTACTAGGTGCACTATTGTGCAGAAGGCGACAGTGTCAAACACACATGCATCTGCACACCATGTCCTAGACGTCAATAAGGGGCAGCTTATAGGACAATGGCAAAATCAGGACATATAAATTTTTGGAACACTCACCTGATTCTGCCATTTTCCTATTTAACAGCCGGCCTGCTTTGAGCAGTTCGAGCAGGCGGGAAACCACCGGCTGATGCTGCTTCTCACTCATTCTACTGTTACGATGATACCTGGGCGCAATCTCACTTGCTAATTTTCCCGGGAGCATATCATCGTTTCAGTTCAAATTACTCAGCTCAAATTACTCATTACTCACAATGTATTCTGCGGACTTAAAGTCCTTTAATTGAATTTATTTCCGGCACCTTTGGCGTGCCGGCATTCTTCCAATCACATGGGGGCGTCAATAGAAACCAGGCAAATCATTTTTAGCAATTTTTTTTTAAACTTTAGATTAAAATATCTTAACAACTATTAAACCAATATTGATAAAAAATTTTTTTATTTTAATTCTATAACTACATAGAATTAAAATAAAAATGTTTTTATCAAGATTGGTTTAGTAGTTGCTAAGATAGTTTAATTTAAAGTTTAAAAAAAATTTACTTAGAAACAATTTGCCTGGTTTCTATTGACACCCCCACATGGCCAATCGTACCTATGCTTTTCAATTATATCAAGAATGCGGCGGTTTATGCAGCATGTAGATCATGTATCAACAATTTTCATGTATAAAACATCGTAAATTGGTCATAAGATGATTATATATTGCAAAATTTCGTTCTTCTTTAGTAAATGATAATTGATGTCATTATTACGATCAATGGCTTGCCATTTAAAGTAAAATCGGGTTTAAACTTTATTAAAAAATGATTCATAATACCAGTAGGACCCCGAACAATGCAAGTCGAGGTTATTTTTGAATAAATTATAACATTATATAGATCATTTTTTTAATTATGTTTTTTTTCACTGCCTCGGTTTGTTCGGGTTTTTTTAAAGCAGGTCAACTTTATTTTTAGTATCATACCATTAGTACAACTGATTTCAAAATTCTAGGGTGATAGAAAAAATTCCAATTGATGAATCAATAAGTATTTGATGACATTTGATACCAACAATTTATTTAATTCTGCAGTAACTTATTAATTCTATCATTAGTAAATATGGATGTACTAATTACTTATTATTACTTGATATTGTATCCGGTTTTTACGTAGTGAGTAAAAAAACTGATGCTTGTAAAAGCAACCTTGATTGTCAGAATATAAACCCCGGAATTATACCTTTCGTGTTATACTTGTGAATCATAACAACAAAAAGGACTGCATGCATACAATATATTGTTGGATACATTCCGGCCCAAATAGCGCTGGATTTCAAATTTTATTGGATTCTTTAAAGAGATATATACATCAATGCGATTAATGTATATTTAAGAGATACATAGCATACATCAGTGCATTTGAAAGAGATATATAATACATAAATGCAATAAATGTATATGGAAGTTCTGGTAGTTTTTGGTGTTCAGGTGAGGTTTTGGGTTTCGAATGAGGTTTCGGGTATCGGGTGAGGTTTCGAGTTTCGGATGAGGTTTTGGAGATTATAATCCGAAGCCTGAAACTTACGGATTTGGCACAAAGGGTTTTGGCGCCTACTTTGGAGAGAATAAACAACGGTTAAGTTTTCGGATTTCGGTCGAGGTTTCGAGTTTCGGATAAGGTTTCGGAAGCAACCCGAAACTTTCAGAATTGCCAAAAAAGTTTCGGTGCCATCTCTGGTTCACAGTCTTTTTCGTTTTGCATTACCCGCTGACCCATTTTTTAAATTTTTTTTAAATTTTTTTTTTACTGTCCTCATCTGTGTCACCCGATGGAAAAATATATCCTTAAACCAAAATAAAGATCGTACTGGCCCTGCGCTGCATCACGCGCTGCGCAGCTACCCTAATTGATTATAAAATTGAAAATTGTGCCATCATAATTTATAGTTCGTCCGTTTTAATTGGTTACCTGCGCATTGCGACATTTTAGATCATTTAAAATTTATAATAGTAGTTACTACGATATTCTAGAAATCTGTAACATTTTTGATCGTCTACATGATTGGGGATATATCGCCAGTTTGTTTACTTGATTGTTGCGCGCGAATATTCTATGATTACATTATCGTAATGGTTTGTCATAGATTATTACTACATTTTTGAGACTTTTTAAAATGAATTAATAAAAAAAATCATCATTCCTAACAAACTAGGATTTCATATGATCATACTCATTTTGTAATGGCCTCAAGTCAGCATCAACTGCAATAATTAAAATAAAAATATATTAATTTTCAAAAACGATCTGTAGTATCATACTTAGTACATTCCTGGTTTTAGCGCAACTGCGTCGCGCAGCTACCCTAATTTAATAAGATCAACAGAGATTACATAATCTAAAATTAGCCAACCAAATTGGTTAAAAATGAAAGATGATCAACCAAATTGGTTAAAAAAAGATAAAATTTTAATACTATAGATGATGTATATTCTGATTTTGCGTGACATAGTAATGTAGCTACCTTATTTATACTTATTTTAACTTCAATTATAGTTTATTTGTAATTGCCTAAAAAAAATATCCGTTCGTTTAACGGTTTAACCTAACTGGTTTTAAAACCATTCCGAAAAGATCAACGGCATTTAAACATCATAGCATCACCCCTTAAAAATTTTCACTATCTGGTCAAATCAAATTTAAGTCTTGTAACATAAAAATCAAATAAAAACACATTCAAACCCTAACACTAATATTATTCTACCTAAGCAGAGCAAAATTTTATGCGATTAAATGTTTTCAACCCTTAGTTATCTATGGTATATCTTGATTTTAGTATACCAATTTTTTAAATATTTTTATCAACTTTCGGATTATAATGTAGATAACTCGATACATCGTAAAACACATGATAATCATACCATATTGAAATTCTCAGGACTATTATAGTCCCAAAAGGAGTTCTTTTTCTTTAGCAAAGATCCCATATGTAAGAATAATAACGACAGTATTAAAAGATAAATGAAATTATATGTACTGTAGTATGAAGGCGTTTATTTAGAATAAAAAATAAAATAAAATTATTAATAAAAAAAAGTGCACAGATAAAAATCCGAAATGAACCTGAAATGTATAGAATAATACCAAGAGAAAAATTCAACTAATGATATTATTGATTGTGATTACGTATCGTATATGATATTATAGAGCCTAATCTGGTAAGTAATAAGGGGTAAAATCGAAAGCTCTTTATAACAAATACATATTATTTTTTTAATAATATAAGCCAGCACTCATGAATAATGAACCGGATCACGATAACTGAAATTGAATTGTACGCGTCGATGGTTGTGTTTTTGATCAAATTTTAGCACTTGTTTTATATGCGTGTTAGAATATATAAATCTTTTATATTACCTACAATTTATATACATGTTATTTTTTATTAATAGTTTAATTAACAATTCTTGTCTATCTAGGGTAAATGAACTTTGTTGAAATGAGCAAAAATACAATATGTTTATCACTTCTGAACTTGTTTACATATACGATTGGTTACATAAGTACCGAAATTGACCAGTCAGAATTGAATATAGAATATAAATATACAGTAAATTAGTTAATGTGCAATGGTAATTAATTAATCCCGATATGCATAGATCACCTGATGACGATCCTGATCACGGTACCCAAATTCGACCAATCAGATTGCTTTTAGCGGACAGACATTAAAATAATTAAAATTTCCAGCTTCAGCCATTTCCAGCTTTCGCCACGACACTACATTTAACCTGTTTTTAATTCTGAATGTTTCGGATTTTGGGGGTTTTTTTTTTATTTGCTAAGTTTCAGAAGTTTCGGACGGCTCTCACAGCTTCGGAAGTTTGGAAAGTTGGTTTCGGCCAGTTTCGGACAGTTTCGCCCCATTTCGGAGGTTTCGGAAGTTTCGGTTTCGCCCAGTTTCAGAGGGTTACGCCCATTTCGGAGGCTTCGGCAATTTGGAGCTTCGGATTTTGGGTGATAACGAAAGTTTCGGACTTTGGGTGAGTTTTCGGCCGAAACACTGATGCTCATCCATACCTTATTGATTTGCGAAGATACTAATCGGTACCATACCGGTACCATACTATAATTTCCCTTACTTTACAATTATGGTCATCCGTACAGAATTTTTGCTTACAGTAAATCACCACAATAATCGGTATATAGAACCACAACTGTTAATTCCAATACGAGCTAATTCAAGCATTGGGCAGTTCGATAAGCTCAGATATGTAATTTTTTTTAGGGGTATGGTTTGTAAAATGATCATATTTGGCAAATCGCAGTTCACATGTACAATCGTTGATTGTAAAGTGATTCTCTTAACAAAAATTCAATACAAATAAGATATTTTCATACTTTATGACTTATATCAATATTCTAAAAATAACGCCTATATAAAGAACAACATAGCATGTGTTAGCTGCGATCTCCAGAATTTGTTCAACGATGCATCATTTTGCAAATCGCGATAAATTTTTTTGATAAGAAAAACATTTTACACTCGTACAATCAAATGACAATCAAGGGTGCAGGCGGTGTCAATTTCAGGCACGACAGTAATGTGCAGAATTTATTCTTAGAATTTTATGTTCGCATTGACTCGAAAACAACGATAATTGTAATCATGAAAATTAAAAACAGTATAAAATAGCACCAAAAATTACCAACTCATCTATTATTACCGGTAATTTTTTGTTTCGTTTTTATAATTCATCACTACATAAAAATTATCAATTTGCCTATTATTATCAATAAATTTGGTTCTCACTTTATAATTCATCCTTCCTAATATTAATTGTCGCAATGAAATTCCATATCACTGTCGCAATGCAATTTTTTTGCTTTATTTTGGTTCTTATTATTCTAAATATTTGCTTGACTACTTCTTTGCCTGCCTCGTCTGCCTCGTCTGACTCGCCTTTTAGTTCAATGAAGAGGAAGTAATTGTATTAATTTGTTGCTTTGTAATTATTTATAATATCATTTGATAACTTATATTTTATAATATATTTTAATGTTGTTGTTAAAAATATTAGCCTGTAAGTACTAGCTTAATTATAATTATTTTTAAATTTTATTTGATAATTTATATATCTTTATTTCTAATATATATTTTAATAATGCTTTTGTTAAATCATTAGTACGTAAGTATAAGCTTAATATAATTATTTTTAAAATTATTATTTGATAATTTATATATCTATCTCTAATAATACATACTTTAATAAATGTTTGTGTAAAATTATTAGTTGGTAAGTATAAGCTTAATTATAATTATTTTTAAATTATCGTGCAATCACTTATGATCATAGACTTTTTCTTCTCGTTATTTCTTGTACATTATTACGTAAGCACAAATCCCTATTTAAAACTCAGTTAGCCAATCACAATTTTAGAGCATGATCATAAATTGCACGATAACGTCGATATTGGATCACGCGATGATACATCAAAATCTGTTCTGTCGTAGTAAATGATTGCTGAAATTTGGCACATGTCAACCAATCATTTACATCATTACTCCAACCGAACAAATTCCATGTTGCATGACCAATATCTTATAATGATTTATCTTTATTTCAAATGTAGAGATGTGATCCGTAAATGACAATACATATAAATAAACTGTAGTTTATTTTAAAACTGCAGTTTTACAATAAACTACAGTTTATTTATCATGACCTATAGTTTATAGTTCGCATCTCTATTCAAATGATATATATTTTAATAAATGCTTTTGTCAAATTATTAGCGCGTAAGTATAATTATTTTTTAAATTATTATTCGCAATTTGTATATTATTGTTTCTAATAATACATTACTTAATAAATACTTTTGTTAAATCATTAGTGGGTGAGTATAAGCTGAATTATAATTATTTTTAATTGCTATTTTATAATTTATTTATCTTTATTTCTAATAATAAATATTTTAATAAATGTTTTTGTTAAATTATTAGAGGGTGAGTATAAGCTTAATTATAATTATTTTTAAAATCATTGCTAATAAATTTATCTAATAATAAATATTTTAATAAATGTTTTGTTAAATTATTAGAGGGTAAGTATAAGCTTAATTATAATTATTTTTAAAATCATTGCTAATAAATTTATATATAATTATTTCTAATAATATATATTTTAATAAATATTTTTGTTAAATTATTAGATGGTAAATATAAGCTTAATAATAATTATTTTTAAAATTATTATTTGTAATTTATATTTGCTTCTAATAATATATAAAAAAATGTTTGCTAAATTATTAGTTGGTAAGTATAAGTTTAGTTATAATTATTTTAAGGACAGGACTAGACAGTGTTCTGTGTATTTGAGCTTTTTTTCTAATATCTCAAAATTTTACTAAATAGCCCCTGCTACATTATTAATAAAAAATGTTTCTTTCCAATTTTACTCTAATTTTAACTTGAACTCTAAATTTTATTTATAATTAATATTTTATTTAATAAGAAATTATTACATGAGTGTCGCCAAGTGAAAGTTAGCAATCCTAAAAAATAGATTATTATGAAATTCATAAAGATCTATTTTTTAGAACTGCCGTTTTCACTTGGCGACACTCATATAAGAGAGCACAAGTGCATAAAGGCACTGTTTAGATTTATTTTTATTTTAAATTATTATTTAACTAGTGCGATAGGTGGCGCTTTGCGCCACCAATCTTATACAGTTTTTTTTGTTCGGTAAAAATTATATTACAGAATTTGTCATATATAATAGGACGCTCGTTCTAGTTACGTTCCATACGTTTGTCTAAAAATACTACGTTCGTTTGTTCAAAAAAAAAGTTAATGTTAGATTTATAATATAAAAAAAAAAAAGAAAAGAAAAATTAACATGCTACGTCTCTTTCTAGTTATGTTCTATACGTTTGTCAAAAGTATTACGGTTGTTCTAAAAAAAAGAACGTTAGATATATATATATATAAAAAGAGAAAAAGAAAAAAATTTAACTTTTGTGTTACGCTTGTTTTAGTTACGCTCATATGTTCGTTAAGTACTACGTTGTAAAGTACTACGTACGTTAAGTACTACGTTTGTTAAGTACTACATTCGTAAAGTACTATGTTTGTAAAGTACTACGTTCGTAAAGTACTACGTTCATAAAGTACTACATTCGTAAAGTACTACGTTCGTAACTTACTACTTTTGTAACGTACTACGTTCATTCTAAAAAAAATAATAATAATGTTAGATATATACATAAAAAAAAAGAAAAAGAAAAACTTACGTGCTGTGCCCGTTCTAGGTACGTTCGTTTAAAGTACAACATTTGTTTTAAAAAAACACAGAAAAGAATATTAGATACATATAAATAAATAAATATATATATATATGTATAAAAAAAATATTAACGCATTACACTCAAAGTATTACGTTCATTTTAAAAAAAAAAAACGTTAGATATATTTACATATAAAAAAAAAGAAATAAAAAAAGAAAAACTAACGTATCACGTCCGTTCTAGTTATTCTTCTATAGTACTACGTTGGTTTTAAAAAAAAGAATGTTAGATATATATTATATATATATATACTGTATATAAAAAATAAAGAAAAAACTAACGCATTACGCCCGTTTTAGCTGCATTCCACACATTTGTCTAAAGTAATACGTTTGTTCTAAAAAAAAGAACATTAGATATATATATATAAAAAGAAAAGAAATCTAACATGTTACGCCCGTTTTAGCTATGTTCAGTACATTCATCTAGAGTACTACTTTTGTTTTAAAAAAAGAAGTGAGAACGTTATATATATAATAATAATAAAAAAAAGAAAAACTAACATGCTACGCCTATTCTAGCTAAGTTCTATATAAGTTCCATACGTTTGTCTTAAAAAAAAAAGACCGTTAATATTAGAAGGAAAAAAAACTAACGTGTTACACTTCGTTCTAGACATTCGTCTAAAGTACTATGTTATAAAAAAAAGAAACGTTAGATAAACAATATTAAAAAAAAAACCTAACTAACATGCTACGCCTGTTCTAGCTACATTTCATACGTTCGTCTAAAGTGCTATGTTCGTTCAAAAAAAAAAGATCGTTAAATATATATATAAAAAAAAAGAAAAAAAAAGAAAAACTAACATGTTATGCCTGTTCTAGCTATGTTCTCTAAAGTACTACGTTTATTTAAAAAAAAGAAGAACGTCAGATATTTATATATATATATAAAAAAAAAAAGAAAATCTAATGTGTTATGCCCATTCTAGATGCGTTCCATACGTTTTTCTAAAGTAATACGTTCGTTCTAAAAAAAAAAGGTAGGAAAAACATTAGATATATATATTATAATATATAAAAATAAAGAAAATAAAAACTAACGTGTTACGCCCATTCTAGCTACATTCAATACATTCGTCTAAAGCACTACTTTCATTCTAAAAAAAAGAACTTTAGATATATAATAATAAAAATAAAAAAAAAACTAATTTACTATGCTCGTTCTAGCTACATTCTATATGTTCGTTTAAAGAAAAGTAAAGAATAAGTACATTAGTACTACTATAATAAATAATAAAAAAAATTTAAAAAAATTTAAAAAATGTCAAAAACGAAGAATGGCTGATACCTTTATGCGAATATTAAGGTTCATAGCGATGGACGCTTCTAAAAAATAAAAAATTAATAAAAAAAAAATAAAAAAAATTCTATTTATATGATAAATCAATCTTTAATGTGATTGGCTGATCATATAAGAGTCGCCCTGGCCATTTATAATTTTCTTTTAAAAAATAGACAAATTACGAATTTTTGACGAATTCATTACGACATTACAGCATTACAGATAATTCGAGTGGGCACATGATGAATTTTAATTAACTAATTAATAGATCAATTACAAATTATGACAGTATTTAAAATGCAAATGATCATATGTCATTAATTTTCTCACAGTCCAATTATGGTTTTGGATATAGTAAATCAAAAATGGCAAAGTGCAATATTGTATGATTATAAAAATTTCCCATATTGGTCATGTTTCTGAAAGATGACAGTTGAACTTTACATCAATGACATAATGTGCACATGCACTGAGTTAGCCAATCATATCAAGAATAAAAGACCAATCAGCGTGCAGATTTATGTTGATCAGAGTGCAAATTATTTTAGTATGTTTTTAATAATTTATATATATTTATTTCTAATTATTTATATTTTAATAAATGTTTTGTTAAATTACTAGTTAGTAAGTATGTGTATAACAATAATTATTTTTAAAATTATTATTTAATAATTTATAAGTTATATATTTTTAACAATATATATTTAAACAAATGTTTTTGTTAAATTATTAGCAAGTAAGTATAAACTTAATTTAATTATTTTTAAAATTATTGGTTGATAATTTATATATAGGGAACCGCTATTCGCACCATGGATTTTTGCTATTCGCACCATGAAATATAGATCATGACCAGAATTAATTAGAGTTAGGATAAAAGCGGATTATGTAATATTAGTTGCAAATTACAAAAATCCATAGCGCGAGTAGTAGTTATCTTTATTTATCTTTATTTTTATTAATATATATATTGTAATAAATGCTTTTGTTAAATTATTAGCAAGTTTAAGCTTAATTATAATTATTTTTAAATTATTTTATTTTTTTCTTTATTGTTAAGGTGAGATCATGCCTCGGATCTTTATTAAGCATAGTTATCATTACAACATCCATGAATATTGCATTGGATTACTACAACTACCAAGTACCGAAACTTATACTATTTTATCTATTACCTAAACCTACCAGAGTATTCTATATGTCCTACTCATATATTTAACCTGGTTTTTGCACCTAACCTGTCCACTAATAGTACATGTAGTGCTGCCGCCGCCAGGTTCGTATTTCAAGCCATCTTTTTAATGCTGCTGCAACCTAGCCCGTTTCTTAAGCCATACCTTCTTACTAGTATCTATAGCATAGTGCATGCCCTTGCAAAGTTCACCAACCCCAGTACTTCTCCTGTTCCTCTTCTGGTTTCTTTCTGGTTGCTTCCTTTTCCCCTACCTTGCTTTCTTTTCCCTAGTTGCATTCTTATTTCAATGCCGAGGACCCGGAAGGAGTGGTCTGCCTGGCGAACCAAGGTCTTCCTCTCCTTGGTACATGCTTCCGTAACACATGTCCTTTCCTCCGGAGTGACTTCCGGTGGTCTGATTGGTAGAGCCCCGCCAAAGGCCCTTTTGTCACAAGTCTGCTTTCGGTCAGTCTGCTTCTCGGTCAGTTCGCTTCCAGTCCGTTCCCGTCCGATTTCTGTTTAAGTACCGTCGAAGTTGGTTACCTCTTTGCTCGGGTCTTGCCAAGTATGGTTTCCTTTGTCCTACGGTTCTGTGCGTAACACAGCACCAGCGCTCCCCAGGATTTATGCACCCCAGTTCTGTAACACAGCTCTAGAGCTCCCAATACAAGTTGGTATAACCTGAGATACAGATTTGTAAATCTGGGCTCAGAGTCCAGGTTACCATAATGCAGATAAATTTTTCGAAATCGTCTCCAGTGGGATTCGAACTCTGTACCTTTTGTTACAACTACCTGGGGGTGACAACAATCCAACTACACTATGTCGCCACACCTTATTTTTAAATTATTGTTTAACAATTTATACATACTTTAATATATTTATCATTATTTTTATTAATATATATATTGTAATAAATGCTTTTGTTAAATTATTAGCAAGTAAGTTTAAGCTTAATTATAATTATTTTTTAATTATTGTTTAATAATTTATATAAACTTTAATAATAAATGCCTTATTGAATTATTAGCATGTAAGTATAATTATTTTTAAATTATTATTTCATAATTTATATAATAATATAGATCTTAATAAATAATTATTAAATTAGTACCTAGTAAGTATAAGCTTAATTAAAATTATTATTAAAATTATTATTTAATAATTTATATCTGTTTATTTTCTAATATTATCTATTTTAATAAATATTTTTATTAAACTTAGCAAGTAAGTAAAAGCTTAGTTATAATTATTATTAAAAATATTATTTAAATAATTTATGTATTTTTATTTCTAATAACATATATTTTAATAATGCTTTTATTAAATTAATAGGTAGTAAGTATAACCTTAAATATATTATTTTTAAAATTATTATTGATAAAATTTATATATCTTTATTTCTAATAATAATATATTTTCATCAATGTTTTGTTAAATTATTAGTTGGTAAGTATAAGCTTAATTATAATTATTATCAAACCTATTATTTAATAATTTATATATTTTTATTTAAATTATTAGTTCGTAAGTATTAACTTACTGTAATTCAACTTCATATTGTTGCAACTTCATATTGTTGATTTAACCTTAATAAATGGTTAATTTTATAGTTTTGTGTATGTTATTATAACTATTTTTAAAATTATATTTGATAACTAATAAATTTTTATTTAATAATATTTTTGCTAAATTATTAGATGGTAAGTTTATATAATTGAATTATATTTAAAATTATTATTTAATAATTTACATACTTTTATTTTGATAATTATATTTGATAAACAATTTGTTAAATTATTAGTTGGTAAGTATAAACTTAATTAAAATTATTATATAAGTATTATTTAATAATTTATGTATCTTTATTTCTAATAATATTTATTTTAACAAATGCTTTTGTTAAATTAATAACAAATAGTGAGTAAGCATAAGATTAATTATAATTATTACTAAAATTATTATTTAATAATTTATAACTCTTTATTTCTAATAATTTATATTTTAATTAATGCTTTTATTAAATTATTAGCGAGTAAGTATAAGCTTAATAATAAGGGTAGCTGCGCGACATACGATGCTGCACAGGACCAGTACGATTATGTGTGCTAGGTAAAGGAAAACTTGTCAATGGCTTTCAATTATATTTTTACTGGTCTTAATCTATTTGATTCACCTGACTTATACAAATGTAATTGAAAAGCCCGATAATTGTTAAAATGAATAGAATTTAAATGATGTTAGTTATACATGTATTTTTTTTTGAAATACACTATCAAAGGAAACAAATTAACTTCATGCTGATTATATTCTTCCCTATACGAAAATTGGTCCAAATTGGCACATGGGTCTTTGTGATATGGGTCAAGAACCGGGTTTGTACAGGTATATCCGAATTGGTACGAATTCTGTGGACCATGTGGGACCGTATGATCATGCCAATTTGATTATAAGTGACTCGGGTTTTGTAGCAGTTTGCTAGTCGATGCTTGGTACAGTTAATGAATATGAGTCCACGTTCCACTACGATAATAATGTAGATTAACCATTAAAACAATAAATTTACATAATCAATATAAGATAATCAAGCTATCTGCATATAAATTATAATTTTGTAAGGAATTTTTTTTGTTAAGGCACGCAGAAGTTTCATCAGTGAAATTACAAGATATTGTTCTTTTTTTTTTAAAAAAAAAAATCATTTACTGATTCTTCGCTCTCTATGAAATGAGCCAACACGTATCACGAATCAACACCTATGTAATGCATACATACGTGTTATCTGAATGCATTATTTATATATCATGATATACATGCCCCTTTGCTGTAATGTCCGTTGTGACGGGCAAAATTCGAGTGGCATAGCAAAGGCAGAAATCTGGCTGTGTTGAATTGTTACCTTTTTTTTTTTTATTAGTTGAAATTTTAGTGATAAATCGGCAGTAACAAATTAAAAGCAAAAGTATAGAAAGATACTTAGAATTAAAAGAGTTTTTTATACTCGAGTTTACAAAATCCCCTTGCAATTCAGTAACCACAGTATACAGTTAAAATTGTGTCAATTTGTATTATGGGCATCGTTAGTTACTTTAAAAAATTTGATTACCTTAGTTATTATTCAGTGATTTGCTGCATATTATTATGGAAAAGCCATTGTGGTTTATATTAGTAATGGCGAAAGGTGAATTAGTTTGTATTAAAGGTATCATAATTCTATTGTGAATTTCTATAAAAAAATTCTGTTATGAACTTACCAACAGATATACATGTTTTAGGGCTGAGTTTGTATCAAAATTATTGTAGCTTCTATCAAAAATTACTGTAAAAATTCTCATGGAAAACTTGCTCGTTATTCTATCGATCATAATATGGGTCCTGTCAATAGCGATCGACATTTAAAAAAAATTTAATACCGTTACTTTCACAGCTCATATCTCATTAAATATTGAGCTATCTTGATGATTTAATATTCATAAGAAAACCTACGATAAAGCTTTCTTATGAATATTAAATCATCAAAATAGCTTCAATATTCATTGAGATATGAGCTGTAAAAGTAAAGGTATTGATTTTTTTTAAAAGTACCTTATTTCTATTGATGGCAGCCCATATGCAGGTGGGATTGAATTAGTTCGTGTTGAAATTATTATAATTTCTATCACGAGCTACTGTTATAAACCTTACTATTCTGGCGAGACACAATATGTGACTCACTAACGCATGTTATTAATGTTATCCGTATCTCAGTTAATTTTAAAGATACAAATGTGCGCATAACAAACGGAAGTCTACTTGTTAAATTCAATGCGCGTAATTATTGAAAGGCGATTTTTTTAAAAAATAAAATAAATATAAATAGTTGATAACTAATTATTAATTCATAGTAATAGATCAATTATGAATTATGACGAACTTACTATGACATTAAATTTTCTCACGGTCTGACTATAGTTTTTTATATGCAATTATTAAATAATAATAATCAGTTGTGCATCATATAATGTGATCTACATGCAGGTCATATACAAAAATCTTAACTCTTCTGAAAAAGGATTTGCAAAAAATCAGCATAGCGGACATCAAGCCCTTCACATTTCATGTCGCACATTCCGTGTGATCGTACTGGTATATGTTCTTTAACTATACCATTAATTAATAGCGTCATTTTTGCATCATATATAATTAATAATCAGTGACGTCATCTTTACATCATAAAGCTCAACTACATGCGGGGTTATATGCAAAAATCTTAATTCTTTCTAAAAACGAATAAATGAAATTCATTACTCCTACCAAAAAAGGATTTTGTGGAAATCAGCATATGGTACTAGTATTAAATTGTATTTACATAGCTTCTCACGATTTTGAACTATACCATAAACAGAAAAAAAAGGATAACCATAATGCCTTCTAAAACAAAAAGTAATATAGGCCACCAAAAAGTTGAACGGAACCATCCTTCCACATTTCATGTGATCGTACTGGTATATTTATTTTTTAAAATTATCATTTGATAATTTATATATTTAACACCTTTAAGCGATTTGTTGTCAATGAATTTATATATTTGGAATTGATTAGCGGAGGCGGGGTATTTTCTTGTAAATTTTGGCCCATTTTGGAAGGTATAAGGTGAAATTTTTGTCAAACAAATTTTATAGTACATTGTACAGTACGTACGTACGTACGTACTGTACGTACATATGTACTGTATATACGAACGAGAGCACCAGGATGTAGGTGTGATTTTTCGGGTCACGTGAAAACCAGGCCTCTGATCACCTTCTGATTAAGATCGGGCAAATCTCCTTCCCAGTTACACAAATTATATATATACAACCCTTTTTTTAATTTTTTTTTGTGCGTCAAAACTTTACTGCATCTTTTCGTCATTTACTAGTGCTTCTTTGCGTCGCTAACGCCGTTGTCGTTTACTGGTGCTTTTTATTGCTGGCACCATTGTCGTTTACTAGTGCCTCTTTTCGTCATGCCGGTGCCTTTTTTCGTATACTTCTTTGGCCCTAGTGTAAATTCAGAAATAAAACCTACAAAAAAAAAAGAAAGATTAGTTCAAGCAAGTCGAGAAAAAAAAGAAAAAATACTTGTCTTCTTAAACTCGGCTTTCGTCTTATTGTTTAATCTATATTTTGTCATACTAATTTATATATTTGTTATAAAAGTTAGATCACAGGATTAGTGTAAGAGGCACTTGCGTGGTTTAGGGTTAGGGTTAGGATTAGTGTAGTATTAGTATAATTTTATTAATATAGAAATTTATGTAAAGAATTATATAAATAAAATAAAAAATAATTTAAATAAAATAATTTAAACCAAATTAAAGAAAAAATAAATAAAAAATAAAGCTTAC
>QKWP01000499.1:169928-220451 GCA_003550325.1 Gigaspora rosea | reverse complement strand
GTAAATTATTTTTATATTTTTTTTTTATTTAATTTTTTCTTAAATTATTTTAATGTTTTAACTTACCGGTATTTAAATTTTTTAGTTTTTAATTCAGTTTTATTTTTATTTATTCTAAATTATTTTTTTTGATTATTAGTGAACGTACACCATGAGATAAAGCAGCCTACATATACGTATTAGAGTAATGAAAAAGTTAAAAAAAAACTCTTTTCAATCGAATAAAAAACACTTCGGAAGCTCTTTTTAGCAGTTTTTCTTGAATCTATACAGTAAGCTTTATTTTTTATTTATTTTTTCTTTAATTCGGTTAAATTACTTAAATTATTTTATTTTAAATTATTTTATTTTAAATTATTTTATTTTAAATTATTTTATTTTATATAATTCTTTACATAAACCATTTCTATACTAATAAAACCATTTCTATACTAATACTACACTAATCCTAACCCTAACCCTAACCCCAAACCGCACAAGTACTTCTTATACTAATCCTGCGATCTAACTCATATACCGTACTACGTTCGTTCTAGCTATGTTCCAATCATACTACGTTCGCTCTAAAAAAAAAGAACAAAAGAACGTTAGTACTGTTATATTATATTAAAAAAAAACTAACTACCATACTGTTCTAAATACGTTCCAATAGTACTACGTTCATTCTAAAGAAAAGAACATAAGAACATTAGTACTGTTATATTAAAAAAAAATTAAAAAATAAAATAAAATAATAAGAAAAAACCACCTAATTACTATGATACATCTGTTCTATTTCAACAATCGTACTATGTTCGTTCTAAAGAAAAGAACGTAAGAACGTTGGTACTATTATATTAAAAAAAAAGAAGAAATCTAACTACCGTAATATGACATTCTATTCCAACAATCGTACTATGTTCGTTCTAAAGAAAAGAACATAAGAGCGTTAGTACTGTTATATTATAAAAAAAAATTAAAAAAAATTAAAAATAAAAAAAACTACTGTGATACGTCTGTTCTAACTACGTTCCAATTGTACTATGTTCATTCTAAAGAAAAGAACGTAAGAATGTTAGTACTTTATATTAAAAAAAAAAAACTACTGTGATACGTCCGTTCTAGCTACGTTCCAATCATACTATGTTCATTCTAAAGAAAAGAACGTAAGAATGTTAGTACTTTATATTAAAAAAAAATCTAACTACCATGATACGTCCGTTCTATTCCAACAATCGTACTATGGTCGTTATAAAGAATGTAAGAACGTAAGAATGTAAGAATGTTTATGCAGTTATATTATATATAAAGAAAAAAAACCTAACTACCGTGATATGTCCGTTCTATCTCAAAAATCGTACTATATTCGCTCTAAAGAAAAAAACGTAAGAACGTTGGTACTGTTATATTTATATATAAAAAAACCCCTAACTACCATGATACGTCCGTTCTATTCCAACAATCGTACTACGGTCATTCTAAAGAAAAGAACGTAAGAATGTTTGTGCTATTATATTATATATAAAAAAAAACTACTGTGATATATCTGTTCTATTCCAATAATCGTACTATGTTCATTCTAAAGAAAAGAACGTAAGAACGTTTGTACTGTTATATTTAAATAATAAAAAAAAACCTAACTACCGTGATACATCCGTTCTTATTTCAACAATCATACTACGTTCTAAAGAAAAGAAAGTATGACTGTTAAAAAAAAAACTAGCTAACGATCTTGTACCACGTTCGGTTTAAAGAAAAAAAAATAACCCACCAAAAATGACAGGAAAATCTACAGAAACGGCCAATACCTTTATACGTCAAGGCTCCAGTTACGGCTCCAGCGACGACGGTTCTAAAAAATAAAAAAACCAAAGCTAATTTATTTATATGATCGTCAATCAAAATAAAAAAAAGATTAGATTATCCAGTACACGATCATCACTATAATGGATGATCATTCAGGGTAGAGTCGGAGGGTCGGGGTCCACGTGACCCAGTAAATCTCACCTACATCCTGTATCTGTCCATACGAACAGTACAAACTACGTACAGTACGTTGTACTGTCTGATTTTTACTTTATGAATTTAAGAAAATTTATAAAATTTTGCATTTTTTATTACTTTTATGCTTGGTTTGATCTAAATTTATATATTCATTTTTTGTAAGTTTGATAAATTTTATTTTTTCAATTCAGATATTTTACTGAACTGATGAACTGATAATTGGCGATTGTCAAAGACCATTATAAAAGGCTCTTGGTGAAAAAAATTAGTTTATTCAAAACAAACAAATACGTAATTAATAATTATATAAATATGTGTTCACAGTAATTTATGTTTAAATTTCGTCATACATTGTTAAAAATAAACCAGTTTTTAAACTTATTGTAAATTGTAATATTTATTTATATCAATGAACACCTTTTACAGTATATGATTTAATTATTCATCGATCTGTATATTTAAATCGAATTAAAGTTTGATTACTAAAAATGTGGCCATATCATATGTGATTTTATAATTACTAACTAATATACTCGAACTTACCAAAATTATTCATATGTAGCTGCGCAATATAGTTGCGCGAAACCAGGAACGGGAAGTCAGTACGTTATAATACTGGATATTATGTGAAATAAAATTATCTAACGTAATTTTTTCTAAATACCCATTAGAATTTGTTTATATATACGTGATTTGACTATTGTAACTATCCGGATATACTGGTTGACTGTTTATGGTAATCAAATTTTGATTTGCAGATGTATATGTTCAGTGTTAATTTCGTATTTTTATTTTTTTATTTATAAATATACAAGTTACAAATCGTTTAGATCTAAGTCGGGATATCACTTAATTTGTCTGATTAATCATGCCCCAATTTAAGAGTTAGTTTACGAAACAATGTAGGGAGGGCGCCGATAAGGTATTGATTTTAAGGTTATGTAAGGAGGACAATGAGATGTCCAAATAAAACTTTTGACTTTTTAAATTTCGTCATACAATGTAAGAAATAAACCGGTTTTTAATCTTATTATAAATTGTATATATTTATTTATATCAACTAGCCAGTATTTTTTGTTTTCCTGTACCCACGAGTTTTATAGAAACCGTAAAATGATAAAATTATATTATAAAATATAAAATTAAATGTTTGATGCAGTCTGTGAATTAGTCGTCATGATGAAGATTTGTAATAAGACAAAAAACCATTCTTAGGTTTAATAAGTTTAAATTATAGCAGCTTCACTTATACTGTAGTATTAATTACTTATGAAAGTTAACAAAGGTAGTACTGTAGTAGTACCTCGATCCTATTCTTTTTTAATTAAAGGACATTTAAATCGAATCTGAATACTACTTTGTATATAACCGAATCTGGACGAATCTGGATTTAATTATTCAATCCATATATGAATCGTTAGTACGATGGGTGGCACTTCATACCATCAATGTTGCTCAGTACATTTGGTTGGTGTTGGCAATTTTTTGTGGCCAATTTTTTTAGCAATTAGTTGGCAAACAGCCAATGGCCAATTGGCTAATATTTAAATTTCGGTCAAAAATTTCTAACTTACACAATATTAAAACAGACTATAGATTGCTTGTTACAGTTTTATTATTTATAAGGTATTAATAAATAAGAAAAAAATTTTAATCTTTATTTTAACAAAATAAATAGTAATTTAGGCTTATTAATATAAAGATTAACATTAATACAGATAAAATACAGAAGTAGATAAAACATGTAATTTTTATATCATAAAATAGGCATAAGCCATTCGTGTCAGTGAAGCTTAAATACACTGCTGCCATGTTCGGAAATCGATCTTTTTTAAAGAAAATCGGCACGGATCTGCTAATCTGAAATCGAGATCTACTAGAATGTATAACAAGAAATTTCATCAAAAAAAGTATAAATAAAACGTAAGTTTGCAAGGTGGGTGGGCAGTACTCTAGTAATAGTTTACGAATTCGAAATAGTAAATTTAAATAGAGTAAAGTATATACATTAATGTATAGTATAGAGTATATAAAAACGTAAAGATTTTTTAGGCTAATTTGGCATGATCTGATTCCTAAAGGAGAGTAATACTATCAACCACAAACTAAAAATCCATCCCAATCCAAGCCTCCTACATACAAAATACTTAAATCTAGAGATGGGTTTCATGCGTGCACATGATTCCTCAATTATGCGCATGAATTCGCATTAATGCGCATGTTTCTGAATCATGCGCATTTTATCCCATCAAAATTTTGTATAGAAAAATTAAATATAAAATAAGTATAATTAATATTCTAATCTATCTATATACTTCAATTCTGGGTCTGTTCGCTTTAACATTTTTGATTGTTCATATCTGAAAAATGTGACCTAAATGTAAAAAAACTAACAGGAATACGTAAAATGATTATGACTATCATCATGGTCAAGTAATTATTATAATATTCGAGTAATTAATATCATTTTTAATGCCCTTAAACAACACAAAATCATGAACGTGAATTTTTCAAATTTACTTTTGTTGTCTGATTGCCTAATATTTATAAACTATTTTGGGCTAAAAAAAATTCACGAATTTGAAACCGTTTTGTATAATGGTCTAGTTCAAGAATAAATGCAAGTGCAAGAACAAGTGCAAGAATATGACAAATGCTTCGCTATAAATAAAACATATGATAAAAATAGTTAATATATTAGCAAATATCAAAAAAAGTTACATTCAACCAAATATTTAATGATTGATTTCTAGAATTTTTGGTTGGAATTTTTGCTGCCAAAATTATCTGATAATCAACTAATTTTCTCAGTGATTCGTAGTTTTATGTCGATCTATGAACCAATAAAATTATAGTTATGTTCAAAAGATGATCAATGAGCTAAAACTAATATAGCAATATAAGGTTTTCTCTTTGCAACACCTATTTTAAAAACTGGCATTCACCAATAAAACTAAGCTGCATACTATCTATTATTAGAGTAATGAGCTTTGTAATGAACTTTTTATAGCTAGCTTATGCCAATTCAAACTAATCCACTATTTATTGTAATTACTGATATAGCGAACAAATTTCGTAATAGAATTTTTTATAAAAACTTAAATAAAAATCACAATAATTCTAATAAAAACTGACTCAACTATACTGAAATAAAGTGTGAATTATGTGCAGAATTTTATAATAACATAATTTTAATGCAAACTAACTCAATCTTAACCAAATACTGTAGTTAATAGAATTGTATGTTCAGTAACAAAATTTTTGTGACATTCAATGCAAATTAACTCAGCATATTTATGAATATTATATAATGCGAATTTACAGATTTTAACTAAGATTCTAAGTTTTATACGAAGCTACCGTGGCAGAGCTACGGGTTAGGTTTCAATTATATAAGATAAGCAACGATGAAGTTTACAATTAGCAAATTTGTAAATATTTATATATATAGACAAAATCTGATTAAGAATCAATATGTAGTATCTTTATTTAGATATATTATTAATAATAAAGATAAAAATTAAAATAATTTTTTTATTATGCGGTATCATGCGCATTTTATATATCATATGCATTAATGCGCATTTATGCGCATTTTATTATAAAATGCGCATTTTCCCCATCTCTACTTAAATCCCACCAAACCACATACTTTTACACCACCAACCCATACAATAACAATACATTATTTTTTAGAACACTACCTAAAAATAAAATAATTTAAATTAAACAAAAATCACTCACTGCAACTTACGACTGCAACTCTAGTTTATTTCTAATAATATATATTTTAATAAATTTTTTATTAAATTAGCTGAAGTTATATTTATAATTTGAACTAATACTATTATAAATATTAGTTATATAATCAATTATACTCTTTTTAATTTGTTTTTTCAATATTTTATTTTATTTGATCTGTATTTATAAATATTTTTACTTTTATGTTTTTATATTATATTATGATTCTTATTTTTTGTATACTTTTTTAACTAGTTCTAAAAGCCATTTTGTAAACATGTTTTTTATTACTATTATAAACTATTTTATAAAGGGTTGTTATAATATTTTATCCAATTTAATAAATGGTCATTAGTATTTAACAAAAATTTTGATTTATAAATAAAGTAATAAAGAGAAACAAAATTATAATAACATAAAAAAATTTAAATTTAAAATTATGTGTACAAAAAATATATAAATTTAAATTTAATATATATATTTAGCATTCTAATATTCAAAATATTAATATTTATTCATTTTTTTTTTCAAAAACTCTCTCCGCTAATCAACTTTTCCAAATCTGGCAGAAAGGAAAAAAGCTAAAAACGAGATAAGTAACTTAGGAAACAGCCAAAAACTCCCTAAGGAAAAAGAAGGACAAGCAAAAATAATATAGAGTTTGCTAGTACAACTTAAAAGAAAAAGGACAATACTAGCTGACAAACTTAAACTTCAAATTTTTTCGAAAAAAATTTTTTGGAAATTTTTGGGGATTGGGCTTAACCCTGAATCATAGATCACTAAAACAACAAACAAACAAAACAATCGCATGATCTGCATAAACAACAAAACAATAAACGAAGTAAACAAACTGAAAATAAACAAACTTGTCACGTGCGCAGCAAATCAAATCTTGTGTACCAAATATTGAGATAATCGATGAACAGAATGCAAGTTCCAGAATGGAAGGTTGGATTTCTTAAGAAGGGGTGCCAAGCTATAAAGTATGGTGGTACAGGTTGTTTAGACTTATTAAAAAGAGAATGTGTAAGAACACAGATAGTAGACCAAGAATTAGCAAAAGCCATACAAACCATTACAGCGGAAGAAATTTGTATTATAAGGCATTTTTTGGAATGCTATACAAAACTATCAGAAAAGCAACTCGGTGAAATTCAAAGAAAGGAGTCGAAGGAAAGTGTTGATTCTACAGAAGCAAAAAATCAGGCTAGGATAGAAACTCTCCTTCAGCTAGAGTGTGGAACGATAGATTATGGAACTCAAGTCTTGGAAGATGAGCTTAAGCTCAAATATGAAATCGAAGATGGAAAACAGGTTCAACAATTAGAGAAACCAGAGAATCCAGAGGAAGACGTAATGATGTCGTTAGAAGACAAAGAATTTCAAGTAAATGTGGACCAAAACAAGGAAAAAAACAACCTTACTCAGTATAAACAAGAGGCTTTAGGTATGCAAGAAACCTATACGATTTGGGATGTTCCACTCAAAAATGGCAATGTATCAATCAAAAAACTAATGGGTCGCTATGGAAAAGTTAAGAATATTACTTGGACAACAAATAAGTTCAATAAAACAGCAGTTGTGGATTTAACACTCAAAAACCAAAGATACAAGAATATACTCGAGAATACATGGGCACTTCCAATAGGTAGATAGCTTACTAGAATCTCGAAGGGTATAAAGCAAGAAAAGATCATGGAAGAAAGAAAGTCATTTAGAGCAGTATTAGGTGGTATTCCAAGAAATACGATGGAGGTCTTATTATTCAGACAACTAAAACAAGTCAAAGCAAAAACAATCTTTATACCAGTAAATAGTAATGGTAATCCGAGGGGGTCAGCTTTTGTATACTTTGATTGTAAAGAGGATCTTGAGAAAGCGGTCCTAACTCAAGTCAATTATGGAAGTAACTCTCTCTTTTGGAAAGAAACTGGTAAAAAATACGTATTAAACTTGAGAAATGAAAGTGATAGACAGATTAATGAAAGTAGAGAATTTTATAGAAAAAAGAAGTACACTACTTTGGCGGAAGAACAAGAAAGTAAGTAGAAATAGATAACCTCACCAAACCCAGAAAGAAAGTGCCACTAGAAGCTAGATCGAGGAGTCATTCTTGCGAAAACAGAAAAGGAAAGAATGTATTAAGAAAAACGCAATATAGTAACAAAAGTGCAATAGCAGAAACAGGATTTACAAAAGAAAATGTACATTGTGCACCCTCCTGAAGCACCAAATTTGAGAAAAAAAGTATTCTAGAAGAAATTCTGAGACGTCTTAATAGAATTGAAGAAAAACAAGGGCTGAAAAGGCCCTGTCGCTCCTGAAGGGCGCCCAGTTGTAATAGAAAATGGTGCAACTTCTAAAGGGTGTAAGGATGTTGCACTATTTGGTGGGGTTCAGGGAAGGAGCATAGGGGTTGCATTTCATAATATTAATGGACTTAAAACACAATTTCATAGAGTAGATTTTTTAGTTTCATGGGCTATTGAGGAAAAAGTAGATATAATTGGAATAGCAGAAACGAATTTGGGTGAAAGAGAGGCGAAGTTTATGGCAAAAGATCTGGGCAATTTTAGAAGTTTTTGGTCGAGTGCATCACCTGACAAACTCAAAGGGTCAGGCGTAGGACTTTTGATACACAGGAACATTGAGCAACATATAGGGAAAATAGAACGATTTAATGAATATTTAATGTGTGCATATATTTTCTTTAAAAAGTGTAAACTACTAATAATTGTAGCTTACATACCTCCAAGTGATGAGACATGTGCAACAATGGTTATCGAAAAAATCCAAGAAATAGTTAATAAAAATGAGAAGACCTGGCAAATCGTTATAATGGGGGACTTTAATCATATACCCAACAAACTATTGGATAAGTCCTCACAAACAACAAACCTCAAACGTTGTTCTCTTTTCACATGGATGGAAAAGAAATCCTTTGTAGATGCTTTCAGAAGGCTAAATCCCAGGGCCAGAAAGTACACTTGGAGTAACGGTCATACAAGTACAAGGATAGACCAAATATGGTTGTCAGAAAACTTAATGAGCAAGGCTTTAAAAGCAGATATCATCGAAATGGGAACAGTAACAGGTAGTGATCATGAATTGCCCATAGTTGAAATTCTTTTGGATCGCAGTAATTGCGCAGACTCAAAGTGCAGAGCAGGGCAAACTTCCTCATCACGAATGGTTTGGAAGCTTGACAAGGCAACGAAGGAAAATTGGGACAATTACAGAATGGCGCTATGGAATAAGATCAAAAAGAATTTGCCACAATGGCTACTAAAGGATGAACAAACCGAAGAGTCATATCAGGTACCTGAGCAAAGAGTCTGCATAGATCAATTATGGGACATAATCGAGGCTGCAATTTGGAAGGCAGCAATAGAAACATTGCCAAAGAAAAAAATTCAAAATAAAAAGAATTCTGTCAAAAAGGATAAGGAGTCGTCTACCAAAAAAGTGGCCAAAGAGTTTGGCAGATTAATCAAAAGTGTTGCAAACAACAAGAATGCGCATCACATGATCAGCAGCTGGAATAATAAAATCAAAAGTATTAATTCCAGTGCAGGTACGGGGATACCAAATATCAATCTGGAACATGTTGATATTTGGCTTAATAGTGCATCTTTGTGGTGGAAAGCAATAGAAGGCAAATTGATTAGTGAAGAAAAATTGCATAGAGAAAAGGAAATCAAAAAGTACGTGCAAAAAAGATGCGAAATGATTGTAGATGAGCAGAAGAAAATGCTAAGAAGTCTTCTCGAAAGGCCATTTAATAAGGTAGTTTTGGACCGAATATTAATCAAGGAGAATGATGAATATGAGTTAATCTCTGAACCCAGTGAAGTTTTATCCAAGACCAACAAGCATTTTAAGGAACAGTTCAGAAGAAGGAATCCTCGACTAGACCTACTGAACGAAGAGTGGAGAAGTATTTATCAACCACTAAATGGGATTCAAGAAGAATGGTATGAGCTGGTTCTGTTACCGGTAGAGTTAGAGGAATGGCTCTTAATGCTTAATGAGGTTAGAACAAATTCGGCACCAGGGGTATCCAATATTACTTACGAGTTAATTAAACAAGTGGATCTTTGAGTGCATACAGCTTTCAAAAATTTTGCAAATATTTGTCTTGTGCAAGGAAATATTCCAAACAAATGGAAAGTCGCAAAAATTTATACGATTCCGAAGGGGGAAGATTGGGGTTTTGAGTTGAATAGGGTGAAACCAATCACATTATTGGAAGCCTTCTGTAAGTGTGTAACAAGAATAATAACAAAGAGATTAAGTGCGATAATTAAAGACAAGAACATTTTGTAAGGACCTAATTTTGCAGGTCTACCAGAAAATTCAACAGAGAAGCCTATTCATATCTTAAACTCGTTCCTCGAAGAGGCCCATGAGAAAAAGAAGGAAATGTGGCTCCTTTTCCAAGATATGAAGAAGGCTTTTGATTCTGTTAGTCTTGTGATGCTTGAAAAATCGATGCGGAGAATAAGGCTTCCAGGAACTGTAATTAATTTTGTAATTAACCTATTCAGTAAGAGGCGTATGCAAGTAATAACGGATTACGGCCTTACAGAAGAGTTCGTAGCTGAGAACGGTATCGACCAAGGTGAGGTTATCTCTCCCTTGGTGTGGAAAATTTTTTATGATCCTCTGTTAGTTAGGGTCCAGAAGGACAAGTCCCTGGGCTATACTGCTGAAGTAAATAGTTTCAAGGCAAACATAGACAAGGAAAGAGAATTAAACATGCGGCAGGCTGTTCTAGCATATGCCGATGACACAACATGGATTGCATGCTCAAAGGAGCAATTAGAAAGAACAATTAATATTGCAGAGCAGTTCTTCCAAATTAATGACATCAAAATTAATGGTAGCAAGTCCAAGCTAGTAATAATCAACTCGATGCTTCCAAAGGAAGAAAGTTGTGTCTTTTTCTGCAAAACAAAATTATTTGAATTATTTGCAGAACCAAAATTATATGATGTAAAATTTCTGGGTATATACTTGCACACATCCAAGGATTTAGCTAATATTAAAAGGAAAGTAAAGAAGATTGTTGGATTGTTTACGCATGTATTAGAAAAGAAAAAGGTGACAGCTAGTCAGCTAATCTATATAAACAATCAGGTGCTTCTTCCAAAATTAGAATATATTTTACAGGCCACAGCCCTATCAGAAAAGGACCTAGAAAATATATACCAGCCAATAATCCGCCTATGTAAAAAAAAGTTAGGTATAGCACAAACCGCACCAAATGATATAATATTTCACAGGGGTATTCTGGGCTTCAAATCCTTGGCAAGCTCTTTGTTGGCTAAGCAGGGACGAGTCTTTTAAAAAGGCTAAACAGTAATGAAGGTTTAGAAAGCCTGGCAGAGCTAAGAATAAAACAAGGTGCAATCAAGGCAGGTATTTTGCAGGATGTACATAGTGTGCCTTTTGATGCGTGGCATGCTACTCTCTGGAAGGGAAATCTTTCATGCAATGTGATTGAAAAATGCAAATTAATCAACTTAAAGTTCGAAACCCAAAGTATACAGAACGAGGAGTATAACAAAGAGGTTGTGATTGTAAGTTTTCTGGATAAAAGAGCGATAAAGAACTCGATGAACACAAGGGTTAGTTTGGAGTTGGTATCACTGAACCAGTTAATAGACCCGACAGGCACAAGTTTGATGTCATGGCAGCAAGTCAGAGGTATAAGGGAAAGAAGCATGAGGGGAAAGACACCTGATTGGTTCAGCAGGATCGAAGAAAGGGTTATGATAAACAAGTCCTCAAGGGAGCTTAAAAGGGAATACCGACTAGAAGGTGAAAGTAGTAAGCTTTCGTCACCAAGAAGGAAAAAAGTTCGTAATGATAAAAGGTGCAAGGATTGGGTAGTAGTAAGAAAGGAAAATTCAACTACACACGTTCTGGGACGCATTAGCAAAAAGTTCACGCGCAAAGCCATAGTAGAGCATTGGGTCGAAACCCAAAAAGTGAAAGGTGCGGTTAGAATAAATAGGTGTAAAGGCTGTGCTTTAAATAAAGGTGGAAAAGAGAATGATTGCCAATTCTCAATAGAAATGAAAGAGTGTATTAGCAGAATAGATGGCATAGTCAAAAAGGAGAACGACTGGTTAATGTCATTCCCTTTGAGCTATTATAGGCATACGGCTTATAAAAATGCACCTAAAGATCAAAATAGTACAGAAAGATTAGCTATGGCGGTAGAAGTTAACAGAATAGGATTTGAAATAATTAAAAAACAAGGGTTAAGTAGTAAAATTACGAATTTACTATTAGGTATGGTTGGAAAAAATATACAGGAGGAAAGATCAGATTATGTCTTTTATATTGATGGTTCTTGGTATAAGGAGGAGGAAGGTATTGAAGATAGAATGGGTTCTGCTTGGGTACAAGTAGATAAAGAGGAGGAGACGGTAAATTTGTTAGGGAAAATCAGGGTGGCCGATTGGCCTTCATCGACAAGATCTGAATTGGTTGCAATTCTTTGTGCACTGTTAGTAGTAAAATTAGATTCTGTAGTTGTAGTTAAGTCAAATAGTTTAGCAGCGATTAGTAGTATTGAGAATGTGTTCAGGTCACGAAGTTTCAAGAAGAGCCTTAAATTGAAAAACAGGTCAATTCTTGACAAGATTTATGAGGTAGTCCAAGTCAAAAATCTCTCCTTAGAGCTTTGTAAAGTCAAGGCTCATGGTGGTATAGTATGGAACGAACTTGCAGACAGGTTAGCAAAAGAAGCGGCTCATTTAGAAGAAGACTGGAAGTGGATACCTACCAATTCCACACGTTGGAATGCATCTCTGTGGTGGAATGGAAAACATATCGACACCTGTTCGTTTAAGTTTATTTTGTTGTTAAAGAGAAGAGCCTTCGAGGGAAGATGCCTTCTTTCGAGTAGAAGTCTAGCAGCAGAATATAATCATAATAGTGATAAGCTAGACTGGGCCTACAGATGGGCAAGGCTAAAGGAATTGTGAGGAGTCAGATGTAGAGGAATGGAAAGCAGTTTCAAATTAATACTACTAATCAAAGGAATGTTCCAACTTCTCCCAACACTGAATGAGTTGCATGCCTGTAAACCTTGGTTGTATAAGTCACCAAACTGCATTTTTTGCAAGGAGGAGACTAAGGAAACTATGAAACATTTAATTTGTTGTAGTTTTGCAGAGAATTTTTGGCAGGAGATTGAAAACACATCACTGAGTGCTGTATGGGCAGTACTCTTGGACGAAGCAAGTTTCCTGTTAAGTGTTTGGGAATTAAGTGAAATTCTGTTAAGTGATAGTAAAGAAGTTCGCTTCAAGGAAAGAGAAGTTTATTTAAGTGGTCTTGTAGAAAGAGAGAAAATCGAGTTATTTTACAAGAAGGGACTGTCTAGAAAGGACACAAAAACTTGTATAGATGCATTTTTGTATGTAGTACAGGAGGGTTTCTATCGTGTTATTTGGAAGGAGAGATGCAATGAAGTCATCAAGTGGAAAAAAGGTGCCGGTATAGAGAGATCTTTGAAAAGAAAACGTAAGGTTTTTGAAGTTCGAAACAAGGAGCCACGCATTCCGGAGCTCTTGGAAGCTAAAAGAAAAGATAAAGAGCAGAAAAAACAGAAGAAACAGGAGGTGGAGAACTCAGTGAATAAGTTAGTCGAGAACTCAATATTAAGTCAAATAAGAGGTTCGTATATAGTAAGTTGGTGGATGCGAAAGTAGTTTCTTTTTATATATAGAATTTCATTTTGAAGGTAGCTGAGGACCTGAACATGCTCTCGTAGAAATATATGAGAAAAATTGTATGTCGCTACGAGACTATCAACCATCAGTGCAACAACCGTACCTGGGCACTAGTGGAGTAAGCCGGGTATTAGCCTATATTATAGTTAGTTTTTAGTTCATGTATTTTTTTACGTAAACTGCTAATAAAGTAGCGCATGGTTGTAAAGTTAAAAAAAAAAATATTAATATTTATTTTACTAATTTTATTAAACAATGTCTGGAGCGATGCTAAAATTAGATAAACTTAAATTTATATATATAATAAACAAATTTGATATATATACTAGCTGCTGTTAATATTGGAATTAGAGTCGGATATGTTTTTGTTTAATTATATATATATGTATTACACCAGATTTAAATAGAATAATTAAAATCTAGCTATACACAACTTTAATACTAACACTTATAGTAAAATTTTTTAGATTAGTGATACAAGAGTTCAATAATAATTAGTGATGCACTTCCAGGTTTTTATATAAAAGATCATAATGTGATTATATAAATTTTAGTATTATCTCTGACAAACAAAGTTATAATATAGATAAAAACTAAAAGCTAAAAGAATTACTAGATAATTTTTAAAACCTATTTTTCTTAAAAAATATCTAGAATATTAAACAAAATCTTATTTGGATCTTTTTGATCTTAGACGTAAAGCAAATTTATAGTATATATTTGATCCTAAAGCAAATTTATAGTATATATTTGAATTCGTAAATTTTTTTATATAATTTTAATTTTTTGTTTTTTTTTCCTGGAAAGATAAACATTTTTTGTCAAAAACATTATCTTTTTGAATAGCTAAGTGTAATTTTTAGGTACTTTTCAAAGTTAATAAGTTGCCATCATCATGAACAATTGTCCATTAGGAGTCAAAATTTTTAGAATTGCCAAGTATATATTTGTCCATTTAATCTGTTACTTGCAAATTGATTTCCAATTGAAAATCCAGTTCAATATGCTTGCCATATTCTACTCCAAGTAATGCAAATATTAAATCCTTTTCATAAAACATCTTTGCAAATTTTTGGACGAAAGACTTTCTACAACCAGCTAGTTTGATTTGACAAATCAATTACTAATAAATACTTCATCCTGTGAATCTTGAATAGAGAGTTTTTGATACAATTGTAGCTGTTCATGATTTTTTTCTTTTTTTTTTACTAATTTGTTATTGTTTAAATGCCTAAATTAAAGAATTACTGTATTGTCATTATAATTTTTGTTTAAAGTTGATTACAAAATAATTTATAAATTAAAAATCATGTGACAGATACGTAAAATAAATTCTTTATGAAAACTTAACGGATATAAACAGATAATAGATATTTGTTAGATAATCTGTATATTTCCGGTGCATATTATTTTTTAAATTGAATATCTGTTATCTGTATAAGATTTGATTTTGAAGCTATTACTTCATAGCATATTATTTAGGGTATACCAGTAATTTTAATATGAGAAAATTTTTATTAGTGAAATTAAAATAACCCATTGAGTTTATAACTACAGGAAAAATTATAAAATCTAAAAGATTCTATTATAATTACACTTTATTTACTATTTTTTTATTATGGTTTTCAAAATGATTGGTACTATAAAAAACATTTTATATATAGTTCATTTCTGTATACTATTTAAAATATTAGTAGCAATATAATTTTGTTGTATAATTTTTAAATATGGTAAATTACCGTGGAAAATACTCCCCTTGATCGGTACCCCTTGATTTATACCGGGTTTATTTTAAGATTTTTACAATTTTATTGGCTGTTTTGCTGCTGTTTTGTGGGAAAAAACCTGTATAAACCTGTTTTGCTATTTTGGTTTATAAATAGACCCGGTATTTTACACAGCAATTTACGGTATATGGGCCCTCAAAAGTAGAAACCAGGGAATTTGGCCAATCATGAGTTTTGAGAAAATTGGCAAAATCTATTTTGTTAACAAAATCAAAACAATCTAAAAATAGTTTATTTATGATTAGTAAACCTGTTTAAACAGAATTATTAGATCTGTAGATCTGTATTACTATTGGTAAATCCGGTAAATCTATTTTTAGATTAAACATCAAAAGCTTTTAATTGAAATTTATTAATGTGATCCGACTTCATTATTAAGTAAAAAGATTGGGCCTAAACTTTTACACCTGATCAATCAAACTGGTCAATTTTCAAAAAATAGTCAAATTCCCTGGTTTTTACTTTTGAGGGCCCATATGTTAAAATTTTTGTGCAACTGCGCTATATCATCGACCAATCAAATTTTGTCACATAATAGTTATTCCATAATTCTACTTAATCTGAGATAGATTTTAAATATACATTTTACTGTAACAAACAGATTAAAATTTTGAAAAAAAATGTCAGTATAGAAAGATTTTACTATGTCACTATAATAAGATTTCAGTATAACCAGAGCGATGTGTGATCTGTTTAACTGTCAAAAGAAAAATATATTTAACATTAAAAACTTACAATCAACAAGTTTGGTCCCTTGGTTGTAATTAGAGTTCCTCAAATTCAAATCAAATCAAATACTGGATCAATCTAAATATGATCAAATCAAATTGATTCTAAAGAAAAGTTGCGGATTGAGAGCGGGAACTTATTTCTGAGGAGAAAAAAACCTGAACTGAAAGTGCGAGTTTTAAAACAAAGAGATTACTGATTTGAATTTAATTTGATTTAAAATATTTGAATTTGAATTTGATTTGAATTTGAATTTTTAATAGTAATTTTCAAATCAAATCAAAATTTGTCAAATCAAATCAAATTTGGCAATATTTGAATTTGATCAAATCAAATATAGATTCAAATATTTGTATATCAAATCAAATTGCGGAACCCTAGTTGTAATATTCTTCAAATACTCTCCAAATTTAGGTCCTTATATGTAATAATTTTTTGCTTAGGCTCTTATTCATTTTTCAGATTTAATTTCCCATAATATTATCATTTTTTAAAGATGTGACTTATTATTTTCAATCTGTGTACTACTATATATGAGTTGTTGATTATTTATTTAATTATTTTAGATACAAGTATAAATATAAAAGTCGCACTGGCGATGAATTAAAACTCTCTATAATAATTATCCTAATATAAAAATAATAAACTGATATTAGTCAAATAATGACTTATTATGGCAATGGCATTAATAATGAATTCGAATCTTTATCCTTTTGAAAATATTTGCTTTTATATTTATGATCATCGCTTGATTCTTTACCGTACTTATCATTACCCAAAAACTTTTTTTGGTTTCATCCAAGTTACCAGAATTTTCTAAATTTTTGATCCATTCATCAAATTTATAATTAATTAGAATATCGTCACTAAAAAATTGGTATATTGTTTCAAGATAATTATAATTATCATCACGTTTCAAATTTTTTAAACAAACAGCAAGTTTAATAAAACTATTGTCACCACACAAAAACTGTTTTTTGATTAGTTACCAGAAACTTCTATACATTTGATCCATTCACCAAGTTTATTATAAATATCATTAGCTATAGGTCTTTTTTGTGGATCTGAATCAATACATTGTCTCGCTAATTCTATATAACAATCAGGAGTCCAAAAAGAAAACCATGGTCTTAAACCTTCCTCACAAATTTTTTTCATAAGATGAATATTAAACTCATAATTACAAAAAGCCATATTTCCTGTTGATATCTCTGTCATAACAACTCCTAAGCTGTAAATATCTGATGCTGTAGAGTATTGTTTTCCATTTAATATTTCTGGTGCAATGTAAGGTAAAATCCCACAAACCTCACCATCCTTTGGTTTTAGATATTGGGTCGAAAGACCCAAGTCTGCGATATATGCACTATGCAAATTATCCTGCAATATGTTACCGCTATGCAGATCTCGGTGAATAATTCCTCGTGAATGAATTGCTTTAAGATCAGAAGTTATGCTAAATAACAAGTCTAACTTATCTTTCCACTTCATTTTCGATATATTTAGAAGATTCTGACACAAAGAACCTATAAATGCGAGTTTTAATACGAGAATATAATTTCCGTTTTTTTTTTTGTTATGCCATAGCATTTAATAAATGAGGGATTCTTAGCTCCGATTTCACAATAAGTTTTTAGCTTTAAAATAAATTTTTTTTTAATAAAACATATATGTATAAAAATAAAATATATCGAATTAAATGAATACCTCGTTTAAATAATCGTTATTATAAAATTCCTTAAGGGCAACAGTTAGATATATAGAAATTTCTGCAAAGCCACTTTCTAAATACGATCTCTCATATCCATTCTGTTTTATATACAATTGCAAAACACCTTTTCCAATTACTTCAATATTTTCAAAATCATAAGGAATCCAAGATAATTGGTATTTATCATTGTCCAATAACGCTTTTATTTCGTCGTCAATATCAAGATCTTTATAATCTGACCTGAAAATTTCATTAAATTCACTCTTTTCTATTTGAAATCAATATTTAGCTTGCTTCATGTCTATTGTTGTTCCAATACCATTCCTATAACAATATCCGACTTCTGACATTCCTAAAGAATCACCTATCTCTGCAGATTTTTTATAATATTCTAATGCCTTCTTTTCATCTTTTTCGACTCCAATTCCATTTCTATAGCAACGTCCAACATTTAGTTATTCCATTAGCATTACCCATTTCTGCAGATTTTTTAAAATATATGAATGCCTTCTTTCCGTATTTTCCGACTCCGATTCCTTCTTGGAAGCAAATTCCAACATGATTTATTCCACCAGCATCACCCATTTCTGCAGATTTTTTATATAATATTCAAATGCCTTCTTTTCGTCCTTTTCGACTCCGATTCCATATCTGAAACAAACTACAGCATTATTTATCGCATTAACATAACCTAATTCTGCAGATTTTTTAAAGTATTCAAATGCTTTCTTTACATCTTTTTCGACTTCGATTCCTTCTTTGTAAAAAAGTCCAACATTATATATTCCACCAGCATCACTCATTTCTGCAGATTTTTTATAATATTCAAATGCCTTCTTTTAGTCCTTTTCGATTCCGATTCAATTTCCATAGCAATATCCAACTTTATTTATTCCTTTTGCTAAGCCTATCTCTGCATATTTTTTGTAATATTCGAATGCTTTCTTTGCGTTTTTTCAACTCCGATTTCTTTTCGGTAGCAATATCCAACATTATATATCCCATTAGTATTAACCATTTCTGCAGATTTTTTATAATATTCAAATGCTTTCTTTCATCTTTTTCGACTCCAATTCCTTCTCTGTAACAATATCCAACCTAATTTATTTCATTAGCATTACCCATTTCTGTAGATTCTTTATAATATTCGAATGCCTTTTTTCATCTTTTCGACTCCTATTCCAAAGTTGTAGCAATTTCCAACATCAAATAATCCATTAGCATTACCCATTTCTGCAGATTTTTTGTAATATTCAAATGCTTTCTTTTCATCTTTTTCCAAAATTGTAGCAATATCCAACATCACGCATTCCATCTACATAACCCATTACTGCTAATATTCGAATGCTTTCTTTTCGTCTTTTTTGACTCCGATTCCATTTTCGTAACAATATCCAACATTAATTATTCCTTTAGCATAACCCATTTCTGAAGATTTTTTACAATATCCGAATGCCTTCTTTCTCGTTTTTTTCTACTCCGATTCCATTTCCATAGCAATCTCCAACAAGATTTATTCCGCTAACATCACCCGTTTCTGCAAATTTTTATAATGTTCAAATGTTTTCTTTTCGTCTTCTTCGACTCCAATTCCTTTTTTGTAGCAATGTCCAACATTAATTATTCTTTTATCATCACCCATTTCTGCAGATTTTTTATAATAGTCGAATACTTTTTTTCGTTTTTTTGGCTCCGATCCCTTTGAAAAGCATTTTCCAACACAAAATATTCCTTTTGCGGCTTTATTAAAACTAATGAACATTTTCCTTTCATTTTTTTTGAACCAATTCCACTACAATAACAAAGGAATTTCCATAAGCATTTAACATTTCATATAATTTTTGATAATGATGTAGTTGATTATGTTCAATATCGAAATTATTGAATATTGAATTTTTCAGCAATAATTGCTTATCAAAAATTTCATTAATAAATAATAGTATAAATATATTATTTGGCTCAGGCTCTAACGCTCGCTTTGATAAAATCATAAAATGCTAAATCATATTTGTCTATAAAAAAATAAGTCTTTCCACGGAGAATTAACATTTCTATATCATTTGGTTTAAGTTTTATTGCAATGTCAATATCTGAAATAGCTTTATTGATTTGTCGAAGTTTGAAATTGATATCAGTATTGTATAAAATAAATGCATTATTAAATTCAATTTCTAAAATTTTTGATAATGTTTCTGTATTTAAATGACTTTCTTTGTATCGTCCTAATTTAAATATTGCTTCACTTTAATAAAATAGTGCAATATCATTGTCTGGTTCCACTTTAGTATTTCATTCAAATATTTAATGGCATTTTCATATTTTTTTTTTATAATGAAGAAAATCTTTGCACTAAGAATCAATGCTGTCTTATTATTTGGACTGATTTCTAATACTTTATTATAAAAGTGCGTAATCAAATTTTCCACGTATATAATATTCTTCTCCACAAAGCATAATTGCTGTTATATTATATTTCAAATTTATAACTTTTTATTGTCACGGGATAAACGTGACATCTCTAATAACGTATGATCATTAATCCGTATACTGCGCCACATTTCATATGACAATCGGTATGAACCGATTCTGCATATAATTAATCGTGCATAATCGATCATGCACGCTCGGGGTTCGGCTTACGGCGTAATGATTTAGAACTCTAGTATAATATCCAATTGTGATAACCTCGTAGATAGGGGATCGTACGGTTTTAGTCTTGAACTTTCTATAGTTTTCTTAATTTGTTAAATTAGAGATTCCCATAAAGTTTGTAAAGTATAAAAGAAGGTCGTTTTATCTCTTCTTGAGGGGAGGAATCTACGGATTATAATATATAAATATCGGACTATATCAATACACAAGTTACGTTTATACCAAAACGGGTTAAATCACCAAGTCACGCCTCTGGCGAGCTGCCTTTCATCGTCTTTTACATCGATTAAATAAGATTCGTCGTTTTCTCCCCGTAACAATTGGTGGTGACTGTGAGATATGGACTTCTCAACAGTTAACATTGCGTTAAAATCGAAATCTATCAAAATTTGTGGAATTTTACCTTATATTACCCCTGAGGTTTTGGACAACCGACAGTATACTAAAGCGTCTGATATTTATTCATTTGGTATAACCATGTGGGAAATTTTATACGGCAAACCCATACCTTCTAGCAAAAATCGAAATTACCATTTCAAATACAAGCATGTAACGGTTTACGACCACATATTTACGACGATACAGCAAAGTGCTACGCAGGTTTAATGAAGAAATGTTGGAATATAGAACCAAATGAGCGACCAACAGCAACTGGAATTTGTGATATTTTTGCTGAATGAATGAATGAATAATGATTTTATTTAATTTGAATTAGTTAATTCTTATAAAAAGTACCGGAGTTTCCAGAAGAATAAGTTTCAAGGAGTACAAAAATGGTGAAATGATATGCTTTCGAGATGATTTGCAAGTGGAAGAAGTAAAATTTGGGACCGCGTATCGAATGGGGAATTGCTCAAAATCCTGGCTTACCTCAAATCCTGAAAATTGGTCAAAAGAAAATTTTCTTGCTTTAAAGACCACTTTGCGAAATTGTTTACCTCATATCCGTTATTTTCAGATATCTGGTGATAACATTATAGATAATGTGCGACCATATAATAAGTTATCAATGAATCACATGCAACAGAAATTGCTTCATGGGTCGATAGAAAAGAAATTTTGTATACTGTAACAAACAATTCATATTAATTTAAATTACTTCTTCGTGGAACTAGAGATGGCTTTACTAGAGATTCATTTTGGAATTTATAAGTAGAAAAATTTGGTTATGAAGGTTAAAGGCACGGGTGAAATTCTTGGCGGATAATCATGTCGGATGGTATAAAGCAGTTATGGGAGTTTGATCCTGTGACTTACTGTGTCAGATGTTTGGAAGCATTCTTCATGGAATTTCTTTTTGAATGTTTTTTTTTAGTTCCTATACTAATTTGGTTATTATTATTGTTAACTACGAGATTCTCGTTCGCACCTGTACTAGATTGTTGAAATAAAATAATCCTACCTAGAGATTAGGCCCGGTTTAAAATTTAATTCCGGGTAACCCGTCCACTTATTAAACTCTTACTCGGGTAACTACCCGGTTAATCTCAAATAATCCGGCTGACCCGGTTAACCCGGTTAACCCGGTTATGATTATATAAGAATAGACGTTTCACATGATTATAGATAATCTTTAAACCAAAATTGGTTTAAAACATTAATTCGCAGATTCAAATTCGTTTAACGTTAATAAATTCAAATGCATTTTATTTATAAAATGTTAAATACATGTTTGAAAATATAGTCTATACTTAAAAGTTAAGATTAGTGTTCTGACCCGGGTCAGATAATAGTGACCCGACGGGTTAGACATTNTCCGATTCCAAAGTTGTAGCAATTTCCAACATCAAATAATCCATTAGCATTACCCATTTCTGCAGATTTTTTGTATTATTCAAATGCTTTCTTTTCATCTTTTTCGACTCCGATTCCAAAATTGTAGCAATATCCAACATCACGCATTCCATCAACATAACCCATTTCTGCAGATTTTTTATAATATTCGAATGCTTTCTTTTCGTCTTTTTTGACTCCGATTTCATTTTCGCAACAATATCCAACATTAATTATTCCTTTAGCATAACCCATTTCTAAAGATTTTTTATAATATTCGAATGCCTTCTTTCGTTTTTTTCTACTCCGATTCCATTTCTATAGCAATCTCCAACAAGATTTATTCCGCTAACATCACCCATTTCTGCAAATTTTTTATAATGTTCAAATGTTTTCTTTTCGTCTTTTCGACTCCGATTCCTTTTTTGTAGCAATGTCCAACATTAATTATTCCTTTATCATCATCCATTCCTGCAGATTTTTTATAATATTCGAATGCTTTCTTTTTGTCTTTTTCGACTCGATCCCTTTGAAATAGCATTCTCCAACACAAAATATTCCTTTTGCGGCTTTATTAAAACTAATAAACATTTTCCTCTCATTTTTTCGGCACCAATTCCACTACAATAACAAAGGCCAAGAATATAATTTCCACAAGCATTTAACATTTCATATAATTTTTGATAATGATGTAGTTGATTATGTTCAATATCGAAATTAGAATTTTTCAGCAATATTTGCTTATCAAAAATTTCATTAATATATAATAGTATAAATATATTATTTGGCTCGGACTCTAACGCTTTGATAAAATCATAAAATGCTAAATCACATTTGTCTATAAAAAAATAAGTCTTTCCAGGAGAATAAACATTTCTATATCATTTGGTTTAAGTTTTATTGCAATGTCAAGATCTGAAATAGCTTTATTGAATTGTCGAAGTTTGAAATTGATATCAGTATTGTTTAAAATAAATGCATTATTAAAATCAATTTCTTAAATCTTTGCTAATTTTTCTGAATTTAAATGACTTTCTTTGTGTTTTCCTAATTTAAAATTTGCTTCACTTCGATAAAATAGTGCAATATCATTGTCTGGCTCCACTTTAGTATTTCATTCAAATATTTAATGGCATTTTCATATTTTTTTAAAATGAAGAAATCTTTGCACTAAAAATCAATGCTGTCTTATTATTTGGACTGATTTCTAATACCTTATTAAAATATAAAAGTGCGTAATCAAATTGTCCACGTATATAATATTCTTCTCCACAAAGCATAATTGCTGTTATACTATTTATTTCAAATTTATAACGTTTTATCATGAAATGTTTCATTGATGTAAAAACAAACCCATTAAAGGCGTCTATTAAATATTTTACTGTGGTTTCATTATTTGGTTCAATTTAGAATACTTTGCTAAAATCTTTATGAGCTTTATCATATTTTCTTAGACTGAATAGGTTATTCCACGAAGAATTAACGCTGTCACAAAATCTGGCTCAATTTTTAATGATTTACTTAAATCATTAAGAACATTATTATATTGTTTCAATGCTTCATTAAAATTTCCAAATGCTTCATGAAAGCGTCCAAGACAGTAGAAAGCCTCTCCACGTAAAAAATTACAGTAGCATTATTTTGTTCTATTTCCAAAACTTGATTTAAATCTCTAATCGCATCATTATGTTGATTCAAATAAAAATGAGTACCTCCACGAAGGGTTAATATAATTTTATTCTTTGGGTCAATTTAAGGCCTTACTTAAAAATTGAATGGTGTCATTAAATTTTTCTAGATTAAAGCAATCTTTTGCTTGAAGGATCAATGCATTGGTATAATTTGATTTAATTTCTAGGGACATTCCAAGGTTATATAAATCTTCGTCATATAGCTTTAAAACTTTTTTAAGATCAGAAAGCGCTTTATCATAATGGCCATGATTAAAATAAGCTTCTCCACGATAAAGTAGTGTAGCCATATCAATTGGATTAATATCTAATGCTTTGTTTAAATCCAAGAATATTGTCCTAATGAGTAATATACTTTCCCACGAAAAGATGATGCAATTAAATTAAAAGGATCAATTTCTAATACTTTATCATAGTATAAAAGGGCTTCATCATATTGCTTTAGTGAATAAAATGATTCTCCATGAAATAATAATGTATTTATAAGTTTTTGAAGTGCATTATTAGAATGTACTAGTGATTTATTATTACTGTGGTCAAGTTCTGATGCAATTTTAAAACATAGAAGAGTCATACCATGTAATTGGAATTTCAAATAAATTTCACCACTCAGGGTTAATACATATGGATTATTCGGATTAATATCCAATGCTTTATTGAAGTCTATAAGAGCTTCATGAAACTTTCCTAACTTAAAGTACATTTCACCACGCAAAATAAAAGAGCTTTGGTTAGTTGGCTCGATTTCTAATGATCTATGTGCATCTAAAAGTGCATTTTCATATTTTTCTAGTTTAGAATAAGTAATTCCACGCAGAATTAATGCGGTTAAATTGTTAGAATTGATATCTAAAATAAAATTAAATTGATCCAGTGAGTCAACATAATGACCTAATTTTAAATATGAAATCCCAAGATTAATTTCATCTTCTTGCTCATTGTTAATATAATTACAGATATCATAGTTATCAACGGAGAAAGCCATTTATTAAAGAATTGTTATATTTACGTGTGATGTGAAACTTTGAAAAATACAGCAAATTAAAATCAGAAACTCTTAATTTTCCGGCTTATATAATTCAAAATAGTGAAAGGACGAAATTAGTGTCTTCCTGTACAACCTAAATCCGACTAACCCAAACCAACAAAATCCTGACTGCCGTATTGAATGAGGTGTGTTATATTTGGGTTATATTTGGCAAGTGGATAAGCCAAGGTTTCGGTTGTTGCTACTTTGGGGTAATTCTATATCAACAATCAACAATACCCACGATACGTTGGGACACTGGACAACAATAGCACCGGCTGTCTTAGTACAGCCGGACAGAATAACGTTAATATCACGTGCACAAAAAATATGAACTATGCCACTAAATAGTAGATCGATAGTTTATTTAGTGAATGGGAAATAGTTTTTTCTGAATTACCGATCGATGATGTTTCTTCGAGCGCAAGGCCTTTATTATATACTTTTAATTACTTATGGAGCACTAAAAGTCTTATTACTGATTTATCTATTAAATTGTACCAATCACCGATATCACTGTTTTCTCTGTTTACTCTGATATCTTATTTATTAAATGCCCTAAAAGACTTTTATCACTTTATTTTATAATCTGCGTTACTTTTGGCAGCTTCTAATTATAAATTATATAAAAGTGACCTACTGTACATACATTACTGAAATTTAAACTCCTCTTTATATCATATTAGGAAATCTCAATAGCGTGAATTTTAGAGGATGAAATCAAACTTGACAATTACGTAATATGCGTATGCATGCAAAGTATACGCCAATCAGTTCAGTGATACATATCAAGCACATTAGAAATCTGTGCAAGTTTTATCGATCATGTTACTTATATTTATTGGCATTGGTCTGCATCAAGCTGATTTCGGGATTAGAATCAAGTTGGGGTTATGTTAGAGTTAGACAAGGATTTAAAGTAAGGTTTAATATGATATTAAATTATGAGTGGAATTTTTTTTAGTGCATGAAAAACTGTTTCATAGGCAAATTTTGAAATAGAAAATTTTTTCTTAATTCTGTCAACACAATTCTTGCGTGCTAAATATTTCGTAAATTTTTAATGTACGTACAGTACGTACAATACGCGTGCATACATAATTTTGTTTGCATCCAATTAGATTATCGATTAGTATCATGAATCATATCGGCAGATTTGAGGAATCTGTCCTGGATTGATCCTAAATTGTATCATCCGTAATAGCCCAAATTTTAGTGAAAAGCAATTAATACGATCTTTTGTCAATAAATAAATTAAGGGAAACAATTCAATATATATTATATTACGTGTAATGTATACTTATTGGCTACTTCGCATCTAATAACTATATATTATTGGGCAAAAATTTTTAAATGACGGTAAATTGTTCAAGCGGGCAAATGAACACGAGCCGTTTCGCGGCACGTATCAGCCAATCATTTGCCTGTTGAGCCAATTTACCGTTATTCAAAAATTTATCTGGTGTTATCCGACAATTTATGATCATGGTTGGTAGGGAATTGTCGGCTGAGTTTTATTTCAAGTCAACATGATTATTTCGTAACGCATGAAAAAAATAACGGAATGGAATACATTCATGATCATAAGAGTTTGTCGGATAATTGTATTTATTTAACTCTTTATATTACGAAGTACATGTATTATTTGTTTGCATTACACAATTTAGGATCAATCCACCAAAATGTTTTGAACTTTATAAAATTATATGATTTTAAGACATTAATAAAATAGCTAATTGTAGTTATCATTATATTTTATTTTATTATATATATCAAGTAAGAAAATAGAATACGTATAATAAAGCAAAGATAAATAAAATAGCAAAGGCTTTTTTTTACGATAATTTGATATATGATGCATATTGATATGTGCAAATTTAAAATTATATATGTATCAACGTACGCTGTGAAGGGCTCCTGGAAGTTATTTTTATTATTTTTATTATTTTTTTTTTACTTTTAGTTAGTGTTATTCGAATGAATGTATTTACTTTACTCTTAAAGATATATCATAGAAAATAGACCTTACCTTATTAGTATAGTTGTCGACCTAATCTGACAGATCTGTCAGATTAGACAGTTCGGACAGATAAGCCAGATCAGTACGATCTGTCAGATCTGTCATATATGTCAGATCGGTCAGATAAGTCAGAACTAATGATGCCTGACGAAATTATTTTTGCGATGACGAATGACGTCGTCATGGTTTCGTCATGACGAAACCTTGACGATTGACGAAACCCCCGACGATTGACAAAACCTATGACGAATTGACGAATCATATGACGAATTGACGAAACCTATGACGAATTGACGAAACCTATGACGTATTGACGAAACCTATGACGAATTGACGAAACCTATAACGAATTGACGAAACCTATGACGTATTGACGAAATCTTGACGAAGCCTCTAACGATTGATGAAACATTGGCAACCGATTAAGCCAATAATTAAACAACAAGCTTCTATATAATGATTTTAGATACACTAAACCTTAAATTGTTTCAAAAAAATGATATTTCATTATAAGGTTTCTTTGGCTTTTTTCTTTTTTCTTCTTTCGCACGTTCAAATATATGTCAGGTTATTCCGGAATACCAGTAGTCATTTATGTTGGGTTGATCTGGAATACCGGTCGAGAATACCGGTAATCGGGTTGATCCGGAATAGTCAAAATTTGTGCATGCGTTTATTTTCGTCAATTCCAGATCAACCCGACATAGATTCCGAACACGTAAAAAAGGAAATTAAACTTTGTAAATAAACAAAGCGCGTAAAGATAGAAGTTTATGGCAAGAGTGTTAGTGTTGGAGACTACAACGATATATTGGTGCACCAAGGTCGATCTAAACATTGGTTTTCAAGTATTTTCGCGTCTCTTCCTTCTAAATAAGTAAAATCACAATAATAATAATGCACTGGTTATCTTAGCAACCTATATTGATTCTCTATCGCTGTTATTAATTATGCATTATCGCTTAAGGGTAGAGGGTATGTAGATCATTTCTATTAGTAAACGAGTGACAAAAAATATTTTTAATGCGAATTTAAAGGTTGCTACATATAAAAATTAATTTTTTTACTATATAAATTGATTTTTTGTACTAAGTAAACTTGTTCGTAATAAAAAATTACACATCTCCTAAAAATTTTATTAAATTTGAATAGAATTTGATAAAGTTTTTATAGTATCAACTTTTGCGGGGGCGGGGTCTATTCTGCGGGGTGATCACAAATTGGCCAATCAAATCACGTGTAAACAATAAGTAAAATAGGGTCGCGAAGATAAAAACAACTATATCTTATGTTCTACTGGGCCAATTTTAATGATTCGACCACCGTTAGAATCAGAAAAACATCCCCTACAATTTTATTTAAAAATTTAATATAGTTACTTAATAAAAATTTTCTTTATTATTAAAAATAAAATTTTTAGTAACTCGTTTATTAATAGAAATGATCTACATACCCTCTACCCTTAAAACATCTTTTTTTTAGCTCTTATCGTTATCGTTATTAAAACACTTCTTAACTTTTTATAAACGCGGTAATTAACTCTATTTTGTATGGAATATAACTCTTTAGGTTTCTTCATTAATTTCGTCAATTCGTCATAGGTTTCGTCAATTCATCATAGGTTTCGTCAATTTGTCATAGGTTTCGTCATTTCGTCATAGGTTTCATCATTTCGTCATAGGTTTCGTCATTTCGTCATAGGTTTCGTAAATTCATCAAGGTTTTGTCAATTGTCAGGGGTTTCGTCAATCGTCAATTCATTAATCAGAAATTACCTGACGAATGGTTTCATCATTCGTCAATGACGTATATTTCGTCATTCGTCAGGCATCATTAACTGAGTTGTCTCTTATTTTCAGGCGACAAAGACAACGCTTTTATACTTTTTACATTTCTATGAACGATACAGGTTGGACTAAACATTCGAGTCGTTCAGATCTGACAGTTCTGACTAATGATGCCTGACGAATGACAAAATATACGTCATTGACGAATGACGAAACCATTCGTCAGGTAATTTCTGATTGATGAATTGACGATTGACGAAACCCCTGACGATTGACGAAACCTATGACGAATTGACGAAACCTATGACGAAATGATGAAACCTATGACGAAATGATGAAACCTATGATGAAATGACGAAACCTATGACGAATTGACGAAACCTATGACGAATTGACGAAACCTATGATGAATTGACGAAATCAATGAAGAAACCTGAAGAGTTATATTCCATACAAAATAGAGTTAATTACCGCGTTTATAAAAAGTCAAGAAGTGTTTTAATAACGATAATGATAAGAGCTAAAAAAAACGATGTTATAAGCGATAATGCATAATTAATAACAGCGATAGAGAATCAATATAGGTTGCTAAGATAACCAGTGCATTATTATTATCGTGATTTTACTTATTTAGAAGGAAGAGACGCGAAAATACTTGAAAACCAATGTTTAGATCGACCTTGGTGCACCAATATATCGTTGTAGTCTCCAACACTAACACTCTTGCCATAAACTTCTATCTTTACGCGCTTTGTTTATTTACAAAGTTTAATTTCCTTTTTTACATGTTCGGAATCTATGTCGGGTTGATCCGGAATTGACGAAAATAAACGCATGTACAAATTTTGACTATTCCGGATCAACCAGATTACCGGTATTCTCGACCGGTATTCCGGATCAACCCAACATAAATGACTACCGGTATTCCGGAACAACCCGACATATATTTGAACGTGCGAAAGAAGAAAAAAGAAAAAAGCCAATGAAACCTTATAATGAAATATCATTTTTTTGAAACAATTTAAGGTTTAGTGTATCTAAAATCATTATATAGAAGCTTGTTGTTTAATTATTGGCTTAATCGGTTGCCAATGTTTCATCAATCGTTAGAGGCTTCGTCAAGATTTCGTCAATACGTCATAGGTTTCGTCAATTCGTTATAGGTTTCGTCAATTCGTCATAGGTTTCGTCAATACGTCATAGGTTTCGTCAATTCGTCATAGGTTTCGTCAATTCGTCATATGCTTCGTCAATTCGTCATAGGTTTTGTCAATCGTCGGGGGTTTCGTCAATCGTCAAGGTTTCGTCATGACGAAACCATGACGACGTCATTCGTCATCGCAAAAATAATTTCGTCAGGCATCATTAAACTCAGTTCAAGTTAACATTTTGAATTTAATACTTCGAAATCATAATAGTAGAAGTAGTTAAATACTTATCTTTAAAAAACTTGTCCCTTAGTCCTTCGTACAAAACCCACTTTGTGTTGTCCCTGTTATTATCGTAAAACCTTGTTATCAGTTTGTTAAGAGTTAACCTTCGAAATTAGAGTAGAAGCGTTAAGTTCCCTCTTGTCGTTAATACCTTGTTCAAAAACTATTATCATTAGTCTTCGTTATTAATATCACTTTCAAAAGTCTCAAGTAGTTGTAAAGAGTGAGAAAGTAAAAGAATATAAAATATAGAACTTACCCTTATATATATAACATCCCCTGATTTCATTGTTACGTCTATTATATAACAATACTTGAACCCCGTGATTTGCTCTTTTTGGATAACTATCGACCATCGTGATTTAGTACAAATCGAACCCGTGACTTTGTTGATCTCCGTCCGCCGCCAGCCGCTGTCGCAATTTATAATCGAAACCCGAGACCCCGTGAAAACCCGGAAGTCCAATCGGCAATCCGATTTCCCTTGCCCCGTGACATCGTGAGCGAAACCCCGATTCAAATCCAATCTTCGAATCCCATAACCTATACAAGATAAAGAACTAGTAGTGGACAAATACTTAATACAAGGACCATAATAAGAGCTAGATACTTATCTTAACCTCCAGTATCAAGACTCTACGAACCCTGGTTACTCGGACCAAGTCTATCCACGCCTCAATCGAAGCCTTGCCAATATTAGGGTTTAGATAGAGTAGTTTAGTTATTTATAGTTAGTGTTAGTAGTGTAGAGTAGTAATAAAGAAGTAAAGTGCCAACTTCGCCCTTCTCAACGCACATACGAAGTTTAGAGTTTAGTGTTACAGCATAAACAAAAATTGTTAGATTTTCTTTAGGTCACGAAAAATTAATCAATTGGTTTTCATAACCCGGCCGGATCAAAATTTGGAAACCCAAAAAAAATCTTATTATAAGTTTTAATAACCGGGTGGGATTTTAAGAAAAATTTTATATAAATTTCATAAAATTTTATACATGAAATTTAAAAAAAATAAAAAAGCCGGCCGGCCGGGTCAGTTAAAAAGATACATGTTATGAAAACCAATTAATTAAATCTGTATGGCATTATACTGTTCTTGGCATAAATATATTATTTGGCTCAAGATCTAGCTAGTGTTTGGATAAAATCAAAAAGAGCTAAATCATATTTTTCTAGAAAAAAAAATGTCTTTCCGCGTAGAATTAACATTTCTATATCATTTAATTAAAGTTTATTGCAACGTCAGCTTTATTGAATTGTCGAAATTTGAAATTGATATCAGTGTTGTATAAAATAAATGCATTATTAAATTCAATTTCTAAAATCTTTGATAATTTTTCTGTGTTTAAATGAATTTCTTTGCGTCGTCCTAATTTAAAATTTGCTCACTTTGATAAAATAATGCAATATCATTGTTTGGCTCAACTTTTAGTATTTCATTCAAATATTTAATGCCATTTTTCATATTTTTTTAAAATGAATAAAATTTTTGCACAAAGAGTCAATACTATTTTATCATTTGGACTAATTTGTAATACTTAATTAAAATATAAAAGTGCGTAATCAAATTGTCCACTTATAAAATATTCTCCACAAAGCATAATTGCGTTATATTATTTATTTCAAATTTTTTAGAACTTTTTTATCAAGAAATGTTTCATTAATGTAAAATCAAACCCATTAAAGGCGTCTATTAAATATTTTACTGTAGTTTCATTATTTGGTTCAATTTCGAATACTTTGCTAAAATCTTCATAAGCTTTATCATATTTTCTTAGACTGAAATAGGTTGTTCCACGAAGAATTAACGCTAACACAAAAATCTGGCTCAATTTTTAATGCTTCATTAAAATCTACAAATGCTTCATGAAAGCGTCCAAGACAGTAGAAAGCCTCTCTACGTAAAAACATTATAGTACAGTAGTAGCATTATTTTGTTCTATTTCTAAAACTTGATTTAAATCTCTAATCACATCATTATACTGATTCAAATAAAAATAGGTACCTCCACGAAATGTTAATATATTTTATTTCGTGACCAATTTCTAAGGCCTTACTTAAAATTGAATAATATGATTGATATTGGTCAAATAATATAAATTAATATGGCAATGGATTTAATAATGAATATGAATCTTTTTGAAAATATTTGCTTTTATATTTATGATCATCGCTTGATTCTTTACTGTACTTATCTTTATCCAAAAACTGTTGTTTGGTTTCGTCCAAGTCACCAGAATTTTCTAAATTATTGATCCATTCATCTAATTTATAATTAACTAGAATACATCATTAAAAAATTCGTGTATCATTCTTTTCAAATATTTGAAAAAATCAACAAGTACAATAAAAGTATTTTCACTACACAAAAACTGTTTTTTGATTTCTGAGTAACAAGAATTTTCTATACATTTGATAAATTCACCAAGTTTTATAAATATTATTAGCTATATTCAAAACCAGTTTTTTTGCTTCATCCAAGTCACCAGAATTTTGGGCACATTCAAAAAAGTTATTTATTGTAATTTTCAAATATATGAAACAATCAGCAAGTTTAATAAAATTATCATCACCATGCAAAAACTGATTTTCGATTTCTGTGTTACTAGAATCCTCTATACATTGACCAAGTTTATTATAAATATCATTAGCTATAGCTCTTTTTTGTGGATCTAAATCCATACATTGTCTCGCTAATTCAATATAACAATCAGGTGTCCAAAAAGTAAACAATGGCCGCAAAGCTTCCTCACAAATTTTTTTCATAAGATGAATATTAAACTCATAATTGCTAAAGGCCCTAGTTCTCGTTAATATCTCTTTCATGACATATCCTACACTATAAATATCTGATGCAGTAGAGTATTGTTTTCCATTTAATATTTCTGGTGCAACATAAGGTAAAATTCCACAAACTTCACCATCCTTTGGTTTTAGATATTGGATCGAAAGACCCAAGTCTGCGATATATGCGCTATGCAAATTATCTTGCAATATGTTGCAGATCTCGGTGAATAATTTCTTGTGAATAAATTGCTTTAAGATCAGAGTTAACTTATCTTTCCACTTCATTTTCGATATAGTTTGAAGATTCTGACGCAAAGAACCCATAACTGCTTCTTTTAATACGAGAATTTAATTTCCATTTTCTCTTCTTGTTATGCCGTAGCATTTCATAAATGAAGGATTTGCAACTCCGGTTTTACAATAATTTATTAGCTTTAAAAATAATCTTTTTTTTTAATAAAACATATATGTACAAAAATAAAATAGATCGAATTAAATAAATATCTCATTTAAATAATCCTTATTATAAAATTCCTTAAGTGCGAAACATGTCAGTTTGTCCCAAGACAATTTCTTCTCGATTCAAATAGTATACGATATATTATGTCTCATCCATTTTGCGCTATATACAATTGCAAAACCACCTCTTCCAATTACTTCAATATTTTCAAAATTATAAGGAATCCAAGACAATTGGTATTTATCATTGTCCAGTAATGATTTTACATCGTCGTCAATATCAAGATCTTTATATTCTGATTTGATAATTTTTCGTCACCGATCGAGCGAATATTACATCAACCCGCAATTGTATTAGATGTTGGGTAGTTTTAGGTTTTTTCCTTTAATTTTTTTATTCATACTAGAGGTCCAAATCCGGATAAATCCGTCATCTGCATATCCGTATCTAAATTATCCGGGTAATTCAGTTCGAATAAACATATCAGATATCCGGATAATCTGGATAACGGATAGTGGATATCTGATGACAGATAATAATAATTATGGTTAACCGGATTGGAACTCATAATTTTTAAATTATTAATTAAATGAACACATTATTATATTTAGCTGCGATCCGGGAACTTGGCTCCTGGAAATGAGTACAACTTATCCACAATCTCAATCTTATGGTATAGATATTGCTCATGCATTTCCAAAGAAATAAAGCCAGGAAATTTAGAATTCATTCAATCTGATATTACAAATGTCATTAAATTCGATGATGATTACTTTGACTTTGTAAGAATGAGTCTTTTGGCTATATTTCTTCAAGTAGATAAATGGGTTCGTATCTTAAGAGAGTTAATACGAGTATTAAAACCTGGGGATATATCGAGATTATAGAACATGAATTACAGTATAATATTGGTCCTTGCTTTTCTACTCTACTCATACCTTGAAGCATAATTCTATAAAATTTTATATTTTATATGCGTTTTCTATCGTATTTTTTTTTTAAGAAGTTTCTTATAATCCTTTAGTGTTAAATTTCATAAGATCTACGGATGCTAACATTCAAATGGTAAAAAAAATAGGTCATTACTCACCACATCGTCATCGTCGAATCATCATGTCTCACCATCTTCTCGACATGTTTTTTCCACCTTAAATTCAACTAATACATTGATTAATACCTCATCCCATCAAATAAATCAAAATTTAAAACACATTATGAAAGTTAACAAATACTCATTTAGAAACACGAACAGTTTAATAGGTAGTGCTCAAACCGGCAAAGTATTTGAAGAACTTTTAAAATCATATTTTGAGAACACGGTTGTCGATCTTTTACCTTGGTACTGGAAATTAGTCAAGATAAATATTTGGAATTATGGAATTAATGTTACAAGGAATTCGAAAATCGTGAGAGCTCAACAAAACTACACAAATTTTGGGGAATGAAAATTGGACAATAAATTTCTTTACGCGTATTTGGACTATTGGGTTTACACAACTTGTATATCTGATATATTAAATATATTTGAACATTCATTTTAAACATGTCACCAAGAGAATGAAGGGGTTTGTTTAAAGTGTTATAGAAAATTTTTTTCATAATATAATATTTTTCGTAAATATAGTATTTGTAAATAATGTCATATTTTTTTAAAGGTTGTAATCTTTTTATAATGCATGATATAATATCTCTTTTTTTTTAAAGAGTAATTAATTTTTTTTCAAGATTTAATCTTGCATTCATTATGTAATTGTTTTTGGTTAAATTGTAAAATTATTATTTTTTTCTTAAGTGAAAATTATGTGTTTATTATCTTTAAGTTTAGAAATAAAAGCAAGGACCTACAAACATTGGCCAAAGTTACTTCTTTTTCTTATTAAATATAAAACATATAAAACAAAAGTTATAACGTGTAATGTCATTTTTGTACATGTACAGAATTTTAAGTTATTTCTAAATTAATTAGCACCACTTAGCACAGAATGTATGGATTTTAGTATCTATTATTAGAAGTAAATGCTCAAATTGAATGGAACATAAACCTTAACATTTTTGCAGACTTTATTATTCTTTGTGTATTTTGGCGTGACCATACAGTAAAAGACCAAATCCTGCGTCTAAAGGACTTTACACTTATATACTTATACTTATAATGCGAGAATGAAAAATAGAGATTTACATAAAGATCGCACTCAGAGAAGGTACTTTACCTATTTGAGAGGTTATTAGAGATCTACGTACAGTTATATTTCTAATGCACTTTTTATAAAAGTTAACATTGTTTTCCTATTTGAGCAGTTATTAAAAATTTTCAGTTTGCACGCGCTGCGGACTAGAGATTACGGTATAATCACTATTGGGCTTCCTTAATAAATAAAATCATGTGAGAAATTTTATTATTTCTATATACTCTATACACTATTACCTATAGGCAAGGTTGGTAATGGATATACTCCATTGAAAAAATTGCAAACCAATGCTTTTGTAGCTGTTATTATTTTTTCTTTTTTTTTAGTAATTTTGTGTAGTGTTTATACGCTATAATAATCGTTTAACGTAAAATATTACTGTATTATCAGTTATCATTATAATTTTTATTTAAAGTTGATTACGAAATGATTTATAAATTTAAAATCATGTGACAGATACGTAAAATAAAATCTTTACGAATCTTAACGGATATTAACAGATAACAAATATTTGTCAGATAATCCATATACATCCGGTGCGTATTATTTTTTAAATCGAATATCTGTTATCCGTATAAGATTGGGTTTTGAAGCTACTACTTCGTAGCATATTATTTAGGGTATACTAGTAACTTTTCTATGATCAAATTTTTATTAGTGAAATTAAATATTCCATTGAGTTTATAACTACAGGAAAAATTGCAAAACCTAAAGATTCTATTATAATTACACTTCATTTTTAATTTTTTTTTATTATGGGTTTCAAATTAATTGGTGCTATAAAAACATTTTATAAATACAGTAGTTTATTTCTATATATTGATTTAAACATTAGTAGAAATAAAATTTTGTTGAAGTATTTTAATTTAAATATGAGTTTAAATTTTTTTGCAACTGTGCCTATTATTGACCAATCAAATTTCGTCACATGATAATTACCAACAATTTGGTTATGTATTTAATCTCAAAAGCCATGCTACATAATTCTGCTCTAATATGAGATGGAATTTTAATATTCATCTTAACACTAATACCACCATCAGGAAATTTTAAAGACACATAAGTGCTAATAACTGATTAAAATTTTGAAAAAATTTTCGGTATAGAAAGATTTTACTATCATGTCATTATAATAAGTGTTGGTATAACCAGTGCGACATGTAATCTGTTTAACTGTCAAAAGAAAATTATACTTAATTTAAAAATTTACAATCGACAACTGATTGTAGTATTTTTAAATTTTGGGCGTTTAGGCTCTTATATGTAATTATTTTCATTTTTCGGCCCTTACATGTAATTTCCACTAATATTTATCATTTTTTTAAAGATGTAATATATTATTTTCAATCTGTATACTACTATATATAAGTTGCTAATTATCTATTTAATAATTAGAATCTAGAATAAATATAAAAGTCACACTGGAGATGAATTAAAGATTTCCCATAATCATTATCCTAATATAAAAATAAACAAATTGATATTGGTCAAATAATAACTTATTATGGCAATGGCATTAATAATGAATTTGAATCTTTTTGAATATATTTGCTTTTATATTTATGATCACCGTTTGATTCCTTACTGTACTTATCATTATCCAAAAACAGTTTTTTGGTTTCATCAAAGTTAACAGAATTTTCTAAATTATTGATCCATTCATCAAAATTATAATTAATTAGAATATCGTCACTAAAAAATAGTTTTATTGTTTCACGCACATCACAAAAACATTTCGAATTGTTGAAACAATCAAAAAGTTTAATAAAATTATCGTCACTGCACAAAAACTGTTTTTTGACTTCTGAGTTACCAGAATCTTCTATACATTTGATCCATTCATCAAGTTTATTATAAATTTCATTAGCTATAGGTCTTTTTTGTGGATCTGAATCCATACATTGTCTCGCTAATTCAATATAACAATCAGGAGTCCAAAAAGAAAACCATGGTCGCAAACCTTCCTCACAAATTTTTTTCATAAGATGAATATTAAACTCATAATAGCAAAAAGCCCTATTTCCCGTTGATATCTCTGTCATAACAACACCTAGGCTATAAATATCTGATGCTGTAGAATATTGTTTACCATTTAATATTTCTGGTGCAATGTAAGGTAAAATCCCGCAAACTTTATCATCCTTTGGTTTTAGATATTGGGTCGAAAGACCCAAGTCTGCGATATATGCACTATGCAAATTATCCTGCAATATGTTACCGCTATGCAGATCTCGGTGAATAATTCCTTGTGAATGAATTGCTTTAAGATCAGAAGTTATGCTAAATAACAAGTCTAGCTTATCTTTCCACTTCATTTGAGATATAGTTTGAAGATTCTGACACAAAGAACCCATATATGCGCGTTTTAATACGAGAATATAATTTCCGTTTTCGCTTCTTGTAATACCGTAGCATTTTATAAATGAAGGATATTCAGCTCCGATTTCACAATAAGTTTTTAGCTTTAAAAATAATTTCTTTTTTTAATAAAACATATATGTACAATAATAAAATAAATCGAATTAAATAACTACCTCGTTTAAATAATCGTTATTATAAAATTCCTTAAGTGCTACATGGTGATGTAAAACACCTTCAAAAACTTTTGAATTCAATTTAATATGTGATCTATCATGTCTTATACATATTGCGCTATATACAATCGCAAAACCACCTTTTCCAATTACTTCAATATTTTCAAAATCATAAGGAATCCAAGATAATTGGCATTTATCATTGTCCAATAATGCTTTTACTTCGTCATCAATATCAAGATCTTTATAATTTGATCTGATACTTTTATAAATTTACTCTTTTCCATTTGAAACCAATAATTGGCTTGCTTCATATCTATTGTCGTTCCAATACCATTTCTATAACAATATCCGACTTCTGACATTCCATTAACATTACCTATTTCTGCAGATTTTTTATAATATTTGAATGCCTTCTTTTCATCCTTTTCAACACCGCTTCCATTTTTGTAGCAACTTCCAACATTAAATGTTCCAATAGCATAACCCATTTCTGCAAATTTTTTAAAATATTCGAATGCCTTCTTTTCATCTTTTTCGACTCCTATTCCATCTCTGTAGCAATTTCCAACGTTATTTATTCCAGCAGCATTACCCATTTCCGCAGATTTTTTGTAAGATTCGAATGCTTTCTTTTCGTCTTTTTCAACCCCGAATCCTTCTCTGTAGCAATATCCAACATTATATATTCCACTAGCATTACCCATTTCCGCAGATTTTTTGTAATATTCGAATGCTTCCTTTTCGTCTTTTTCGACTCCGATTCCTTCTTGGTAGCAAGATCCAATATTAATTATTCCATTAACATCACCCATTTCTGCAGATTTTTTGTAATATTCGAATGCTTTCTTTTTGTCTTTTACGATTCCGATCCCATCCCTGTAGCAATATCCAGCATGACTTATTCCTTGAGCATTACCCATTTCTGCAGATTTTTTATAATATTCGAATGCCTTCTTTTCGTCTTTTTCGACCCGATTCCATTTTCATAGCAATGTCCAACATTAATCATTCCATCACCATCACCCATTTCTGCAGGTTTTTTATTATCTTTTACGACTCCGATTCCATCTTCATAACAACATCCAACATTGTTTATTCCTTGAGAATCACCCATTTCTGCAGATTTTTTATAATATTCGAATGCCTTCTTTTCGTCTTTTTCGACCCCGATTCCATTGAGATAGCATTCTCCAACATTAAATATTCCTTTTGCAAAACCCATTGTCGCGGCTTTATAAAAATTAATGAACGCTTTCCTTTTATTTTTTTGACACCAATGCCACTACAATAACAATGGCCAAGAATATAATGTCGATAAGCATTTAACGTTTCATCTAATTTTTGATAATGAAGAAGTATATTATATTTATACATTTCAATATCGAAATTAATGAATATTGAATTCTTATTTTTCAGCAATAATGGCTTATCAAAAATTTCGTTAATATACAATTGTATAAATATATTATTTGGCTCAAACTCTAATGCTTTTATAAAATCAAAAAGTGCTAAATCATATTTTTCTAGAAAAAAATAAGTCTTTCCACGGAGAATCAACATTTCTATATCATTTGGTTTAAGCTTTATTGCAATGTCAAGATCTTAAATAGCTTTATTGAATTGTTGAAGTTTGAAATTGATATCAGTGTTATATAAAATAAATGCATTATTAAATTCAATTTCTAAAAGCTTTGATAATTTTTCTGTGTTTAATTGACTTTCTCTGTGTCGTCCTAATTTAAAATTTGCTTCACTTCGATAAAATAGTGCAATATCATTGTCTGGTTCAACTTTCAGTATTTCATTCAAATATTTAATGGCATTTTCATATTTTTTTAAAATGAAGAAAATCTTTGCACTAAGAATTAATGCTGTTTTATCATTTGGACTGATTTTTAATGATTTATTAAAATATAAAAGTGCGTAATCGAATTGTCCACGTATAAAATATTCTTCTCCACAAAGTATAATTGCTGTTATATTATTTATTTCAAATTTTTTAGAACTTTTTATTATGAAACGTTTCATTGATGTAAAATTAAAGCCATTAAAGGCGTCTATTAAATATTTTACTGTGGTTTCATTATTTGGTTCAATTTTGAATACTTTGCTAAAATCTTCATGATCTTCATCATATTTTCTTAAGCTAAAATAGGTTATTCCACGAAGAATTAACGCTGTTACAAAATCTGGCTCAATTTTTAATGATTTATTTAAATCATCAAGAACTTTATTATATTGTTCTAATCTAAACCAAATTTCACTGCGACAACATAATGCATACGGATTATTTTGTTCAATATCTAGTATTTTGTTCATGCATGTTAATAAATCTTCCTGTAATCCTAGTGATAAATAAATTTTACTTTGAAGCATTAGTGTCGTCACATTTGTTGGCAAAATCTCTATTGCTTTATCGAAATCTGAATGAGCATTATAATAATGTTCTAAATTCAAATAAGCTTCACCACGAAGAATTAACATATCAATATTATTCGGCTCAATTTTCAATGCTAAATTAAAATCTACAAATGCTTCATGAAAACGTCCAAGACAGTAGAAAGCCTCTCCACGTAAAAAAATTACCGTAGCATTATTTTGTTCTATTTCCAAAACTTGATTTAAATCTCTAATCGCATCATCATGTTGATTCAAATAAAAATAGGTACCTCCACGAAGGGTTAATATAATTTTATTTTTGGGGCCAATTTCTAAGGCCTTACTTAAAAATTGAATAGTGTCACTATATTTTTCTAGATTAAAGCAAATTTTTGCTTGAAGTATCAATGCATTGGTATAATTTGATTTAATTTCTAAGGACATTCCAATGTTATATAAATCTTCGTCATATTGCTCCAATACTTTTTAAAGATCAGAAAATGCTTTATCATAATGACCATGATTAAAATAAGCTTCCCCACGATAATGTAGTGTAGCTATATCATGTGGATTAATATCTAATGCTTTGTTTAAATTCAAAAATGCCTTGTAATATTGTCTTAATGAATAATGTACTTTCCCACGAAAAGATGATGCAATCAAATTAAAAGGATCAATTTCTAGTATAAAAGGGCTTTATCATATTGCTTTAGTAAATAAAATGTTTCTCCATGAAATAATAATGTATTTATAAGTTTTTGAAATGCATTATTAGAATGTACTAATGATTCAGTATTACTGTGATCAAATTCCGATGCAATTTTAAAGCATCGAAGAGCCTTACCATATAATTGGAATTTCAAATAAATTTCACCACTTAGGGTTAATACATATGTATTATTCGGATTAATCTCCAATGCTTTATTGAAATCTATAAGAGCTTCATTAAATTTTCCTAACATAAAGTATGTTTCACCACGCAAAATAAAAGAACTTGGGCTAGTTGGCTCGATTTCTATTGATCTATGTGCATCTGAAAGTGCATTTTCATATTTTTCTAGTTTAGAATAAGTTATTCCACGGAGAATTAATGCGGTTAAATTCTTAGAATTGATATCTAAACTAAAATTAAATTGATCCAGTGAGTCAACATAATGACCCAATTTTAAATATGAAATCCCAAGATTAATTTCATCTTCTTGCTCATTGTTAACATAATTAAAGATATCATAGTTTTCAATAGAGAAAGCCATTTATTAAAGAAGTGTTATATTTACGTGTGACTTGAAACTTTGAAAAATAGTAAATTAAAATCAGAAATCTTAATTTCCTGACTTTTAATTCAAAATAATGAAAGGCCAAAACCAGTGTCCTCAGGGACAACCTAAATCCAACCAACCAAAACCAACAAAATTCAGACAGCGTAATTGAATGTGGCGTGTTATAATTTGAGAGTGGATAAGTCAAGGCTTCGTTTGTCGATACTTTAGCGAGTCTCTATCAATAAAGTATTCACGATACGTTGGGACACTGGACAACAATAACCACGGCAGTGTCTCAGTACGTCGAGAAAACAGCCGGCCAGAATAACGTTAATTTCACGTGCACAAGCAATACAGACTGTCGTACTACTATGCCACTAAGTGGTAGATCGTTTTATTTGTGAATGGGCGTAACAGGAAAATAGTTTTTTATGAATTACCGATCGATGATGTTTCTTCGGACGCAAGGCCTATATTATATACTTTTAATTACTTATGAAGCACTAAAAGTCTTATACTGATTTATCTATTAAAATTATTAAATCTCTTATCGCTCATTAATTACACCAATCACCGATATCACAGTTTTCTCTACTCTGATATCTTATTTACTAAATGCCCGAAAGACTTGTATTACTTTAAATCAGGGGTACCGAAAATTCAATTGAATTAAATTATACACAATTATATTTAATTGACATTCTTACAAGCAACAATTGCAAAACAATTAATTGCGAGTTAATTGCAAAAATACAGTAACTTAAAGTTCCATTAATATAAATTTAATCATATACAAATCAATTTAAAAATAAAGACTATTTCAGTATACGTGTTTTAAAAAGAAAAAAAAACACTTCTTTATCCAATCATATATGCTTTTTGTTTTTTAATCGTATAAGCTTTTTTTTTTATTTATATAATCATATAAGCTTTTTTTTATTTATCTAATCATATATGTTTTTTTTCTTTATTAAATTATATAATAAACTTTTTTTGTCGATAATTCTGACGTCAAAATCAGTAAGTTATCATATTTACAAACTGCGGCAAAAATTGCAAATAATTTTTTAATTGTGACTGCGTCACCAATCAATTAATTGAGATCAAATATAGCAATTAATTGCCTTCATAATCAATTATTCGGCACCCCTGCTTTAAACCCTATTTACGTATTTTATAAAATGCGTAACTTTTGGCTAATTGTTTAGCTTCTAAATAAAGAACTATATAAAAGTGACGTACTGTACATACATTACGGAAATTTAAACTCCTCTTTGCATATACATATTAAGTTGTCTTAATACTGTAGCGTGAATGGGGTTATAGAACTTTCCGAATAATAATCTTAGAGATGGTTTAATAATTTACAGTAAGTACCTTTTAGAGGTGTAAAACTTCTGGTCGGTTAGTGTCTCCATCCAATAAATTAGTCAATTGATAAATTTTTACACTGCTGTAAATTACTAGCTGATTTTTAGTCAATTTCTTGGCCTGAAATATACTCTATAAGAGAATTACCTCTTTAATCAACTGGTCCAACCCGTAAAGTTGCAGACTAAGAGTCGACCTGCTCATCGGCCCGGCCCATGGGCCAGGGCCAGCCCATGTTACTATATTATTTACATTCATATTTACTGTAAATGGCCATATAAAAGACCCCATGATAGTAGACCCACCATGTATCATCCCCAGGTCTACTATACAGGTTGAGATTTTTTGTAAAGATAAAAGACCCAGATATACTATAGAATCTAAAATGATAAAAGACCCGGGTATACTATATGATAAACATCCGAATAGCTTGAAAATAAAATATAATTTGTATTACTTGAACCAATATGCTATATTTATATTGCCCGGTACTGGACCCCCATCCTTAAGATACCAAAGCAGGCTTACTTGCGAGTTTTTGAGATATTACAACTTTTTTAAAAAAAATCGTTTTTGATCCTTCACTCTTATAGTACTCCGTGAAATGAGCCAGCACGTGTCATTTTTAACACGTGCCATTCCATGTAATTCGATGTGCCATCAGCATATGCGTGCCATAGGGTGTCCAGGATTATGCGATGCGATGAGGTAAATTATGCGATTTGACCGAGGTCAATTATGCGATAAATGCGAAATAAATTTAAGATTATGCGAAATATTTTGCAATCTTTATAGTTTTATGCTATATATGCTATTCTCAGAATTATTCAGATATTAACAAAAAAAATTGCCTCGACCTTGCTCATATTTTCAGTTTGTTCATTTCTACATCAGAACTTTTCGGAATTCTTTCCATCATTAGCTATCAAAAATCTCAAAAAATCGTATCTACCAATCGTATTTGAGGCACGTGCCCTGAATACTTTTTTTTGTTTAATTATGTGAAGCATATGCGATGCGAAATAATGGTCAATTATGCGCATAGTATAGCATCGCATAATCTTGGACACCCTAACGTGCCACTGAATGCGTGCCATTCCATGTGATAATATAACGTGCCACCCCATTACCGTAGTATCCGTAAATTTGCATTATTTTTATTTTATTTTAGAGATTTAAAATAAATTTGCAAAAACATCTAACACAAATTTCGATGAAGTTTCTTATAAAAGGGTAATTACAGAAGCTAATTAGAAAATAAAATAACTTTGTCTAATATTATATCTAAAGAAATAACATTGTAAAATATTATATCTAAAGAAAATAATGAACCTAAAATTTATTTTTGCATCCATTTTATTGATCGTACTTTCTGTTTCTATTGCAATTTTCGATTGAAAAAAGTGATACTCAATTTAAACAATGTTATATTGTAAATGAAACTTTAAGAATTAATCTCAATATAAAGATTTCACCTGATCCACCCATTCTTGAACAAAATTTTACTATCAATACTTCTGGAAATGCAACGCGCAATTTTGAAAATAGTACAATTTTTGTTAGCTTAGTAATGTTCGATATACCCTATTGTAATTACAGTAGAGCTTTTATTCCTTCAACTGAAATTGATGGACAGTTTAATACGACTAACACAGCTGGGCCGTTACCACAAGGCTTTAATTACAACGTATTATACATACAAGTACGAATTTATGAGAAGGATGAAGCTCAACCACCTGTAGGCTGTAGTGAATACAACCCCCAACATTTTCTTGATCGTTTAATTTGACCGGAATTAAAATAATTCCGGCCAACGACCAACAAAATTCTGCACAGAACTATAGAGCAATTTTTAAACGGTTAAACGGTTCCAATCCTTAGTTGACTGTGCATCTTTTAAATTTATAGAATAAAATATAGGAAAACCCATTCAAAAAATAGGAGATATCTGTAGTTCGGGAGAGAATTACTAATCCATTACAGCTATTTCTCAATATTAATCTTCTCTTAACATAGTTTATTTGGAAATGTTCATTAAATGTAAACAAATTAATCACATAATATTAAAATATAAACAAACATAACCTTTATTTAAAAAAAATTAATGTATACCCATTATCAATCCAAGTAATTATAGGAGATATGATAATTTCATTAAATTTATTCTTTTCCATTTGAAACCAATAATTAGCTTGCTTCATATCTATTGTTGTTCCAATACCATTTCTATAACAATATCCAACCTGATACATTCCATTAGCATTACCCATTTCTGCAGATTTTTTATAATATTCGAATGCCTTCTTTTCATCTTTTTCGACGTCAATTCCATATTTATAGTAATATCCAACATTATACATTCCATTAGCATTACCCATTTCTGCAGATTTTTTAAAATATTCGAATGCCTTCTTTCTGTCTTTTTCGACTCCGATTCCTTCTTGGTAGTAAAATCCAACATGATTTATTCCAACAACATCACCTATTTCTGCAGATTTTTTAGAACATTCGAATGCCTTCTTTACATCTTTTTCGACTCCGATTCCTTCTCTGTAACAAAGTCCAGCATGATTTATTGCATCAGCATAACCTAATTCAGCAGATTTTTTAAAATATTCGAATGCTTTCTTTACATCTTTTTCGACTCCAATTCCTTCACTGTAAAAAAGTCCAACATTAAATATTCCTTTATCATCACCCATTTCTGCAGATTTTTTATAATATTCAAATACCTTCTTTTCGTCCTTTTCGACTCCGATTCCATTGAGATAGCAATATCCAACATCATTTATTCCTTCTGCTAAGCCTATCTCTGCAGATTTTTGATAATAATTGAAACTCCAATTCCATAATGATAACAATATCCATCATTAAATGTTCCACTAGTGTCACCTATCTCTGCAGATTTTTGATAATAAATGAATGCTTTATGTTCATCCTTTACAACTCCAATTCCATAATGATAACAATATCCAACATTATATGTTCCATTAGCATTACCCATTTCTGCAGATTTTTTATAATATTCGAATGCCTTCTTTTCATCTTTTTCGACGTCAATTCCATATTTATAGTAATATCCAACATTATACATTCCATTAGCATTACCCATTTCTGCAGATTTTTTATAATATTCGAATGCCTTCTTTTCATCTTTTTCGACGTCAATTCCATATTTATAGTAATATCCAACATCATTTATTCCTTCTGCTAAGCCTATCTCTGCAGATTTTTGGTAATATTCGAATGCTTTCCTTGTGTCTTTTTCAACCCCGATTTCTTCTTGGTAGCAAGATCCAACATTATATATTCCATTAGCATCACCCATTTCTGCAGATTTTTTAAAATATTCAAATGCCTTCTTTACATCTTTTTCGACTCCAATTCCTTCTCCGTAACAATATCCAACATTATTTATTCCTTTAACATAACCCATTTCTGCAGATTTTTTGTAATATTAGAATGCCTTCTTTTCGTCTTTTTCGACTCCGATTCCTTCTTGGTAGCAATATCCAACACTATATATTCCACTAACATCACCCATTTCTGCAGATTTTTTATAATGTTCAAATGCTTTCTTTTCATCTTTGTTGACTCCAATTCCATTGGAATAGTAATATCCAACGGTATATATTCCACTAACATCACCAATTTCTGCTGATTTTTTAAAATATTCAAATGCCTTCTTTTCGTCTTTATCGACTCCGTTTCCTTCTTGGTAGCAAGCTCCAACATTATGTATTCCATCAGCATCACCTATTTCTGCAGATTTTTTGTAATATTCGAATGCTTTCTTTGCGTCTTTTTCAACTCCGATTCCTTTATTGTAGCAAGCTCCAACAATAAATATTCCTTTATTATTACCCATTTCTGCAGATTTTTTATAATATTCGAATGCTTTCTTTTCATCTTTATCGATACCGATTCCATCTTCGTAGAAGCATCCAACATTAAATATTCCTTTATTATGTCCCATTTCTGCAGATTTTTTTAAATATTCGAATGCTTTCTTTTCGTCTTTTTCGACTCCGATCCCTTTGAAATAGCATTCTCCAACACAAAATATTCCTTTTGCAAAACCCATTTTTGCTGCTTTATTAAAATTAATGACATTTTCCTTTCATTTTGTTTTGACACCAATTCCACTACAATAACAAAGGCCAAGAATATAATGTCGATAGGCATTTAATGTTAAATCTAATTGTTGATAATGAAGTAATAGATTATGTTCAATGTCGAAATTAATGAATATTGAATTTTTCAGCAATAATTGCTTATCAAAAATTTCATTAATATATAATAGTATAAATATATTATTTGGCTCAGACTCTAACGCTTTTATAAAATCAAAAAGTGCTAAATCATATTTTTCTAGAAAAAAATAAGTCTTTCCACGGAGAATCAACATTTCTATATCATTTGGTTTAAGTTTTATTGTAATGTCAAGATCTGAAATAGCTTTATTGAATTGTCGAAGTTTGAAATTATTATGTATTATATAAAATAAATGCATTATTAAATTCAATTTCTAAAATTTTTGATAATTTTTCTGTTTTTAAATGACTTTCTTTACGTCGTCCTAATTTAAAATTTGCTTCACTTCGATAAAATAGTGCAATATCATTGTCTGGCTCAACTTTTAGTATTTCATTCAAATATTTAATGGCATTTTCATATTTTTTTAAAGTGAAGAAAATCTTTGCACTAAGAATCAATGCTGTTTTATCATTTGGATTGATTTCTAATACTTTATTAAAATATAAAAGTGCGTAATCGAATTGTCCACGTATAAAATATTCTTCTCCACAAAGTATAATTGCTGTTTTATTATTTATTTCAAATTTTTTAGAACTTTTTATTATGAAACGTTTCATTGATGTAAAATTAAAGCCATTAAAGGCGTCTATTAAATATTTTACTGTGGTTTCATTATTTGGTTCAATTTTGTATACTTTGCTAAAATCTTCATGATCTTCATCATATTTTCTTAAGCTTAAATAGGTTATTCCACGAAGAATTAACGCTGTTACAAAATCTGGCTCAATTTTTAATGATTTATTTAAATCATCAAGAACTTTATTATATTGTTCTAATCTAAACCAAATTTCACTGCGACAACATAATGCATACGGATTATTTTGTTCAATATCTAGTATTTTGTTCATGCATGTTAATAAATCTTCCTGTAATCCTAGTGATAAATAAATTTTACTTTGAAGCATTAGTGTCGTCACATTTGTTGGCAAAATCTCTATTGCTTTATCGAAATCTGAATGAGCATTATAATAATGTTCTAAATTCAAATAAGCTTCACCACGAAGAATTAACATATCAATATTATTCGGCTCAATTTTCAATGCTAAATTAAAATCTACAAATGCTTCATGAAAACGTCCAAGATAGTAGAAATCCTCTCCACGTAAAAAAATTACCGTAGCATTATTTTGTTCTATTTCCAAAACTTTATTTAAATCTCTAATCGCATCATCATGTTGATTCAAATAAAAATAGGTACCTCCACGAAGGGTTAATATAATTTTATTTTTGGGGCCAATTTCTAAGGCCTTACTTAAAAATTGAATAGTGTCACTATATTTTTCTAGATTAAAGCAAATTTTTGCTTGAAGGATCAATGCATTGGTATAATTTGATTTAATTTCTAAGGACATTCCAATGTTATATAAATCTTCGTCATATTGCTCCAATACTTTTTCAAGATCAGAAAATGCTTTATAAGCTTCCCCACGATAAAGTAGTATAGCTATATCATGTGGATTAATATCTAATGCTTTGTTTAAATTCAAAAATGGCTTGTAATATTGTCTTAATGAATAATATACTTTCCCACGAAAAGATGATGCAATCAAATTAAAAGGATCAATTTCTAATACTTTATCATAGTATAAAAGGGCTTTATCATATTGCTTTAGTAAATAAAATGTTTCTCCATGAAATAATAATGTATTTATAAGTTTTTGAAGTGCATTATTAGAATGTACTAATGATTCAGTATTACTGTGATCAAATTCCGATGCAATTTTAAAGCATCGAAGAGCCTTACAATATAATTGGAATTTCAAATAAATTTCACCACTCAGGGATAATACATATGCATTATTCGGATTAATCTCCAATGCTTTATTGAAATCTATAAGAGCTTCATTAAATTTTCCTAACATAAAATACGTTTCACCACGCAAAATAAGAGAACTTGGGCTAGTTGGCTCGATTTCTATTGATCTATGTGCATCTGAAAGTGCATTTGCATATTTTTTTAGTTTAAAATAAGCTATTCCACGGAGAATTAATGCGGTTAAATTGTTAGAATTGATATCTAAAATAAAATTAAATTGATCCAGTGAGTCGACATAATAGCCCAATTTTAAATATGAAATTCCAAGATTAATTTCATCTTCTTGTTCATTGTTAATATAATTAAAGATATCATAGTTATCGATGGAGAAAGTCATTTATTAAAGAAGTGTTATATTTATGTGTGACGTGAAGCTTTGAAAAATAGTAAATTAAAATCAGTAAATTAAAACCAGAAAATCTTAATTTTCCGGCTTATAATTCAAAATAGTGAAAGGCTGTCTTCCGGGACAACCTAAATCCAACCAACCCAAACCAGACAGCCGTATCGAATGAGACGTGTTATATTTGGCAAGTGGATAAGCCAAGGCTTCGGTTGTCGATACTTTAGGGGTTAATTCCCTATTAACAAGCAACAACCACAGTATCCACGATCGTTGGGACACTGGACTACAATAACCACGGCAGTCTCAGTACGTCGAGAAAACTGCCGGACGGAATAACGGTAATATCACGTGCACAAGAAATACAGACGTCGTACTACTATGCCACCAAGTAGTAGGTCTTTAGTTTATTAATGAATGGAGATAACAGGAAAATAGTTTTTTATGAATTACCGATCGAAGATGCGCAAGGCCTTTATTAAGGCTATTCAATTTTGACTGCTCCATCTTACCTAATTTGTTTATGCAGTGCAACCTTTTTTTACTATTTATGTTTTGTGGTGTATAAATTTTTTACTATTTAGCGTATTTTGTGTCGCTTTTGTGCATATGATCGGCAGCCAAAATTTCCTATTAATCTATAAAAGGAAATTTTTACACACACCATTTTTATTATATTAATATATTATGTATATATGATATGATATGATATTATATTATATGTTATGATATATTAGATGCGGGGAAAAAAATATATATATATATATGAATCGGCTAAAAACAGCCCAATTCCATTAAAAAATCATCCTTTTCACGCATGTCTGTCTATTTTACTTTATGTTATATGCTTATACTTTCCGAGGTTTTTTAGAATTTTGGTTTTTTTTTCTTCTGATTTTTTGCCGGCATGATGAATTGATAATCAGTGATCGTCAAAGGCCGTAACGAAAAATCATAACGAAAGAATTTGATGTTTTTT
>QKWP01000499.1:157846-169774 GCA_003550325.1 Gigaspora rosea | reverse complement strand
TTTGTTATGTAAATAAAAATAAAAAAAGCAGATGTTGTGTCGTAGGTTCTATTCTTGTATAACGTGTATTATATCATGATTATTATGTTGATGATGATGATGAATACATATTTTTTAATATTAAAACACAAATGTCTCTGTTCCACTGGCCAATCAAGTGTTCATAACGTGGTCACGCCAAAATAAATCTTAGTTTTAGTGCTTTATTCCATTGGCCAATCGATTATACTAACGTGGTCACATCTGAATAAGGCTTATATCGTTGTTTTTTAACGCCTTAAACAACTCTCTTGGAATCGTAAAAACGTGAAATTTCCAAATTCGCTTCTGTTATTTGATTATAATAAATACAAACTATTTTAGCGAAAAAATAGCAAAAAAAAAAAAGTCAATCAAATGTTTCACTAATTGGAAAGCGTTTTTATATAATGATCTCAAGTTTAAGAACAAGTGCAAGCGCAAGAACAAATGCAAGCGCAAGTGCAAGAGCAAGAACAATTGCTCCGCAATAGATAACAAAATTTATGATATTAATAAAAAATAATGAATATAATAGCAAATACTAGAAAACAAATTACATTCCACTAAAATTTAATGATTAATTTCTAGATTTTTGCATTTTTGGTAAATTTTTTGTCGTAATTTTGCCGTCCAAATTTTAATGATTACTAATTTTCTCTGCGATTTATGTAGTTGTAGTTTATGTCGATATATCCAAAATGTGATATGACCGAGTAATTATAGTTTAACGCTTTTGATTGTTTATACAACCCGTGATCAAAGTGTTAAGACTAAAATAAATGTCGATGAGCAAATTATGATCAAGAATATCATCAACATTCATGATCTTAACCTATCAATCTTGCCAAATCAAACATGATCAAAGCATCTAAATATTCATCAAACATTTCTAAGAAACATCTAAAATTCAGACTCAAGAAACAATAATTTTGGATGATTATAATAATACTCATTCAAACAAACGTGCAAAAAATGAAATTATAGACTGTTATTATCACTAAAAGAAAAAAATATGTTTTGCAAATCGTAGCTTATGGCTTAGATATGATGTGGATACTATGCCCTAACGTGCGCCTGTTTAAATAAATAATAAATAAGTAAATAAATAAATAAATAAAAAAAAAAGAAAAAATAAAAAAAAAATCAACGTCGTTAGAATTTTCATCTACTTTTTTTTTTGAGTGTTTGAAAAAAAAGTGCCGGGTACTATTACTGTACTTTGCTATGTAACTGACCACCGATTACATTCTACAAAAAATATGTATGTTGTTGATGCTTCGGGTTTTATGAACTCCCGAAGCTTAGATGCGCCCTTGAAAATCTTCTTGAAAGGGTTTTACCCTGTTAATGCAACCCAGGAGTTTAGCATTCCCTGCATTTCCGAAAATTAATCATTAATTAAATATAACTTAAAAACAATTAAGTAGTGAGTATAATTAAATTCAAAATTTTATTAATAATTACTTGAATCCGTTGTCATCATCATTATTAACTTAATTACTTGTGACCTGTGTTACATGTAATATTATGAATGAAATTAACACTAATTTAGTAACTTAAACCCTGCCACATTAACAAATTTCCTTGATATTAAATTAGGCATTAACATAACTAACAAAAGGAAACCCCAAAAAGTATGCTTATCTTAACCACGGTGAGACTCAAAAGCATTGAAACCTAAACAAATTCTCCTCACACCTCTTCCGAACCTTTCATTTTAGAGATGACATAATTGTTTGTTTTATATATTAAATATATAGTTAATTATAGTACATATGTACTAAATATGCCACATGTTAAATCTTGTGTTGATTCAAGCCACAAATGGGCGACGAAGTCGCCCGCACTTGTACATTGCTAGTTGTATATACTTTTAATTGCTCATGAGGCTATAAAAGTCTTATTACTCATTTATCTATTAAAATTAACTCTCTTATCGCTCATTAATTAACCAATCTGCCAGAAAAGACTTATTTATCACTTTAAGTCCTATTTACGTATTTTATAAATGCATAACTTTTTGGCTAATTTTGTAGCTTCTAAATATAAACCTATATACGTAAAGTGACGTACTGTGCATACATTATGGAAATTTAAACTCCTCTTTGCATATATAAAAGCAAGGAATTTCGTCATTCTCAAAACGAAAAATTACTTCTGCCCACAATCATAATCATAATCCTAAAAAAGCCAGCAAATTCAGAGAAAAATTAGAAAAATTAATAGAATGAGAGAAACTTAGCCATATTAAGAAATCTTAATAGTGTGAATAGAACTTTCCAAACTTGGGAATACGTAATATGCATGCAAAGTATACGCCAATTGGCGATACATATCAGGCACATGGCATAGATTCATTGGTGGCCTGCATCAAACTGATTTCGAGATTAGAATTAAGTTGGAGTTAGGTTAGAGTTAGACAAGGATTTAAGGTAAGGCTTAATACGTATTGAAAAGCTGTTTCATAAGTAAATTTTGACGATGTAAATTTTTTAAGGCTGTACGTGTGCATACATAAAATTTTGTTTGTATTCAATTAGATGAATCGATTAGTATCATGAATCATATCGGCGGATTTGAGGAATTTGTCCTGAATTGTATCCTCCATAATAGCCCAAATTTTAGTGAAAAGCAATTAATACTATCTTTTCGTCAATAAATTAATGATAACAATTCAATATATATTACATTACGTGTTAAAGCATTTTGCCGTAATTCAAATTGTAATCTATATCATTTAATTTTGAGTCTGTGCACTTTAACGTTTTTGATTGGCCATAACCGAAAAATGTGATTTGCGTGTGGGAATTTCTATCTATTTTGGAGTTTTGGAAACTTCTAAGCAGAAATTACCTCGTTACCGCGAACTACCGATTTTTTGTACATTTTGAATTAATTTTACGATATTTTGAAGTTCTTATTAAAGTTAACCGTTTTGAAAATCCTAATTGCGTAATTCGTAATTACGACAGCATAGCGGGCTTTCATTGTAATTGGCTGATTTTTGTAGATCATCCCGTGATATTGCAAAAATATCATTGGTTAATCAAATTATTCGCAAGGCAATATTTTATACGAAACTAATTACCGTAACGACTAAATATTCAATACTGTATAGAATTAATTTGTATTAATAAATACATTACTATGAAATTTAACAACCCAGAGTCTAAGATCATAATCCCGATACAAATAGAATCATATAATCCAAGATCTTATTTAAAAAAATAAAAATAATAATAAACACAAAAAAAAATGAAACATTTATTATAAGAGACAATACAAAATTATACCAAATTTTAATTGTATATAATAACAGTTAATTAATACAAAACGAATTTAACCTTAATCCTAAATTAAACGTAATACCACGCTTAAATATTCTTAGACGTAACTACGCTTTAAATTCTTAGACGTAACACTACGCTTTAATATTCTTAGATATAATACTATGTTTTAATCTCTTACAAGTTCGCAAGCTTATATTTTCATTGCTTCATGTCACTAAGCTATTTTACTGGCCGTACGTGTCTGTCTTTAGAATAATAAATAAGTTATAAATAAAATAGATTAGCGATGTAAACCTTTTAAATTTACTGTCATTTCACCAAGTTTTATATACTGTAAGTTATATTGGTTAAATAGAAACGTCTAGACATACCTCTCATCTAACTTCCGAATTACCTCGTGGTTTACTGAATTACTTTGACGGTATATAAAGTAAAGCTTGAGCTTTCAAATTTTTTTTGTCTTACCTTCACCCGATTCGTATTCGTGGCACCCGTTCCATTCTTGTGACAGCAAATCGTTACTTTAATAAGACTTTAATATGATAAGATGATCTTCAAAATCAACCAATCATAATAAAGCCCGCTATGCTAATTACGACATAATACATTATTCCGAAATCTATTTATTATTTATACCATACAATATTATATTTATATTATACAAGTCACTCTCGTTATAGTGAAGTCCTCGGGCTGTAAAATTTCTTCACTATATTGAGAGATTAACTATATCGAGAGCCTTTTATTATAGTAATAATAATTCTGTTCTAAAAAAATTCTTCACTATAGCCAATCTTCACTATATCGAGAGTTCACTATAACGAGAGTGACTTGTATCTATATCTATCTGTCTTCTAATCTAAACCTTCTAATTAAGAGGTTGTGCATTTAAACGTTTTTTATTGGTCGTATCCAAAAAGTGTGACCTAAACGTGGGAAAAACTAACAGAAATACGTGAGATAATTATTATATCATTTTTTTAGTTATATGTATTATTAGAATCTTTTCGTACATTTTAACATATTTGATTAGTTGTTGGCGAATTACTTGCAATTTTTGATTGTTTGTGATTACATATTTACGGATTGTGCGTTTTGGCTGTCTAATATTATTATAATTATTTAATTATTTTTATTTGATTTATATTATATATTATATATTCTATTAATAAGTTACAGTGAGGGGATAAAGATCTTGAAGATAAGGTATGGTGATGAATAAACATTTTATCAGCTGGTGGAACCTGCACTAAATAGAATGGATATAAAGGCTGGGTGTTGAGTAAGCATTAGATCGAAACAGAATATGCATTAAATTAGAGGTTGGTAAATATATGGCGATAAGGTTTGGTTTATTCCAGTGCAATCTAGATTTTTTATACCGATCAATACTTAAGATCTACACGAATTTAGCACCGCCAATTTTGTTTATCACCCCAGCCTCCGATGGTCCAGTATTCAATTAAACATAAGTAGCCGCGCGACGCAGTCACACTAAACCTGGAACGGATGATAAACTGTATAAACGCAAAATAATGTCTGAGACATTGTTTGAATAATGGCCAGTAAACTTAATTTATAAGGAAAGTCCAATTTAGAAATGTTGATGTAGATGAATTAGATACAGCTGACTTGGAAATTAGTAGGGCACATGATGAATTTTATGATCATCGGCAATTATTTTCGGCCGAAACCAAATACTGGCCGAAAATTATAACATCAAAAATACATTTTTATTACCGTAAATTTGAAATCTGCTACGATAATCGCATTGAAATGGAATGGGGTGGAAATGTGGATTTTACTCTACCCTAACCCGATCTACAAAGCGTACGGAAATTTGCTGATGATCATCTCAAAATCTATACTACAAGGAAGGGCTGGGGGATAAAAAAATTTTCAGGTGCCGAATAACCCTTTCATTAGATGGCGTTACCAAATAACCTACGGTAACGATGGTGAAATTTTGGGAACAGGTTTCTGCCTAACAGGTTTTTTGCTTTTTTTATCCGTTAGTTACATCATATATGTATGTTGCGTTCGCACGTGCAGTGAATAATCGTATGTATGTGCGTTAAATTCTGCACTTAAAGCATCTCATAGTACTATATTTATCTATTGTATGAGAATTATTTAACCAAGCATCTCTTTAACAGGTTTTTTTCTCGATTAAAGTGCATGACAATCGCTATAAAAAATGTCTTTTTATTATTGTCTTTCTAACCAAATATGTTATAATCTTTTTTTTTATTACTAGAATTCAGAATATGCAAGCAGATTTACTACCTCGCAACTCAAGTTTCATCCTAATGCGATGATCATAGCAGACGAACTAATACCCGTGAATCCTGTTATAGTCATCGCAACAAGTTTTTTTATATTAGTTGTGCATTAGGGTGATCATTCACAATTAATATGGTCTGCAAATAAGTTGCATGCATACAGATTTTTTCATATATGTTAGTTGATCGTTATGACTCAGTAGGTGTTCGCGCATGATATCTGTAAATGCAGTTAAGAAAAAAAAAAATTATAAAAAACAATTTTGCCTAACCAGTTCATTTCTGGCATATCCCTGATTAGTTATCTTTTCGATCTGACTTCTGTCAGCTGACAAAAAAAAAAAGATCTGTAACAGACCACTAGGGCGAGTATGAAGTTTAATTTCTTTTCACATTAACGATGGATTTCAAGAGAATGCATGTATAATTAACCGTAATCATTTGTTTGTTTAATAAATACCAGGGTGAGTACGAAGTTTAATTTTATTCACTTTAACGATTGTTTTTAGTAGAATGTATGATTAACTATAATCATTTAATCGTTCAATAAATTACCAAAATGAATATGAAGTTTAATTCTGTTCACTTTGACGATTGTGTTTCAAACAATGTATGATTAACCCTAATCATTTAAGCATTCAATAAGGGCAGTGACAGATATTACGTAATATCCTGGGGGGGATCAAAAAAATTTTTACATAAGACTAATTATACAATTTAATTGGCTAATTGGTCTTATGTGGGGGTACCCCTCTGATAAAATGATATTACGTAATATATGTCACGGCCCTAAAATTACCAAGGTGTATATTATGTTTAATTCAGTTCACTCTAGCGATTGTGTTTCAAGAAAATCATCTAATCATTCAATAAATCATCACGGTGAGTATGAAGTTTAATTCTGTTCACTTTGATAATTTTGTTTCAAGGCGATGTATGATAACCATTATTCATTTAATCGTTGTGAAAGTGGTGGGAATAGGGTCTATGGCTAGAAACCACTAACAACACCTCTATCCAACTAAACCAATATCCTTTAATTGCGCAAGATACCTGAACCTTGAATTGGCAAGCAGAAAGAGGCGTGGTTGATTTAGTCTGGATCTCGAGGTTCTTTAGGGTCTTGCTATGGCGTGGTCAAAGCAAAGCTAACTTTTCTTGGATTTCTTATAAAGTCTTTGGTTGATGGTTTTAAGTCCACTCTATTTATATATCTCTTCTTCTTTGTTCTTAGCACGTAAGCGCATAAGGGCGAGAAGGTTCCAGTTCAATCATCATATAATCATGGGATTAGGCTAATACAGGTAATATGAATTCGATGCATCATAGGGAATTGTCAGTTTATAGCACTAACTACTTTGGACTCAAAGTCTATCGAAAATACTAGAGCTAACACTTCTGCTCTGATTTCGAAGGTTAGAACTAGACCATGCTTAACTTTACTAAAACTCACACTAAGTTGAACTACACTGAGTTAATTCTTTATTGAAGCGAAAATAAGCGAAAAGGGAGTATTATACTTTTTTCCCTCTTAATAAATACGTGTGGCTTATCTGCGCTCCTGATTAGAACTAATGGCTGAGTTTCTAGGCCTGACCAGTTTGTTTCTGGCATATCCCTGCTTAGCATTAGCTATCATTGACTTCAGTTAACTCAAATTATCGACAAAGAAAAGATCTGTAACAGAATTTTTTATGGTAAATATCAAGATAATTTAAAAGCAAACTAACTCATCCCAAAACGTGATCAAATTTTGTAAAAAAATTTTGGTTGAATCCTATTTTAAATTGTAAATTATTATCGTTTGGATGATTACATTATCATATTTTTTGTAATCAATCTATGAAATCACGGGTGAGTATGAAGTTTAATTCTGTTCACTTTAACAATAGTTTTCTGCATAATTAATCGTAACCATTTATTTCATTTATTTGTTCAATAAATTACCAGAGTGAGTACAAAGTTTAATTCTGTTCACTTTAATGATTGTGTTCAGGAGAATGTATGATTAACTGTAAAAATTTAATCTTCAATAAATTACCAGGATGAGTGTGAAGATTAATTCTATTCACTTTATTGATTGTGTTTCAGGACAATGTATGATTAACTGTAATCATTTAATCATTCAATAAAATCACTAGGGTGAGTATGAAGATCTAAATATTCATGGTTACTATGAATTTTAATTCTGTTCACATTTATGATTGAGTTTCAAGACGATGTATGATTAACTATAATCATTTAATTATTCAATAAATTACCAGGATGAGTATGAAGTTTAATTCTGTCCACTTTAACGATTGTGTTTCAAGAGATTGATGTATGTACACAATCGTAATCATTTAATCGTCCAATAAATTACTAGTATGAGCATTTAATCATTCAATAAATTACCAGGATGAGATTAAGTGTAATTCTACTCACTTTAACAATTGTGTTTCAGGACAATGTATTAACCATAATCATTTAATCATTTAATAAATTACCAGCGTGAGTATAAAGTTTAATTTTGTTCACTTTAACAATTGTGTTTTAGGACAATGTATTAACTAACTATAATCATTTAATCATTTAATAAATTACCAGTGTGTGTATGAAGTATAATTAACAGTAATCATTTTTCATTCATTAAAATCATCAGCGTAAAGCATCAAAAATTTCTATATCTTACATAATTAAAAATATGCATTAATTTTAAACGATTACAGGTATAATCCCTTAATCTGTGCCAGAGGCACAGGCTAATATGCTAGTTATTATATAATCTAAAAATAATTTGCACTTTGATCGACATAAGGCTGCACGCTAATTGGTATTTTATTCTTGATTTGATTGGATAACTCAGTACATGTGCACATTGTATTATTCATATGTAATCTATACCGCATTGTCCATTTAAACAGTGTGTGAGAAAATTTATTTTTAAATATGATTTTTCATATCGATGTATTAATGACATGAGTTAAACTGACAGTATATAATTTAATTTCGGGTTTGTAATACTTGAATGTTTTTTTGGCCATATTCCTATATTTAAAAATTCAAAAATGTAATTAAATTGTGGGAAAATTTTTGGTAAGCTTAGCTATATTTTTTAAATTAATAAAAATAATGTTCATACAAGAATGATTTTTCATTTTACATTATTACATTATCAGTTGGTCAGATTTTTTTATTTTTATTTTTATTTTTTTTAACTTCTGTAAATTAATGGGATAAAGTTCATATCTAAGATTAGGCCAGGCTAAGTTAATTTTTCATTTTGAATTACATGAATCTGAGAACTTAAGTTAGTAGGTTGGATTTTTTTAAATTTCTGTAAATTAATGGGATAAAGTTCATATCTAAGATTAGGCCAGGCTAAGTTAATTTTTCATTTTGAATTACATGAATCTGAGAACTTAAGTTAGTAGGTTGGATTTTTTTAAATTTCTGTAAATTAATGGGATAATGTTCACATCTAAGATTTGGCCACGAGATATTGATTTTTTGGCATTCTGTTTTTTTCTTTATTTAATTCGCATCTAAGATTAGGCCAGACAAAGTTGATTTTTCATTTTGAATTTATATGGATCCAAGAACTTAAGTCAGTAGATCAGTTTTTTTTTAATTTGCTAAATTAATGGGATAATAAGATTTGGCCACACAAAGCTAATTTTCATATTCATTACATGAAATCTAAAAACTTCAGTTGGGCAGATGATTTTTTTTCTTTTTATTTAATTCGCATTTAAGATTAGGCCAGGCAAAGTTGATTTTTTAGTTTGATTTATATAGCTCTAAGAACTTAGGTCAGTAGATCAGTTTTTTTTTTTAATTCAATAAATTAATAGAATAAAAAATTTGGCTATGCAAAGTTGATTTTTTATTTTAATTACACAAAATCTAAAAACTTCAGTTCAGTAGTCCAATTTTTTTCTCTTTATTTAGTTCGCATCTAAGATTAGGTCAGGCAAAGTTAATTTTTCAGTTTGATTTATATAGATCTAAGAACTTAAGTTAGTAGATTAGATTTTTTTAACTTCTATAAAATTAATAGAATAATGTTCATATAAGATTTGGCCATATGAAGTTAATTTTTTGGTTTCATTTCATGAAATCTGAAAACTTTAGTAGAGTGGTCTATTTTTTTATTTTTACTTTGCATCTAAGATTAGGTCAGGCAAAGTTGATTTTTTATTTTGAATTACATGAATTTGAGAACTTAAATCGGTAGATCGTTTTTTTTTATTTCTGTAAATTAATGGGATAATGTTTACATCTAAGATTTGGTTATGCAAGTTGATTTTTCATTTTCATTATATAAAATTTGAAACTTTAGTCAGGCAGTTCAATTTTTTTTTTCTTTTATTTACCTATAAAAAAACCTATCCAGATAAGCACATGTTTCTATAGAAAAGCAGTGATCTGTGAAAGAGAAACTGGTTTGCATATATGAATTCCATATTAGCACAACTAAAATATACCAAATTGGATGTCTGCCTAGACATTTTGAATCATAAATAGACCAAGTTTCGCTGCATTTTACTAAACCAAAATTTATGGGTTTTGACATGCTCGAGGTACACCAAAGTTTACATGCATATATTTCTTATGAGTTATAAATAAGAGTGAACTCAATTAGCTAGAGTATAATATAATCATAAAAGGTTGGTATTATAGCAAGCATGCCTATATCAAAATTTTGCATAGAATTTTTTTTGTTAAAAATTAAAGAGCTTTTCATAGATGAGATTTTGAGATACTTAAAAAAAGTAAGTTGTTTGAATTTGTATTACACCTGATCCTCTGATTTTATTGGCTATACGAGATACACGTCCCATTTAATACATGTAATTCTAACTAATGAGCCTATATGTGTTATCTCAAATGCCATATAAAAAGCTTACACTTGCCATACTGGACATGAACAATGTGCCAATATGTATCATTTTAATCTAGTTAAAAAAAAATGAAGAGTAAAATAAATAAAATAATAAATAAATAATAAATAATAAATTAATATTAATTAAGTTAAATCGTTTATTATAAAATATGTCTATAGTGGTTTTGCACCTATTATTAATTTTATAAAAATTTTTAGTACAAATTTTTCATGTTTGTGTAAGTACTTAGTATTAGAATTAAGATTTTGGAAATGTCAAGTATTTTAATTAATTAGCCAGTTTTTAAAATAATACAACATAGGTAGTAAAACTGTAAATATATTTTAGTAAGAATAAAATTAAATATTAAATTAAATATAATAAAATTTAATAATAAAAATTGTAATACAATATATATTTAAAAACTTATAGTTTTAAATTTTAATTCTAAAATTTAATGCTCTAAACTTACACCGATTCCGGTTCCTAGTAATAATGTTTCACTTCATTAGGTATTAGTGGATTGATCCTTGACAGTAATAACAGAAATACATGACTGATACTGATCGGCTGCTTATGCAGCCGATCAGTATCAGTCATATATTTCCGTTATCACTGTCAAGGATCAATCCACTAATACAAGTGACCAAAGATATCAAATGATCAAATATCTTTTTTCTTTTAAAACACAAATTGCTGATCGTGCTGGTCCTGCGCAGTATTGCATGCTGCACAGCTATCTTATGGATAATTGGTGCATAATTTTGGATTTTTGATCAAAAAAGACAAATTTAAGCATCTTTTCTCCAAATTTTAAGTAAAATAAAAACAAGACTGCAGATTTAATGTATTTTAGGCTCTGAACAAGTTTACCTAGTAAATTAAGTTAGAATTAATTAGTAAAATTTTATGAATCATGAGATTTTATAGAATTTTATTAATAAAATGTTATTAAATCTTATAATACACAAATTTTTATTAATTAATCTAACTTTATGCACTAAATAAATATATTCAGCACCTAATAATACATCAAATCAGCAGAGTTATTTTTATTTTACTTAAAATTTGGAGAATAGATTCATAATTTTGGATTTTTGATCAAAAAAAGTCAAATTTAGGTATCTTTTCTCCAAATTTCAAGTAAAATAAAAACAATTCTGCTGGTTTAATGTATTTTTAGATTCTAAATAAGTTTAATTAGTACAAGTAGTTAGAATTAATTAGTAAAACTTTGTAAATCATAAGATTTTATAGAATTTTATTAATAAAATTTTATAAAACCTTATAATACACAAATTTTTAATAATTAATTCTAAATTTATGCACTAAGTAAACATGTACAGTACCAAAAAATAAATCAAGTCAGCAGGGTTATTTTTATTTTACTTGAAATTTGAAGAATAGATGCATAATTTTGGATTTTTGATCAAAAAAGTCAAATTTAAGTATCTTTTCTCCAAATTTCAA
>QKWP01000499.1:142309-157413 GCA_003550325.1 Gigaspora rosea | reverse complement strand
TTTTATTTTACTTGAAATTTGGAGAAAAGATGCTTAAATTTGACTTTTTTGATCAAAAATCCAAAATTATGCATCTACTCTCCAAATTTCAAGTAAAATAAAAATAACTCTGCTGATTTGATGTATTTTTAGGTGCTGTACATGTTTATTTAGTGCATAAAGTTAGATATATAATAAGATTTTATAAAATTTTATTAATTAAATTCTATAAAATCTTATAATTCATAAAATTTACTAATTAATTCTAACTTATTTCACTAGGTAAACTTGTTCAGAGCCTAAAAATACATTAAATTAGCAAAATTGTTTTTATTTTACTTGAAATTTGGAGAAAAAATGCTTAAATTTGACTTTTTGATCAAAAATCTAAAATTATGCATCTATTCTCCAAATTTAAGTAAAATAAAAATAACTCTGCTGTTTTGATGCATTTTTAGGTACTGAATATGTTTACTTAGTGCATAAAGTTAGAATTAATTAATAAAAATTTGTGTATTATAAGATTTTATAAAATTTTATTAATAAAATTATATAAAATCTTATGATTTATAAAATTTTACTAATTAATTTTAACTTCATGCACTAAGTAAACTTGTCAGCACCAAAAAATAAATATAAGAATATTCAGACTCAGACCAGTTTGTATAAAATTTAGAGTCTGAGTCTGGTCTGATCCTGGATCAGACCTGAACCGGACCTATTCCAATTCTGGCCGGACCCAAACCAGACCTAATCATTTGTTGTTTAAGTCCCCCATCTCTAAAAAATTTTGAACTTGTAATGGTAAACAAAGAATTAAATTGGAATGGCCTTACCTCATCATGAGCAATGGCCAGTTGGGTAGCGATTCCTTGCGCTTCATTATAGAAACAAAGTGTTAGAGTACAAAGGAAGATTCAGTTGTAAGTAAGTCTTGATGAAAAGGGCCTCATTGGTAGACATTGTTGGTTACGAGGAATCATTCTTTTTGTAGGGTGGTTGCTACCGTAGATTACCCAAAATAAGCAACACCTAAAATAAGCAACCCCTGTTTTTTTCAAAAATCTCAAAAAACGCATTAGTAGTTGCTATATATAAAACATTTTTTACTAAGTAGACTTCAAAAGATCGATTAAGTAAAGTTGTTCAGTGCATAAAAATACACTTATAATAAAAATTTGGTGTCATTTGGTCAACTTTTTATTAGTAAGTTTTTCAATTTTTTCAAAAACTCAATATTTCGAAAATAAGCAATACCTCGTTTTTTTGTATAATCTTTTGGAAAAAAGGTTGCTTTGTTCGGGAATATATAGTAGCCTTTATTTTTTTTAAGCTTCCTAAAAAGCTGTACTGGTTGTGTGGCTGCCCTGTACATTATGTTTGATTCCGGTAGGGTTTATTATGTCAAACTTGTGCATAATGGATTATTTCCCATAGCTAAAAAATATATAGATTTTTTTTTAATGCTGAGCTACCAACTACTCAGACTGAATTTAGCCTAAAGTCAGATTTCTAAGTTCTTTGTTCATTTTGGCACTACTTCCGCTTGGGTATTACTTCATTCTTGGTATATAAGAAGTTGTGACTGTTTTTCTTTATTTTTAGTAAGGGGAGTAACAAAAATCAGGTGATTTTTTAGGGGGGGAGAGGGGTAAAAAAAGTTGAAATTATATATAAGAACCTGACTATTTATATATTGAGGAAGAGGGAGGGGGGTAGGCCTCTGATAAAAAATAATTAGGTGATTAATGACATTGCCCTAAAAAGATCTAATATATAATAATTTCACTCTTTTAATAAAACTAATCAATCGTTTGCCATGATTGCCTTGTACATTTTTACTAATTATTTTCATTATATAAAATAAAGCATTTTTACTAATTATTTTCATCATGTAAAATAAAGCATTTTTACTAATTATTTTCATCATATAAAATAAAGCATTTTTACTAATTATTTTACAACAGGGTAAAACTTGTGTTGCTTGCTAGTAAAACTCACGTTGAATAGCTAAATTAGGTAAAATTCATATTGTTCATATATAAAAAATGTAAATCCACTTTTAAATATGTAAAACCCGCGTTTTAATATATAAATATGTAAAACCCGCTTTTAAAATATAAAACCTGCATTTGAATATGTAAAATTCGATATGATAATCTTAACTTTAAGTGAAGAGATCCTAACAACCATTTAATCAAATTCGATGAAATCTTTTTTATTTGAATTCTATGGATCCATAGAATTCAAGTAAAAAATTTATTATCGAATTTGATCAAGTGGTTGCTAAGATATCTTTGCTCAAAGTTTTAGAAAAAATCAAAACGTCTATCAAAATACAAGCTGTGCCAAATTTTTCTAAAATTTTGAGTAAAGGTAATTTAGCAACTACCTAACTAAATCTGATGAAAATTTTTTATTTAAATTCTATGATTCCATAGAATCCAAATAAAAAAATTTCATTGAATTTGGTTAGATGGTTGCTAAGTTACCTTCACTCAAAATTTTAGAAAAAAATCAAACCATTTATTAAAACACAAGCTGCGCCAAATTTTTTTAAAACTTTGAGTGAATGTAACTTATTAACCACCTTACCAAGTCAATAAAATTTTTTTATTTGAATTCTATAGATTTATAGAATTCAAATAAAAAATTTTCATCAAATTTGATCAGGTGTTGCTGGTATACCTTCACTCAAATATTAGAAAAAAATCAATCCATTTATTAAAATACAAATTTTTCTAAAACTTTGAGCGAAAGTAACTTAGCAACCACCTAATCAAATTCAATAAAAATTTTTTTATTTGAATTTTATGGATTTATAGAATTCAAATAGAAAAATTTTCAACAAATTTGATCAAGTAGTTGCTGATATATCTTTGATCAAAGTTTTAGAGAATTTAAAAACACGTATCACAAGAATAACCACTTGATCAAGTTTGATGAAACTTTTTTTATTTGAATTATATAGGTCCATAGAATTCAAATAAAAAATTTTTATCAAATTTGATTAGGTGGTTGCTAAGTTACCTTTGCTCAAAGTTTTAGAAAAATTTGGCACAACTTGTATTTTAATAGATATTTTGCTTTTTTCTAATATTTGAGCGAAGGTATACCAGCAACCACCTGATCAAATTTGATAAAAATTTTTTTATTTGAATTCTATGGATTCATAGAATTCAAATAAAAAATTTTATTGACTTAGGTTAGGTGGTTAATAAGTTATCTTTGCTCAAGTTTTAGAAAAATTTGGTACAGCTTGTATTTTAATAAATGTTTTGATTTTTTCTAAAACTTTGAGCGAAGATAACTTAGCAACTACCTAACCAAATTCAATGAAAATTTTTTTATTTGAATTTTATAGAATCATAGAATTTAAATAAAAAAAATTTTATCAGATTTAGTTAGGTAGTTGCTAAATTACCTTCACTCAAAATTTTAAAAAAATTTGGCATAGCTTGTATTTTGATAGACGGTTTGATTTTTTCTAAAACTTTGAGCAAAGATATCTTAGCAACCACTTGACCAAATTTGATAAAAGTTTTTTTATGTAATTTTATGGATCCATAGAATTTGAATAAAAAATATTTTATCGAATTTGATCAAGTGGTTGCTAAAATATCTTCACTTAAAGTTAAGATTATCATATCGAATTTTACATATTCAAACGCAGGTTTTATATTTTAAAAGCGGGTTTTACATATTTTATCTATTAAAATGTGAGTTTTACATATTCAAAAGTGGATTTACATTTTTTACATATGAACAATGCGAATTTCACCTAATTTAGCTAATCAACGTAGGTTTTACTAGCAAGCAACGTGGGTTTCACTCTGTTGTATTATTTTCATTATGTAAAATAAGGTATTTCTAAGTGCAAAAATTAAGTCTCATAACTATAGAAGAAAATCTTGTTTTAGAATAGGATAAAATTTACTAGTCGATCAGTCAGTTAATAAACTTATTATAAAACATTTTTGGGTTTAACTATGATAATAGTCATATTTATAGCTTTTGAAAAATAGTTCAAAATTGTTGTAAAGAACAAATTGTATTACTTTGTTTATATAAGAATCTTTACAAATATGTAGACTTGTATTAAAATATAATATATCATCATGTTTTTTATTACTTTAACAACTAGATCAGTATAATCATTGATCAGATCTGTAGTCATGATGCAAATACACCTATTTTATTCTAGTTATCTATATCATATTGACCTTTTGTAATAATAGCAAATCAATATTGTACCGGTATGGTACAGATTTTTGATAATATTATAGGTATTATATAATTCTGTTACAGTGCTATCATTATATATAATATTAAAATAGATTTAGTATAGATGATCAAATTAGTATATTATAGACAGTGTTGGGCTCGCTTATAAGTCCAGTAAATTAAACTGGAACTGGACTTATAAATTGGTCCACTGTACCTATAAGTCCAGTAGTCCAATTTATAAGTCCAGTAGAGCGGACTTTGGTCCAGAGCCCAACACTGGTTATAGAGGTATAAATACCTATTTTAAAATCTGTATCATATTGCTTTGGTTTTATATATTATTAAGCTTTATTTTTTTAAAATTTTACGCCTAATACCAGACCGATTAGCTTGCCCATGTCATAATGATTTTAAAAAAACCTACTGAATCAAATGTTAAAAAGATTTTATAATATTTGGATTTTATCTAATTTTGTATAGGCATATTAGTTTAAAATTCTTAGACAATATACATGTATGCATGCCCGCAATGAAGAATCTAAACAAGTGTAAAAGAAGAAAAGCAAATATATGCAAAAACTAGAAATTAATCTAAATCTTTCGTAGAATATAATTTTTCTTAATATTTGCTAATACATTTGCTATTTTTATTAATCTTAAGTTTTTCTTATTATATGCTATCATAGCAAATTAGATTTATGCGCAGATTATAATATTGCAGATATGGATGACCCATGGATTGACCACCCGAGTAGCTATAATTTTAACAGGTGAGGTTTACTTGGGTCGAAACACTATTTTGACTTAAAAAAATACTTTTCTTTGAATGGGCCCTACAACTCACTATATTTCATTCTGACCAACTGTATTTTACTGTCAGATCTGATATCTTGCTTTTTTTTTGAATTTAATAATTTTGCGCATGTGCCTGTAGTGCACCTCATATAATTTGGTATAACATAAAATCAAAACAACTAAAATAACCTATTTTTTTGTTAGTTAGGGTTAGGGTGAGGTTAGAATAGTGTGTAGATGAAAAAAAAGATTTTATAATAAAATTTTGCAAGGAATTTTTTTGTTAAAGCACAAAAAGTGGTTTCATAACAAAATTATGAGCTACAAGCGATTTTTTAAAAGGTCACTATTTTTTTTAATTTTACATTACACCTGATCCTACGATCTGATTGGTTTATCAAATGGGTGCGTTATAATGCATATGCGTTAAATTACATAAACCTTTTTTTTTAAATTTTTTTAAATTTTGAGGACATGAATATCCTTGAGTTTATGCATTCTTCAATAAGTTTTCATCCAAACTTGTCATTTTTAAGATATTTAAGAGCAATTATTAATTTACAAAGCTTTTAATTCACATTTAAAAACTTTTTTGAAACCTCCAATACAGATTACAGTAGGGTGTTAAGAAAGGCATAGCAGATGTTCAAAAAAAATAGAAGGTATTGACCATGGCTAGTGAACTTGATCCATGTCTTTTTGAGCTTTGGAATCTTGTAAAGTTGATGCAATGATGTCTCCTTCATAAATTTGAATTTTATTAATTCGGTGTCACCTGTCATAAGCTCATGGTAGCAATTTAGAGTTTTCAGGTTGGAAGATTCTTAACAATATCACAGAAATCAAAGAATCACATGGTTGATTGTAATTAATTATTATAGAATCATGGGAATTGATTATTGTTTGATACATGACTGCAGGAGATATTATATATATGTATATTTTTTTTCAAAATCTACATAATTAATTGACATGTGAAGTGTATTCTCTTCAAAGCTGCTTTCACCGATTTTTTTAGCATTAAATAATCTATTCAATTGTATTTTTATATTTTCAGGCTCTAAGTTGAAACGTTTTCGCAATTATCAATATTTTATTTCTAATTGCCCACCTTGCTGATATTTCAAGATCGCATGATAGATGCCATGCTGCTTCTGCAGATGTGCACACTTTTTGCTTATCAATTTTAATGCTAATTCATAATTTATTACAATAATCAACTTGATAGATTCTATTAAAATTATTTATTTTTATCAATTTTTAACAATGCATAAATGTTTCATTTTTATCTTATTCACTCCAATTTTATATTTGTAGCAATATCCAAGCATGAGTGCTCCATAGAACTTGATTTTTTATGCCAAATTAATGACTGGTATATATCAGCTTTAATTCTGATTCCAGACTTCAAAAAATATATAAATGCTTTAGGCTTATTAATTACAACCCTAGTTTTTCTTAGATAACAGCTATTACGAGCATTTAATTCAAAAAATATATAAATGCTTTAGGCTTATTAATTACAATCCTAGTTTTCCTCAGATAACAGCTATTACGAGCATTTAATTCACCAATATATATACCAAGTGGCCTATTGCACCAATCATTACTAGCATAGAAAAGATGAATATGATCTTCAACCATCTGCTTAGAATTCCATTATGGCTTTTATCTAATTCAGAACTTTCTAATCTAACTCCCAATATAGCTTCAGGTACATCGCTTCTTCTATATAGATTGTACAATTGTTTTTTACTGGTAGGTGCTTTGTCTTTGTTATTTCTACTTGGTAATTTCTTTTCACTAATAGGCCTTTTAATGTTATTGATTATCTTGTTACTCTTATTTGTCTTATTAACATCATTAGCCTTATCACTATTTTCATCTTTCTTATTAATTAGAAAAATTTTCTTTGACTTTTCTTTAATATCTTCTTGGGCCCTATTATTGTTCGTGTGCTTAAGGTCTGAATGGCTGAAACTATCATAACTGTTAACTTTTTCTGGTTCATAGTAATGATGGACTTGAAATGTTCTTTCAACATTATTCATTTTTGATAATTAGTAAATACTTCATGATTGTCTTTTTCTGCTTCAATCCCATTAGCATAATTCACTTCGACAGATTTTTGACAATTCACTAAAATTTGATTTTTGGCACCAATTTTCTTTATATAGCAAGAACCAAGGTTACTTACTTCGTTGACTTGGTCCACTTCAGCCGCTTTTTGATAATGAATGGGTGTCTTATGCTCATTTGCTTTAATTCTAGCTCCAGTATGCTTACAGTTCCTACATGTTTCTGTTTTACATTTACTTGTCACAGTAGATTTTACAAGTTTTTTGATAACTTCTTTATCATTTATAACTGTGTTTAATTTATTATTATTGTATATATTAGCAGGCTTTAGATAATTGATTGATGCTTGGTGAGTATTTCTTTTAATGGTAATTTCATGCTGGTAATGATAACCAAGTCTATAGGCTGTATTAGTAACATTATTCATTTTCTTTATATTATTTTTCTTTTTTGGGGTCCATTTTTCTGATATAGGTTTATAGAATTCTGCGACAAGACCTTTCTTGTGCTAAAGCTTTACAGGACGAATTTCAGAAATATGTTTTAAACTTTATAAGCCTTTAGTTTCAGAACCAATAGTAGAGGCTATATTAGCTTTGTATACTTTCTGCAAATTTGTAGTTCTTTGACCTGGGTGAATTCGGGTAGATTTCCTACTCTGTTTCTTTGAAGTTAAAGATGTTCTACTATATGAGGATAAGTGGACTATTGGTGTGATTTCTTTGTTTTCACTATCTATAATGTCCATTAATATTTCAACTACCAATTCAAGGCCTGGGAATTTGGGAGTCATTGATCTATTTATTTCCAAAGACTTTGTTTATGATATCTTGGAATTTGGTGATTTGCTTATCAGTTAGAACTTCTGATAAAGCAGCGCATCTTTCTTCCAGCTCCTTCACCTTCAGGCATTTACTAAATATATGTCCTTTTGTTTTACAATAGAGGCACCATACTTCTTTTCAAAGGTTTTTTCAGAATGGTCTATATCTTGGTGAAACTTGTGAACAAATCTCTTCTTGAAGATAAGTACTTCTTTCCATATTTTAACTCAGGTTTAGAAGTCATATCTTACAGTCACCACCAATTGTAAGGGTTCAACTTACAAAGGTTTACTACTATAATTACTAACTACCCTTTGTGTTTAACTAAAACTCTATTTCAATATGCATCAAGACTTCTAAACCTTAATCTAGCAAGCAAAAAAAAGCATAGAAAAATTGGTTTGGGTCTCAAGGTTTGAAGAGTCTTTTTACAGATAAGTTGTATTAGAATAAGTATATTAATTCGATTCTTCATACTTTCTTATATTTGGATATATTTATTCTTTTTACTAATCTTTATAGTCTCTATTTTTATTGTAGCTTATGGGATTCTAATACTGAATTTTAGTTGTTAGTTGTTAATTCTCGTAACGATTGTCACAGGGAGTCGCATGAATTAGGGATAAATTAACTCTATTTCAGAAATTGATGGTCAGTCAGCAATATTAGTTATAGGAGGACCCTGAAATATATATGGATAGGTCAGGTAAATTATAGGGTTACTAAAAAAGGAAATAATTTGCAAAAAAACTTCAAAAATAAGCAAAAAATTACTATAAATAGAAAAACTCTATATAAAAAACCTCAAAAATAAACAAACTTATACCTAATCTATCTATATATATTTCAGGGGTCCTGTTATGGTGTTATTATTGAAAGTCCTGTAAACAAGAAATGTCTATGACAAACAACTTTACAAAAATATACAGTAGTATTTTCTTAGGAGCAAAATAAGTATGTTTTTATTATAAAAAGAAACAGTTCAAAGGAAATATGAAGTTCTAGAACTAATACTTCTACTCTAATTTCGAAGGTTAAAACTCCTAAATTTAATTTATCTAGAGGTTGTACTCGAAATAAATTTCAAATTCCGGATAACCCGCCCGTTTACCAGATTATTACCGGGTCACAAACTGGATTGTTTTAAAAAATCCAGGTTACCCAGGTGACCCGGTTGACCTGGTTTGTTTGATTGGCTAATGCAAAATTGAGGTAGCTCTTAAGGGTATGTAATTTTTTTAGAGGTTGTACCTGTTAAAAAATTTAAGCTCCGGGTTACTCACCCGTTTACAACATTATAAACTAGGTCATCTTAATAATCCGGGAAACTGAGTTTTTTTTGATTGGTTGACGCAAAATCATAAATTCTCATATGCATTTTTTTTAAAAAAACTACGTATAATGATAATGGTAACTGATAAATTTATTTAATTTTTATGTATAAAATTTAATATATAAGTTTTCCGGCCTAAAAATCATTCGGCAAATTTTACTGGTGCCCGAGAATTATGATAATAGCTGTAACATAATCAGTTTATTCTCCAACGGCTAGAGGCCATCGAAAAATAAACTGGGTTTAAATAATAAAATTTAAAATGACCTCACTCCCAATGGATATACGTACTGTACATATGTTTTATGGATAATTAATCTGGGTCACCTGGTTAATGATAGCTATGACCCGGTTGACAGGTGTTAACCGGGTTACCCAGGTAACACTTATACTGGTACAAGCTTTAAATTTATCGAACTCTCTCTAACTGGACTTTTTCTAACTAGAACTACTTTGAACTTATTAGAACTCTTTCTTTTCAATGAGCTTAAGGCTCTTATATAATTTAATTACAAACTAAAAATTGATTTGATGGATTTAATAGAGTCTATGGACTCTTTTGACTCTTTTGACTCTTTTGACTCTATCAAGTCCATTGAGTCATATCTTTACTATATATGGGGGTCGTCTAAAGCCAGGTGCGTTCACGAGATATAAAGCCAATCAAAATTGCAAATTTTGATCTTTACGGATCAGCCCGACGAGACAAAAACAAAAAAAAAAGTAAAAAATGGCAAAAATACAAAAAAACGAGTGTCTAAACCTGTCTAGGAGCATTAATAAAAAATGTTGGAAAAACAATTTTACTTATAAGTAAAGCCCTAACCCTAACCCCTAACTAACCCTTACACTAATTTTAATTAAATAATCAAAAACATATAAACACACCTGGCTTTAGCCATCCCCTATATATGGTAATACTAAAATATAATATTCGAAAATAGAAAAGCTATATATAAAAATAATAAAAAAATAAAAATAGACATCAAGTACAGTCTCAACTTCTGATTTCATAGGTTGAATCTGCCTGTCACACTATACACTGTTTTTTTGTGCAATCCCAGACTACTTTTCTTATAGGACCAGGTATCGTAGAGTTAATAATGACCTTGAATATGTAACTTTAGCTGCTTTGTGTCAAAATTTGGATATGATTAAATTTGATTAACAATGATACAATAAATCATTATTTATATTTGTTAAACAGTACTTTGACTATTTAGTCATGTGTTTGATGGTAATATTATTCTAGGATTTGGTAAGTTTAAGAAAAAATAACTTTATGTTAATATGCTAATAGTCAGTTGCAAGTAATAATTGGACAAAGCAAATAGCTAATAGTAGATGATATAATAATATGCTATAGCAAATTATTAATAATATAATGTTTTTACTTAAAATTAAGAAATTTTAATAAAATATTGTAAGTAAAATATGAAATTATTATCGTTAGAATTAATTTGAGGATTTGATCTGGGTGATATAACCTTCTTTTTTGTTAGCAATATGTTTTAAATGAAAAGATAAATATAAAAATGAATGAAATTTAAATAACATATATTTTCTACTAAAGAAAGTCAAGCCAGAATTATTTAATTATGAAAATTTATGGCATTTTACAATAGATTTAGAGACTTGTTATTGCTATCCACACTTTTGTTAATGCTACCCATTACCCCAGAATCTGGCCCACTTCCGGCCTAAATCATGTGACCCAAGCCACAAAACAAGATCACATGACCAATAAAATTTGTCTCAATGCTATTTAGTTATACAAATTTGTGGTATATAATTTGTGTAACCTTTTTATCCAATCAATTTATAGACTGGGGACCTAGGTCTGGTCTGGGTCTATATAGAATTTTATTAATAAAATTTTACAAATTCTTAAAATTCACAATTTCTTATTAATTAATTCTAACTTAATGCACTAAGTAAACTTGTTTAGCACTAAAAATACACAAATCAGCTATATTGTTTTTATTTTACTTAAAATTTGGAGAACAGATGCATAATTTTGGATTTTTAATCAAAAAAGTCAAATTTAAGCATCTTTTCTCCAAATTTTAAGTAAAATAAAAACAATACAGGCAATTTAATATATTTTTAGGTGCTAAACAAGTTTACTTAGTGCATTAAATTAGAATTAATTAGTAAAATTTTATGAATCATAAGATTTTATAGAATTTTATTAATAAAATTCTACAAATTCTTAAAATTCACAAACTCTTATTAATTAATTCTAATTTAATGCACTAAGTAAACTTGTTCAGCATCTAAAAATACACCAAATCGGCTATGTTGTTTTTATTTTACTTGAAATTTGGAGAACAGATGCATAATTTTGGATTTTTGATCAAAAAAGTCAAATTTAAGCATCTTTTCTCCAAATTTCAAGTAAAATAAAAACAACACAGCCGATTTAATTTATTTTTAGGTGCTGAACAAACTTACTAGTTTATAAATTTAGAATTAAGGCCATACAAACTTATACTATTGGTTCTCATATCACCAAGTAACCTTTCATGACCAAGTTACCTGGATTTTAATTTTTTTTTAAAAAAAACTTTTTAATAAAAAAAATTTTATTTAAAAATTTTATTGCCTTACAACCGGATACCCGATAAAAAATTTCATATTAAAAATTTAAACTTTATTCTTTATACTGTTATAAAGGCAATATTTTTTCTTAGAACATATTGCACTGATCAATAACACAATAGGTGCGTTTTAGTAAAAATTAATATTTATATATGTAATTGATTAATAATCTTTACTATATTAAAAATTCGCTCTGTTCGCATAATTATGAATGGAAAATTTCTATTGGCTAATATATTAAAAAATTAAAATTTCAAAACCCCACCTCACTGACCCGGCTGGGATATGAGAACCAATAGTATAAGTTTGTGTGGCCTAATTAGTAAAATTTTATGAATCATAAGATTTTATAGAATTTTATTAATAAAATTCTATAAAATCTTATGATTCATAAAATTTACTAATTATTCTAAATTAATGAACTAAGTAAACTTGTTCAGCACCTAAAAATATATTAAATGGCTATGTTGTTTTTATTTTATTTGAAATTTGGAGAAATGAAGCTTAAATTTGCTTTTTTGATCAAAAATACAAAATTATGCATCTGTTCTCCAAATTTCAAGTAAAATAAAAACAATATAGCCGATTTCATGTGCTAAACAAGTTTACATAGTGCATTAAGTTAGAATTAATTAGTAAAATTTTATAAATCATAAGATTTTATAGAATTTTATTAATAAAATTCTATAAAATCTTATGATTCATAAATTTTTACTAATTAATTCTAACTTTTTGCACTAAGAAACTTGTTTAGTACCTAAAAATACATAAAACGGCTAAGTTGTTTTTATTTTACTTGAAATTTGGAGAAAAGATACTTAAATTGACTTTTTTGACCAAAAATTCAAAATTATGCATCTGTTCTCCAAATTTCAAGTAAAATAAAAACAAAATAGCCATTTTAATGTATTTTTAGGTGCTGAACAAGTTTACTAAGTGCATTAATTTAGAATTAATTAGCAAATTTTATTAATCATAAGATTTTATAGAATTTTATTAATAAAATTCTATAAAATCTTATGATCATAAAATTTTACTAATTAATTCTAATTTAATGCACTAAGTAATCTTGTTCAGCACCTAAAAAAACATCAAATCGGCTATGTTGTTTTTATTTTACTTAAAATTTGGTTATTAATAAAATTCTATAAAATCTTATGATCATAAAATTTTACTAATTAATTCTAATTTAATGCACTAAGTAATCTTGTTCAGCACCTAAAAATACATCAAATCGGCTATGTTGTTTTTATTTTACTTGAAATTTGGAGAACAGATGCTTAATTTTGGATTTTTGATCAAAAAAGTCAAATCCAAGCATCTTTTCTCCAAATTTCAAGTAAAATAAAAACAACACAGCCTATTTGATATATTTTTAGGTGCTAAATAAGTTTACTTAGTGCAATAAGTTATAATTAATTAGTAAAAGTTTATGAATCATAAGATCTTATAGAATTTTATTAATAAAATTCTATAAAATCTTATGATTCATTAAATTTTACTAATTAATTCTAAATTAATGCACTAAGTAAGCTTGTTCAGCATCTAAAAATACATTAAATTGGCTGCATTGTTTTTATTTATTTGAAATTTGAAGGAAAGATACTTAAATTTAACTTTTTTGATCAAAAATCCAAAATTATGCATCTGCTCTCCAAATTTCAAGTAAATAAAAACAACATTAGCCTATTTAATGTATTTTTAGGTGCTGAACAAGTTTACTTAGTGCATTAAGTTAGAATTAATTAGTAAAATTTTATGAATTATGAGATTTTATAGAATTTTATTAATAAAAATCTCAAAAATAAGTGGGTCTTGTTACAGCAGCTCATTATGAATAATCAAAATTGTATAGTACAAAATACATATCCAATTTGGTTATTTTTATACCGAAATTATAGCCAATATATAACACCAGATCAGCATGGTACAAATATTAAAATTCGGGTGTACTTTGTTCCACATCATTTCTAAATTTAAATTTTACGTTGACATATTTAGGCAATGGACTAGGAAACCCGTCTTTGGCACTTTTTTATCAATTTTGAGATTTTTGATTCAAAATTAAAGTTCTGGTTTATATCTATATATATTTTACTTTTTATTCTATGTTAATGTAATAATTTATTAAGATATTTTAACTTTAATATAACCCAATTTTTTAACAATCATGTTCTAAAAATAGACTTACAACCAAAGATTGATGACTCAATTAAATTAGATTGGTCAATCAGTGGTTTATAATTACATAAAGAGTAAATTTTAGATTTTATAGACAAATAATCACTATAAATGGAAAATCCCTTCAAAGACAGAGTTTCCTAGTCCATTGCTCATTTGTAAAAAGGCATGTGTTATTTTAGAATCAGCTTTTTTTTACCAATTAATATAAAAATTTAGAAATAATAAAATAATGATAATAATAAAGTAAATAAAAAATAAATTAATAAATAAAAAGCAAATAAAAATAAATTACTATTTGCTTGCCTAAATATTAAATGCTAGATGAATTTTTATACATTAAAGAACACATTCAAATATTCATATATATTTTAATATAATTAGTGCTCTGAATGGGCTGTGTCAGATTATAGGCAATAGGAACCCAACCCAAAATTTTGGGCTGGGTTATATTAAAAACTTGGGTTCAACTCAACACCAACCAGAACTGACCTGAACTGACCTGAAGCTGACCCGAATTTTTAAAGCTAACATTTTAAAGTTTTAAAACCTTAATATTAAAATTCTAAAATAAATTTAAATTATATAAATGTATTGTTTATAAAAGAAAAATAAAAATAATAGAAAGTTAATTTTTTTGTTTTGTATAATCTGCAAACCACATTTTCAAAAAAATTTTTTTATTCTGTTTTTACTATGATATTTAATTTTTCTCTAGATGTTGACCTTAATTTTCTAGCTTATTTATTATTTATTAGATTCAACTCGTGAAAAATTTGTGATATTATTGATTGTGATTACGTATCGTATATGATATTATAGAGCCTAATCTGGTAAGTAATAAGGGGTAAAATCGAAAGTTCGAAAACTTATCTTTATAACAAATACATATTATTTTTTATTAATATAAGTCAGCACTCATGAATAATGAACCGGATCACGATAACTGAAATTGAGTGTACGCGTCGATGGTAGTGTTTTTGATCAAATTTTAGCACTTGTTTTATATATGCGTGTTAGAATACATTAATCTTTTATATTACCTACAATTTATATACATGTCATTTTTTATTAATAGTTTAATT
>QKWP01000499.1:108811-136642 GCA_003550325.1 Gigaspora rosea | reverse complement strand
CATCTATTATTACGGTAATTTTTTGTTTCGTTTTTATAATTCATCACTACATAAAAATTATCAATTCGCCTATTATTATCAATAAATTTGGTTCTCACTTTATAATTCATCCTTCCTAATATTAATTGTCGCAATGAAATTCCATATCACTGTCGCAATGCAATTTTTTTGCTTTATTTTGGTTCTTATTATTCTAAATATTTGCTTGACTACTTCTTTGCCTGCCTCGTCTGCCTCGTCTGCCTCGCCTTTTAGTTCAGTGAAGAAAAGGTAATTGTATTAATTTGTTGCTTTGTAATTATTTATTATATCATTTGACATCTTATATATTCTTATATTTTATAATATTTTTTTAATGTTGTTGTTAAAAATATTAGCTTGTAAGTACTAGCTTAATTATAATTATTTTTAAATTTTATTTGATAATTTATATATCTTTATTTCTAATATATATTTTAATAATGCTTTTGTTAAATCATTAGTACGTAAGTATAAGCCTATTATAATTATTTTTAAAATTATTATTTGATAATTTATATATCTATCTCTAATAATACATACTTTAATAAATGTTTATGTAAAATTATTAGGTGGTATGTATAAGCTTAATTATAATTATTTTTAAAATTATAATTTGGTATTCTTAAATTATCGTGCAAACACTTATGATCATAGACTTTTTCTTCTCGTTATTTCTTGTACGTTATTACGTAAGCACAAAATCCCGTATTTAAAACTCAGTTAGCCAATCACAATTTTAGAGCATGATCATAAATTGCACGATAACATCGATATTGGATCACGCGATGATACATATCAAAATTTGCTCTGTCGTAGTAAATGATTGGCTGAAATTTGTCGCTGCGCGCACATGTCAACCAATCATTTACATCATTACTCCAACCGAACAAATTCCATGTTGCATGACCAATATCTTATAATGATTTATCTTTATTTCAAATTTAGAGATGTGATCCGTAAATGACAATACATATAAATAAACGTAGTTTATTTTAAAACTACAGTTTTACAATAAACTACAGTTTATTTATCATGACCTATAGTTTATAGTTCGCATCTCTATTCAAATGATATATTTTAATAAATGCTTTTGTCAAATTATTAGCCAGTAAGTATAATTATTTTTAAAATTATTATTCGCAATTTGTAGATTATTGTTTCTAATAATACATATCTTAATAAATACTTTGGTTAATAATATATATTTTAATAAATATTTTTGTTAAATTATTAGTTGGTAAGTATAATCTTAATAATAATTATTTTTAAAATTATTATTTGATAATTTATATTTGCTTCTAATAATATATAAATAAATGTTTGCTAAATTATTAGTTGGTAAGTATAAGTTTAATTATAATTGTTTTAAGGACAGGACTAGACAGTGTTCTGTGTATTTTGTGCTTTTTTTCTAATATCTCAAAATTTTGCTAAATAGCCCTTGCTACATTACTAATAAAAATTGTTTCTTTCCAATTTTACTCTAATTTTAACTTGAACTCTACTCTAATTTTAATTATAATTAAGATTTTATTTAATATTTACTAATTTGATATTATTACATGAGTGTCGCCAAGTGAAAGTCAGCAATCCTAAAAAATAGATTATTATGAAATTCATAAGGATCTATTTTTTAGAACTGCCGTTTTCACTTGGCGACACTCATATAAGAGAGCACAAGTGCATAAAGGCATTGTTTAGATTTATATTTATTTTAAATTATTATTTAATAATTTATATATACTTATTTCTAATAATATATATTTTAATAAATGTTTTGTTAAATTACTAGTTGGTAAGTATATGCATAATAATAATTATTTTTAAAATTATTATTTAATAATTTATAAGTTATATATTTTTAACAATATATTTAAATAAATGCTTTTGTTAAATTATTAGCAAGTAAGTATAAATTTAATTTAATATTTTTAAAATTATTGGTTGATAATTTATATATAGGTAACTGCTATTCGCACCATGGATATTTGCTATTCGCACCATGAAATATAGATCATGACCAGAATTAATTAGAGTTAGGGTAAAGCGGATTATATAATGTTATTTGTGAATAACAAAAATCCATAGTGCGAGTAGTAATTATCTTTATTTATCTTTATTTTTAAATTATTGTTTAATAATTTATATATACTTTAATGATAAATACCTTATTGAATTATTAGCCCGTAAGTATAATTATTTTTAAATTATTATTTCATAATTTATATAATAAAATAGATCTTAATAAATACTTTATTAAACTAGTACCTGGTAAGTATAAGCTTAATTAAAATTATTATTAAAATTATTATTTAATAATTATATCTGTTTATTTTCTAATATTATCTATTTTAATAAATATTTTTATTAAACTTAGCACGTAAGTAAAAGCTTAGTTATAATTATTATTAAAAATATTATTTAAATAATTTATATATTTTTATTTCTAATAATATATATTTTAATAATGCTTTTATTAAATTAATAGGGCGTAAGTATAACCTTAAATATATTATTTTTAAAATTATTATTGATAATTTATATATCTTTATTTCTAATAATAATATATTTTCATCAATGCTTTTGTTAAATTATTAGTTGGTAAGTATAAGCTTAATTATAATTATTATCAAAACTATTATTTAATAATTTATATATTTTTATTTAAATTATTAGTTCGTAAGTATTAACTTACTGTAATTCAACTTCATATTGTTGCAACTTCATATTGTTGATTTAACCTTAATAAATGGTTAATTTTATAGTGCTGAGTATGTTATTATAACTATTTTTAAAATTATATTTGATAACTAATAAATTTTTATTTAATAATATTTTTGCTAAATTATTAGATGGTAAGTTTATATAACTGAATTATATTTAAAATTATTATTTAATAATTTACATACTTTTATTTTGATAATTATATTTGATAAACAATTTGTTAAATTATTAGTTGGTAAGTATAAACTTAATTAAAATTATTATATAAGTATTATTTAATATAAGTATTATTTAATAATTCATGAATCTTTATTTCTAATAATATTTATTTTAACAAACGCTTTTGTTAAATTAATAGCCATTAGCGAGTAAGTATAAGATTAATTATAATTATTATTAAAATTATTATTTAATAATTTATAACTCTTTATTTCTAATAATTTATATTTTAATTAATGCTCTTATTAAATTATTAGCGAGTAAGTATAAGCTTAATTATATTTATTTTTTAATTTATATAATTTATTTCTAATAATATATGATATATTTTAATAATTTTTTTATTAAATTAGCCGAAATTATATTTATAATTTGTACTGATACTATTATAAATATTGTTATAAATCAATTATGCTCTTTTTGATTTGGTTTTTCAATATTTTTATTTTATTTGATCTGTATTTATAAATATTTTTATTTTTATTATATTTTTATATTATATTATGTTTCTTATTTTTTTATATTTTTTTAACTAGTTCTAAAAGCCATTTTGTAACCATGTTTTTTATTACTATTATTAAACTATTTTATGAAGGGTTGTTATAGTCTTTAGTATTTAACAAAAATTTTGATTTATAAATAAAGTAATAAAGAGAAACAAAATTATAATAGCATAAAAAAATTTAAATTTAAAATTATGTATACAAAATATATATAAATTTAAATTTAATATATATATATAGCATTCTAATATTCAAAAATATTAATATTTATTTTACTAATTTTATTAATCAATGTTTGGAGTGATGCTAAAATTAGATAATGTTTAAATTTATATAAATAATAAACAAATTTGATATATATACTAGCTGCTGTTAGTATTGGAATTAGAGTTGGATATGTTTTTATGTATTACACCAGATTTAAATAGAATAATTAAAATCTAGCTATACCCAACTTTAATACTAACACTTATAGCAAAATTTTTAGATTAGTGATACTAGAGTTCAATAATAATTAGTGATGCACTTCCAGATTGGTTATATAAAAGATAATAATGTGATTATATAAATTTAGCATTATCTCTGACAAACAAAGTTATAATATAGATACTAAAACTAAAAGCTAAAAGAATTACTAGGACCCCGAAATATACATAGATAGGTCAGGTTAATTATAGGGTTACTAAAAAAGAAAAGATCTGCAGAGAAAAAAACTTCAGAAATAAGCAAAAAAATTACTATAAATTGTAAAGATTTGCATAAAAAACCTCAAAAATAAGCAAACTTATACCTGACCTATCTATGTATATTTCGGGGTCCTGAATTACTAGATAATTTTTTAAAACCTATTTTTCTTAAAAAATATCTAGAATATTAAACAAAATTTCATTTGGATCTTTTTGATCTTAGACATAAAGCAAATTTATAGTATATATTTGATCGTAAAGCAAATTTATAATATATATTTGAATTCGTAAATTTTTTTATATAATTTTAATTTTTTGGTTTTTTTTTTCTGGAAAGATGAACATTTTTTGTCAAAACATTATCTTTTTGAATAACTAAGTGTAATTTTTAGATACTTTTCAGAGTTAATAAGTTGCCATCATCATGAACAATCATCCACTAGGAGTTGAAATTTCCAGAATTGCTAAGTATATGCTTATCCATTTAGTTGTTACTTGTAAATCGATTTCCAATTGAAAATCCAGTCATTATGCTTGCCATATTCTACTCCAAGTAATGCAAATATCAAATCCTCTTCTTAAAACATCTTTGTGAATTTTTGAATGAAAAACTTTCTACAGGACCCCGGACATCCTTATATAGGTCATAACTGGATTTTGGCCAATTTTGGTCTAATTTGCTTAAAACGACAAAATCTATTTATTTAAATAACTTTTGATCCAGTGATCAGAATTGAATGAACTTTTTTTTGTTAGATGTGCCTCACTGAGAGCTTTATTTTAAAAAAAGTTCATTCAAATTGGACCACTAGATGCCAAGATAATTGCCAAAAACTGATTTTTTGCTTTTCAAATTTCAGGGGTTTTTGCTGAAATGCATAATGTATAACCTCTGTACTACATGTTCGGGGTCCTCTTTCTACAACCAGCTAGTTCGATTTGACAAATTAATTACTAATAAACACTTCATTCTGTGAATCTTGAATAGAGAGTTTTTAATGCAATTGTAGCTGTTCATGATTTTTTTCTTTTTTTTTACTAATTTGTGTATTGTTTACATGCCTAAAGTAAAGAATTACTGTATTGTCATTATAATTTTTGTTTAAAGTTGATTACAAAATGATTTATAAATTGAAAATCATGTGACAGATACATAAAATAAAATCTTTACGAAAACTTAATGGATATAGACAAATAATAGATATTTGTCAGATAATCCGTATATTTCTGGTGCGTATTATTTTTTAAATCGAATATCTGTTATCCATATAAGATGGGATTTGAAGCTATTACTTCATAGCATATTATTTAGGGTATACTAGTAATTTTAATATGATAAAATTTTTATTATGCAATTAAAATAAACTATTGAGTTTATAACTACAGAAAAAATTACAAAATCTAAAAGATTCTATTATAATTACACTTTATTTTCTATTTTTTTATTATGGTTTTCAAAATAATTGGTACTATAAAAAATATTTTATATATAGTTTATTTCTGTATACTATTTAAAATATTAGTAGCAATATAATTTTGTTGTATACCGTAAATTACCGTGGAAAATACCCCCTTGATCGGTACCTCCCTTGATTTATACCGGGTCTATTTCAAGATTTTCACAATTTTATTGGCTGTTTTGTAGGAAAAAACCTGTATAAACCTGTTTTGCTATTTTTAATTTATAACAGACCCGGGTATTTCTGTATTTTAGTAGAAACCAGGGAATTTGGCCGATCATGAGTTTTGAGAAAAGGTTATTCATGATTAGGGTTGCGGCTTATACCTATACCGTATTATACTACTGATATTATACAAGTATTATACAAGTATTATACATAGATAGCTAGGTATAATACCAGTAATGTAATATAGCCAATCAAATTGCTAGATTTGTATCTTCGTAAACATGGTTTCAAATATGTATATTCTAATACTATCATTAAATCGATATTCATATTTTCAACCATTCTAATTACCTGCATGATAAATATTATACGACAGGGTGAAACCCATGATGAAAAGTTACGTTATTGATACAGATCTCCATTTAACTATCCTCAAATAGTACCCCAACCCTAATTAAGCTAAATCTGCATCAATATCGTGATCATCTCAGTGCGGGTTTCACCCTTTCGTAATATAATAATAAAATATTTATTTGCATAATAAATATTATAATTAAACATTATTTTCAAGAAATTCATTCTAATCATAGCAATCTTAGTTATTATTATCAGGTCGTTAGTTCTGAAACCTACTTTAAATTTTAGTAATACCTACTTAAACAATTATGTGAAAATAAAGCTTGCCATATTTGTAATAAAGGTTTCATATATTATAATTTTAGCATTCGTATAAAATTATTTAAAGTTGTAATAAATTCTTTACAGAAACTTAAATATCTTAATATGCAGTAACTGTATAATTACTATTAAATTTAATCGTAACTACATAATTACTATATAGTTACTATGCATTAAGAGTTTCAAAGTTTTCTGTATAGCCTTACCAGTGTTAAAAAATAGTTTAGCGAAACAATAAAAATAATTAAATATTACTACTATAGTTATATCATAGTATAATATATATTAAAGAGATACTATAATAAAGAAAGATAAATTGCTTTTATTCGATTGTTAAAATTATAATAATAAGAATGATTTTTTTTAAATAAATTAATGAGTCAAACCGTTAGTAAGAAAAATAATTATAATATAAAACAAGCATAAACAATATATATAATTTTATAAATACTATCTTCATTCGCTTGTTAAATCGTAATAAAAAGAATTTATATAACATTCCTGCCAAGTGTATTAAGCTATTATTATTTTTTCAAATAAACTATCTTATCATTATTAATATGCCACAAAAAAGTAAAATTTGGGATTATTGGAATATTTTGCCGCTTCAAGAATTAAGTCAGCTTAATAGTTGTAGTGAAACATCAAGTAATGATAAAGATGATACAGAAGATTTTGTTTCTTCTTCATCAAATACTCAAGATCAGAAAGATGCCAAAAAATTACATCCACCTGTAAAATGTAAATACTGCCCTAAAAAATTCAAACGCGAACTTGCAACTCATATACAAAGTCATACTAATAATTGTTTAAATGCACCTGAATCAGCAAAAACTATCAAAAGACTGAAGTTGCAAGATTCAGATTTAACTCAACAAAGTACTATAGTAAGTTATGTTGATCGAATGGATCATAATGAAATATCAAATATAGATTATAAATTTGCTAAATCAATTTATGCTTCGGGTATTCGTCTTAGTACATTTAAAAATCCTTTTTGGGTAGAATTTTTTTATGCTCTTCGACCATCATTTAAAATTTCTAATCGAGATAAATTATCAATAGAGCTGTTAGAAAATGTATATAAAGATATTAAAAATGATGTTAAACATAAAATAGATAATACACAAAATCTTACTATGGTCTCCGATGGTTGGTCAAATGTCAAACGTGAAGCAGTTCAAAATTTCATTATTTGTTTACCTAATCCGGTTTTTTATGATACAATTTTTTCTGAAGAAGCTTGTCATACAGGGGAGTGGATTGCAACCCAAATTATTACAAAAATGGAAGAAGTAGGAATTCATAAATTTTCATCAGTTATTACAGATACGGCAGCCAACATGAAAGCTGCTTGGAAAATAATTGAAGAAAAATATCCTCATATTATTTGTCTTGGATGCTCTTCACATGTTATTAATTTATTATTTGGTGATATTTTAAAAATAGATGAAATTAAAATAGTTTTAGAAGATGTCAAAATGTTTGTTAAATATTTTAAAGATCATCATGTTTCAATGGCAAAATTACGGCGTATTCAAAAAGAAAATTATGGTAAAGAAATTGCTCTTGTTCTTCCTGTGATTACACGATGGGGTACACATCTTGATTGCATTAAAACTCTTATTGAATCACAAACAGCAATTCAACAAATGATTTATGATCAAAGTACAACATCATTAGAAGCATGAATTAAAGTACAATTACATTCAAACGAATTTTGGAATAACCTTAAAATTATTATTAGAATTCTTAAACCAATTGTAGCTGCTTTAAAAGCATTCGAAGCTGATAACTCAACAATTTCAACAACTTATTCCCGATTTAATATGATTTTAACTGAAATCCAAAAAATTGATTGTAGTTATTCAGCAGAAATTCAACAAAAAATTCAAAATCGTTGGAATTATATCTACCATCCTATTATGACTATCGCATTTATATTAGATCCAAATTATCTTGAAGAGAGCAAAAAAAATAATAATGAATCTGATTGTTTCTCAACATTTGCAAACTTTATTTCCTCAAAGTATCCTACCGAAGAAGCATCTAGAATCTATGCTGAATTATTAAAATTTCGTAACAAACAAATGCCATATAATAATGAATTAATTTGGAATTCGGCTGTTCATCTTAACCCTTCAACTTGGTGGTCTTCTTGGCCTTTATCAGAGCTTCAAAAACTTGCAATTCGTATCTTGTCAATTCCAACTTCATCTGCTTCTGCAGAACGCAATTATTCTAATTTCGGATACATTCATTCAAAAACTAGAAATCGTTTAAAAAATGAGCGAGTAAAAAAATTAGTTTATATCTATAGTAACTTAAGAATGCATTACACAAAAAAAGAACATATTATCGAATATAATAAAAATGAAAATATTGAAGTTTTGGGTGAAGAAGATTATATCAATAATGAAAATGCTGAAGAAGATTATGTCGATAATGAAAATACTGAAGACGATTATTTCAATAACGAAAATGCTGAAAATGATATTAATTTAAATAATGATGATATATTTATTTAAAAATTTTTATTAACTTTTTTTATATAGTTATATATGAACGCTATTAACTATATTTGATATATTAAATTTTTTTACTTTTTTTGATTTTTATATAGTTATATATAAACGCTATTTAACTATACGTATCTGATATATTAAATTTTTCATTTTTTATATATAGTTATATATAAACGCTATATATTAACTATATCTGATATATTAAATTTTTTCTAAATAAAATATTATATGTACTTGTCATACGTATATCGTTTAACTTTATATATATTTTTATTATACTATACTATACGGTATAATACAATATGATACCCGGTATTATACTAGCTATTTTTATTATACCGGTTAATCGCAACCCTATTCATGATTAATAAACCTGTTTAAACAGGATTATTAGATCTGTAGATCCGTATTACTATCGGTAAAGCTCGGTAAATCTATTTTTAGATTATAACGTCAAAATCTTTTATCGCAAAAATTTATTAATGTGATCCGACTTTCATTATTAAGTAAAAAGATTGGGCCTAAACTTTTACACCTGATCAATCAAACAGGTCAATTTTCAAAAATAGTCAAATTCCCTGGTTTCTACTTTTGAGGGCCCATATGGGCAGTGGACTAGGAAAACCCGTCTTTGAGACTTTTTTATCAATTTCGAGATTTTTGATTCAAATTAAGGTTCCGGTTTATATCTATATGTATTTCACTTTTTACCCTACATTATATAATAATTTATCGAGGTTTTTTAACTTGAATGTAAACCAATTTTTTAACGAACGTGTTCTAAAAATAGATTTACAACCAAAGATTGACGACGAGTGTTTCATAATCACATGACATATTTATTCAGTAATTGATATCTAAAAATGAACAAAAAATTCAGGGTAAAATTTAGGTTTCACAGACAAATAATTACCATTTTCTCAAAATGGAAAACCCCCTAGTCCATTGCCCATATGTTAAAATTTTTTGTGCAACTGCGCTATATTATCGACCAATCAAATTCGTCACATGATAGTTAAAGAAATTTACAATAATTTGGTTCCATAATTCTACTTAATCTGAGATAGATTTTTAATATACATTTTAACAAACTGATTAAAATTTTGAAAAAAATGTCGGTATAGAAAAATTTTACTATGTCACTATAATAAGATGTCAGTATAACCAGAGCGACTTGTGATCTGTTTAACTGTCAAAAGAAAAATATATTTAACGTTAAAAACTTACAATCGACAAGTTTGGTCCCTTAGTTGTATTATTTTTCAAATTTTGGTCCTTATACGTAAATATTTTTTGCTTAGGCTCTTATTCAATTTTCGGATTTAATTTCCATAATATTATCATTTTTTAAAGATGTGACTTATTATTTTCAATCTGTATACTACTATATATGAGTTGTTGATTATTTATTTAATTATTTTAGATACAAGTATAAATATAAAAGTCGCACTGGCGATGAATTAAAACTCTCTATAATAATTATCCTAATATAAAAATAATAAACTGTTATCCGGCAATCTTATGATCATGAAAAAATTTCTTCTTTTTATTTTTTCATGTGTTACGATATAATCATGTTTATTCAAATTAAAACTCAATTAGCCAATCACTACTTGAGAATCATGATCATAATTGCTGGATATCATAAATATTGAGTCATGCGTTGATAAATATCGTAAAATTTGCCCAATCGTGTAAATGATTGGCTGAAATGTGCCGCTGCGCGGCACTGTCAGCCAATCATTTGCCCGATTGAACTAATTTTGCGATATTAATCGATGCATGATCAATATTATATACTTATTAGTCAAATAATGACTTATTATGGCAATGGCATTAATAATGAATTCAAATCTTTATCTTTTTGAAAATATTTGCTTTTATATTTATGATCATCGCTTGATTCTTTACCTTACTTATCTTTATCCAAAAACTTTTTTTTGGTTTCATCCAAGTTACCAGAATTTTCTAAATTTTTGATCCATTCATCAAATTTATAATTAATTAGAATATCGTCACTAAAAAATTGGTTTATTGTTTCAAGCGAATTATAATTATCATCACGTTTCAAATTTTTTAAACAATCAGCAAGTTTAATAAAACTATTGTCACCACACAAAAACTGTTTTTTGATTTCTGAGTTACCAGAATCTTCTATACATTTGATCCATTCACCAAGTTTATTATAAATATCATTAGCTATAGGTCTTTTTTGTGGATCTGAATCCATACATTGTCTCGCTAATTCTATATAACAATCAGGAGTCCAAAAAGAAAACCATGGTCTTAAACCTCCTCACAAATTTTTTTCATAAGATGAAAATTAAACTCATAATTACAAAAAGCCAGATTTCCTGTTGATATCTCTGTCATAACAACTCCTAAGCTGTAAATATATCTGATGCTGTAGAGTATTGTTTTCCATTAAATATTTCTGGTGCAATGTAAGGTAAAATCCCACAAACTTCACCATCCTTTGGTTTTAGATATTGGGTCGAAAGACCCAAGTCTGCGATATATGCACTATGCAAATTATCCTGCAATATGTTACCGCTATGCAGATCTCGGTGAATAATTCCTTGTGAATGAATTGCTTTAAGATCAGAAGTTATGCTAAATAACAAGTCTAACTTATCTTTCCACTTCATTTTCGATATATTTAGAAGATTCTGACGCACAGAACCTATAAATGCGAGTTTTAATACGAGAATATAATTTCCGTTTTTTTTTTTGTTATGCCATAGCATTTAATAAATGAGGGATTCTTAGCTCCGATTTCACAATAAGTTTTTAGCTTTAAAATAAATTTTTTTTTAATAAAACATATATGTATAAAAATAAAATATATCGAATTAAATGAATACCTCGTTTAAATAATCGTTATTATAAAATTCCTTAAGGGCGACAGTTAGATATATAGAAATTTCTGAAAAGCCACTTTCTAAATACGATCTCTCATATCCATTCTGTTCTATATACAATTGCAAAACCACCTTTTCCAATTACTTCAATATTTTCAAAATCATAAGAAATCCAAGATAATTGGTATTTATCATTGTCCAATAACGCTTTTATTTCGTCGTCAATATCAAGACCTTTATAATCTTTTGAAAATTTCATTAAATTTACTCTTTTCAATTTGAAACCAATATTTAGCTTGCTTCATGTCTATTGTTGTTCCAATACCATTTCTATAACATATCCGACTTCTGACATTCCTAAAGAATCACCTATCTCTGCAGATTTTTTATAATATTCTAATGCCTTCTTTTCATTTTTTTCGACTCCAATTCCATTTCTATAGCAACGTCCAACATTAGTTATTTCATTAGCATTACCCATTTCTGCAGATTTTTTAAAATATATGAATGCCTTCTTTCCGTATTTTCCGACTCCGATTCCTTCTTGGAAGCAAATTCCAACATGATTTATTCCACCAGCATCACCCATTTCTGCAGATTTTTTATATAATATTCAAATGCCTTCTTTTCGTCCTTTTCGACTCCGATTCCATATCTGAAACAAACTACAGCATTATTTATCGCATTAACATAACCTAATTCTGCAGATTTTTTAAAGTATTCAAATGCTTTCTTTACATCTTTTTCGACTTCGATTCCTTCTTTGTAAAAAAGTCCAACATTATATATTCCTTTAGCATCACTTATTTCTGCAGATTTTTTATAATATTCAAATGCCTTCTTTTCGTCCTTTTCGATTCCAATTCCATTTCCATAGCAATATCCAACATTATTTAATCCTTTTGCTAAGCCTATCTCTGCAGATTTTTTGTAATATCGAATGCTTTCTTTGCGTCTTTTTCAACTCCGATTTCTTTTCGGTAGCAATATCCAACATTATATATCCCATTAGCATTACACATTTCTGCAGATTTTTTATAATATTCAAATGCTTTCTTTCATCTTTTCGACTCCAATTCCTTTTCTGTAACAATATCCAACCTGATTTATTCCATTAGCATTGCCCATTTCTGCAGATTCTTTATAATATTCGAATGCCTTTTTTCATCCTTTTCGACTCCGATTCCAAAGTTGTAGCAATTTCCAACATCAAATAATCCATTAGCATTACCCATTTCTGCAGATTTTTTATATTATTCAAATGCTTTCTTTTCATCTTTTTCGACTCCGATTCCAAAATTGTAGCAATATCCAACATCACGCATTCCATCAACATAACCCATTTCTGCAGATTTTTTATAATATTCGAATGCTTTCTTTTCGTCTTTTTTGACTCCGATTCCATTTTCGTAACAATATCCAACATTAATTATTCCTTTAGCATAACCCATTTCTGAAGATTTTTTATAATATTCGAATGCCTTCTTTTCGTTTTTTTCTACTCCAATTCAATTTCTATAGCAATCTCCAACAAGATTTATTCCGCTAACATCACCCATTTCTGCAAATTTTTTATAATGTTCAAAATGTTTTCTTTTCGTCTTTTTCGACTCAGATTTCTTTTTTGTAGCAATGTCCAACATTAATTATTCCTTTATCATCACCCATTTCTGCAGATTTTTTATTATAGTCGAATACTTTCTTTTCGTTTTTTGACTCCGATCCCTTTGAAATAGCATTTTCCAACACAAAATATTCCTTTTACAAAACTCGTTTTTCTGCTTTATATAAATTAATGAACATTTTCCTTTCATTTTTTTTGACACCAATTCCACTACATTAACAAAGGAATTTCCATAAGCATTTAACATTTCATATAATTTTTGATAATGATGTAGTTGATTATGTTCAATATCGAAATTATTAAATATTGAATTTTTCAGCAATAATTGCTTATCAAAAATTTCATTAATATATAATAGTATAAATATATTATTTGGCTCAGACTCTAACGCTTTGATAAAATCATAATAAAATGCTAAATCATATTTGTCTATAAAAAATAAGTCTTTCCAGGAGAATCAACATTTCTATATCATTTGGTTTTAAGTTTTATTGCAATGTCAAGATCGAAATAGCTTTATTGAATTGTCGAAGTTTGAAATTGATGTCAGTATTGTATAAAATAAATGCATTATTAAATTCAATTTCTAAAATTTTTGATAATATTTCTGTAGTTTAATGACTTTCTTTGTGTCGACATAATTTAAATTTTGCTTCACTTCGATAAAATAGTGCAATATCATTGTCTGGCTCCACTTTAGTATTTCATTCAAATATTTAATGTCATTTTCATATTTTTTTAAAATGAAGAAAATATTTGTACTAAGAATCAATGCTGTCTTATTATTTGGACTGATTTCTAATACTTTATTAAAATATAAAAGTGCGTAATCAAATTGTCCACGTATATAATATTCTTCTCCACAAAGCATAATTGCTGTTATATTATTTATTTCAAATTTATAACTTTTTATCATGAAATGTTTCATTGATGTAAAAACAAACCCATTAAAGGCGTCTATTAAATATTTTACTGTGGTTTCATTATTTGGTTCAATTTCGGATACTTTGCTAAAATCTTCATGTGCTTTATCATATTTTCTTAGACTGAAATAGGTTGTTCCACGAAGAATTAATGCTGACACAAATTCTGGCTCAATTTTTAATGATTTACTTAAATCATTAAGAACATTATTATATTGTTTTAATCTTCATTAAAATTTTCAAATGCTTCATGAAACCGTCCAAGACAGTAGAAAGCCTCTCCACGTAAAAAAATTATAGTAGTATTATTTTGTTCTATTTCCAAAACTTGATTTAAAATCTCTAATCGCATCATTATGTTGATTCAAATAAAAATGAGTACCTTCACGAAGGGTTAATATAATTTTATTCTTGGGTCAATTTCTAAGACCTTACTTAAAAATTGAATGGTGTCAATAAATTTTTCTAGATTAAAGCAAACTTTTGCTTGAAGGATCAATGCATTGGTATAATTTGATTTAATTTCTAGGGACATTCCAAGGTTATATAAATCTTCGTCATATAGCTTTAAAACTTTTTTAAGATCAGAAAACGCTTTATCATAATGGCCATGATTAAAATAAGCTTCCCCACGATAAAGTAGTGTAGCCATATCAATTGGATTAATATCTAATGCTTTGTTTAAATCCATGAATGCCTTTTAATATTGTCCTAAAGAATAATATACTTTCCCACGAAAAGATGATGCAATCAAATTAAAAGGATCAATTTCTAATACTTTATAATAGTATAAAAGGGCTTCATCATATTGCTTTAGTGAATAAAATGATTCTCCATGAAATAATAATGTATTTATAAGGTTTTGAAATGCACTATTAGAATGCACTACTGATTTAGTATTACTGTGATCAAGTTCTGATGCAATTTTAAAACATAGAAGAGCCTTACCATATAATTGGAATTTCAAATAAATTTCACCACTCAGGGTTAATACATATGCATTATTCGGATTAATCTCCAATGCTTTATTGAAATCTATAAGAGCTTCATTAAATTTTCCTAACATAAAGTACGTTTCTTCACGAAAAATAAAGAACTTGGGTTAGTTGGCTCGATTTCTAATGATCTATGCGCATCTGAAAGTGCATTTTCATATTTTTCTAGTTTAGAATAAGTTATTCCACGGAGAGTTAATGCGGTTAAATTGTTAGAATTGATATCTTAAATAAATTTAAATTGATCCAGTGAGTCAACGTAATGACCCAATTTTAAATATGAAATCCCAAGATTAATTTCATCTTCTTGCTCATGGTTAATATAATTAAAGATATCATAGTTATCAATGGAGAAAGCCATTTATTAAAGAGGTGTTATATTTACATTTGACGTGAAACTTTGAAAAATAATAAATTAAAATCAGAAAATCTTAATTTTTCGACTTATAATTCAAAATAATGAAAGGACTAAACCAGTGTCCTCAGGGACAATCTAAATCGAACCAACCCAAACCAACAAAATTCAGACAGCCTTATTGAATGAAACGTGTTATATTTGGCGAGTGGATAATCCAAGGCTTCGTTTGTCGATACTTTAGTGGATGTTTCACTATCAACAACCACAGTATCCACGATTCGTTGGGACACTGGACAACAATAACCACGGCAGTCTCAGTACGTCGAGAAAACAGCCGAACAGAAAACGTTAATATCACATGCACAAGAAATACTGACGGTCGTACTACTCAATAACCACGGCAGTCTCAGTACGTCGAGAAAACAGCCGAACAGAAAACGTTAATATCACATGCACAAGAAATACAGACGGTCGTACTACTATGCCACTAAGTAGTATATCGTTAGTTTATATGCATTTACCATCTATCTATCTAACTATCTATCTATCTATACCACCTAATTCTGAGTTTGTCCTTTTAAACGTTTTTGATTGGCTGCAACCGATTTTGGAAACTTCTAAACAGAAATAATTGTGGGAATTTCGGGTCTGTGCGCTTTAACGTTTTTTGATTGGTCGTACCCGAAGAATGCGATCTAACGTGGGAAACTATCATAAATACGTAAGATGGCGTACTTATTATAGCTTTTGAGTAATTGTTATATCACTTTTTATAATTATATAATTTTTAACGCTCTTATTAACGCACTCTCAAAATTCGGGACTAAAAAAGTCTATCAAATGTTTCATATAATGGTCTCGAGTTCGAGAACAAGTGCAAAAACAAGCACGAGAACAAGACAATTACAAAATTAAGTGCAAGTGCAAGAACAGCAGATTAATTATCTACTAATTTCTTATTAATTATTATTATTATTAAAAACTACTATAAAAAATCAGAGATCGACCTGAACGCTGATTGGTCTTTTTTTCGTAATTGATTGGATAGCTCATGACACGTGCACTTATGTCATTCTGATGTAATCTATACGCACGATTCATTGTGTTAATAGTGACGACGGGTAAGCTTACGTTTAAATATTATTAATTGGTCAACTTTAGAAAACGTGACCACTGTGCGGGAAAATTTATTTTTAGATACTGTTAATAATGACGACAGTGTTTAACTTACCAATTTTATTATAATTATAATTAATTTTTGGTTGTTTTTATTGGCTACATCCAAGAACGTGACTAATTTGTGGGAAAATTTTTAGTAATCCTATGACTATTCCTGTAATTATTACGTTATTTTTTTATAATTTATTTTATAGTTTTTACATTTCAGTCGGTCGGATATTTTCATCCACACGAAGTTGATTTTTCGGTTTGCTTTGTGAATTAATAAACTTTGGTCAGTTGGTCACTTTTTTTTCGTTTTAATTTACTGTGAATTTAAAAAGTAATGTTCACATCCAAACCTAAGTTACAAGATGTTAATATTTCGTTTGCATTACACAAAATCTGAAAACATCAGTAGTTAATCAATCGTTTTTTTGGTTTTTTTTTTTTTGATTTACTGTAAATTTATAGAATAATGTTCACATCCAAGATTAGACCACACAAAGGTAATTTTCTGTTTTGGATTACATGAATTTGAAAACTTTGGTCGGTCGATCAGTTTTTTTTTTTTTTTAATTGTTGATTTTTTGTTTTATTACAAGGAATCTAAAAACTTCGGTCAGTTAGTCATATTTTTTTTTTACTATAAATAATGGAATAATGGTAATATTTAAAATTAGAGCCACACAAAGTTGATTTTTCGCTTTACATTACATAAATTTAAAAACTTCTGTTAGTCAGATTTTTTTTCTTTTTTATTTTTTTATTATTTTTTATTATTTTTTTTTTAATTTACTGTGAATTAATAGAATAATATACGCATCCAAGCTTAAGCTATGCAAAGTTAATATTTTGTTTTGCATTTCACGGAATCTGAAAATTTTGGTAGTTAGTTAATCGTTTTTTTTTTTTTTAACACATCTAAAATTAAGCCATGTAAAGTTGATTTTTTATTTAGTGATACATAAATCTGAAAACTTTGGTCAGTTTGCAAAAATTTTTTTTTATTATTTTACTGGAAATTATCACGCAAAGTTAATTTTTTGTTTTGTGTTATATTAAAACTTAAAACTTCGGTAATTAGCAATTTTTTTTTTTTGTTTTTTTAAATTTAACAAGGTTAAAAATGTAATTCTAAGGGAGCTTTTTATTAATTGTATTGATTAGTAAGAAATAATTAAGTTGCAAATATAATGTCAAATAATCAAGAAGTTTGAATTATTTTTTTATATATTACAAGTGTAAGTGAGGCTCTGCCTGCTCCCCTTTAGTGATCATATTTATGATTTCAAAATAGTCATATGTTTAACTGGCTTAGTAGTGCTGAAGGTTTAATATGAATTAAAGAGCTTCTAATAAAATTTTTAAGAAGAGATCGAAGGATTTCTCAGGTATAATGTCTATATGATACAAAGAATGATTTTGACAGAATAATTTTGAAAATTTTATTGGTTCATTCACTAAAAAGAGTGATAGTGCAATACAAATAGTTGGAAGTTAGTTTGTATTAATATTGTTATAATAAGCTATAATAATATTCTTTTATGGGCCAGTGCGAAAAGATTGATACCTCAATATTTTAATTAAAATGTACTACTAATAAAAGTTTTTAAATTATTAATAATATAATTAAATATTTTTACAATTGAATAACTATGGTATTAACTATCATTTTTTTATTAATTATATTGTTTTATATTACCTTAATATAAAAATAGATGAAAGCTAACTTTTTAGATAAAAAAAATTACAAAAAAATTTTTTCTTAAAAAAATAGATTTTAATTAATATCTTAATGAATTTAAAAGTTTAAAGCTTGCTACTACGCAAGTAACTAGCTATAGATTCAATAAAACTATATTTAAAATTTCACAAAAAAATAATCACTAGATAAAAAGTTATTTAATATTAAATTTGATGTATTTGTATTAAAAATCATTAATTTACTATATGTACTATATATATTTAATAGTAAAACTAAGCTTAAAAATAGCTATTAGTAAATTTTTTTATATTTTATATAAACAAATATTTAAATTTTAAAATAATCTTTTTTATTATCTAATAAAATAAATTAAATTAAAAACTTAAAAATTTTATATATAAAAAAATTTTTATTACCATATCACGATCAAATTTATCATTTCTAAATATAGTAAAATTTATTTAAAAAGTTAATGCTAAAAATTTCTTGATTTTTTATATAAAATAATTAAATAAATTATATTAAACCCTTTCCTATCTACCAAAATAATTTTTTAAATTAAAAAAAAATTACATTTTATTGCTAAAAAAAATTACTATTGATTTTTATTTGAGGTATCAATCTTTTTGCACCGGCCTAATATAAAACTTATTTGCTATTCCAATAACTGCAGTATGTGGTTAAGGTTATATGAGTTTGCATCAGAATTTTCACGATTTCTACTATGATATATAAAAAATTCTGTACAGAACCTACTTGCTATTCTGGTAACCACATATAATTAAAATTAATTTGTAATAGAATTGTTTTTTTCCAATGTGGTTAAGTTTAAATTAGTTTGTATTAGAGTTATTGTAATTTCTATCATGAGTTACTATAAGAATTTTGTTACAAAGCTACTTGCTATTTTGGTAACTATAGTATATAGTTAAGTTTGTTTGTACTGAAATTATTATATTAGAATTATTGTAATTCTATTATAAGATACTGTATTATAAACTTGTCATTTTGGTAACATAAAATTGATTAAGGTTGAGGTAGTTTGCACCTGAAATCATCTTAATTTTTATGTGATTAAGGAGAATAAGTTTGTATTAAAATTTTAATTTTTATTATTACTGTTACAGCACTTGCATTCTAGTTTGTATTGATTTCATCATCAAAAGTTACTATTCTATTTGATTGTTTACATTACATATTACAAAATAATAATTTTTTGTAATAAGAAATCTATATAAAGCCCTTTTAAATTTCTGAATATTTCTAAATTTCTTGAATACTTATTTCTGATTACTTGGTTATCTCTTAAACTATTTGAAATTCAAGGCAAATTTGTTCTAAATTTTATATTTAAATAAAAATTTTTTTGGATAAAATTTGGAAATAAAGATTATATTTTTTTTTAAATTTATATTTAAATTATAGAAACAAAAATTTAACTTGCTTATAAGCCAAAAATATATAAATTTTTAAAAAAATTTTAACCAAAAGAATAATTTATAATTTTTGATAAACTCTTTAAATATTAATTTTAGATCTATAGCTTCTTAATAGAAATTATAATTTAAATAAAAAATTACAAATTTTATTATTGTAATTTTGTAATTTACTTGTAAAAAATAAGAATTGTATTAGAAGTAGAAATTTTATATAGACAAAAACATATAGAATTTTAAAATTTAAAGAAAAAATTTTATAATAAAAATCTTAAAATAAAAACTTTAAACCTTTATTATTCTTAAGTTTTTTAATACATTTAAAATTTTTTCTTAACAAAGTTATTAAAAATATCTTAAATTATATTTTTTATTTAGAAAGTATATAGCTAAAATTAATGTTTAGAATTTTATTTTAAAATTTTATTTTAAAAAAATTTTAGAGCAAATTTGCAGGAGAAACAGTTTAAGGGATAGCAAAACAAAAGAGTTTGTATTAATAATAAGAAATTGTTTGGTGCTTATTTTGTCTTTACATATTTTGTGGTGTTGTTGTTAGTTCAAATTTTTGAATACTGGTATTACATTAAACATTTACTATACCTAATATTTTCTTTATTATTATTTCAGCCCTGTTTCTTTATTAGCCTCTATATTATTACATTGATCATTTCTTGTTCTTATTAAACCTTTAAATTGTTCTATATATTGTTGCACATCCCTTTCTAAACTATAATACTTATATTTGCTCTATATTATTACTATATATAGTTGTTTCATGTTACTATATATAGTTATTGTCTTTTATTATTTATGCTCCTATAATCTCTCCTATGCACTTAACTTATTACTATAATCAATTCTCATTCTACATTTACTCTAGAATGTATAAAATACAATACAGTAGTTCTTTCTCTTGGATAATACTAAGTGTCATAAACAATTAGGTATACACTTATTAGCATTAATATATTAGTCTGATAAAGAGTTGGTATAGAAGTTGTTGCTTCAGATATAAGTTTTTAATTAGACAAGATGCAAGAGAAAGTTTAATTAGTGTTAGTAAAGATAAAGGTTTGTTATCAAAATCAAATGTTGGAAGAAAGTGTTTCATTGTGTATATTAGAGATTCTAAATAGCTAATATGTATAAAAGGCTGATATATTTGCTTTATTTTTATCTTTAGGTTTTTATCTGAGTGATTTCTCCTTTATAATAAAGCTATCTAAGTAATTCTTTATTATATTATATCTCTTTAATTATACAGTTAAACCTCTCTAAATGCATATTTCCTAATGCATAGTTTCTCTAAATGCATGGCCTTGTTTGGCCCCAACTCATATAACACTTTTAGATTTTTACCTCTTTAAATTCAATACCTCTCTAAATGCAAGGCTTTTTGGCCACCTATGCCTATGCATTTAGAGAATTCTGACTGTATCATATCTTTATTGTTGAATTTTACTATATTATATTATTCTATTGAATTATGCACATATATATGACATATTAATTTTTATAAATACATATTAAACTTTATATTTTTATAAATTTATATACTTGCACATATATACTTAGCACATTTCTAAATTATCATCTACTATCCTGAATTAAAACAGCTCATTTACTTTTCAAGCTCTTCCAATCCAATAGTAACACTGGTTATATATAAAATTTTATTACTTTAATTTGTTTTATCACAATTAAGTAGCTAGCTCCTTGTCTTATTTTTTGTTTAATTCACTGCACTTGTAATAAATTACTTTATAATGTCTCCCATTATAATATATTCTATATTATATTATTTATTTATTATTTTATCTATCACTAGTATGATATAGAGCTACTATATGTAGTTAAAATTGAGATAATTTATATCAGAATGATTTCAATTGTTAGTTGCTATAAAAAATTTGTTATAATACTTGCTGTTTCAGTGATCACAGTATGTTAATAAGTTGAGATAGTTTGTATTAGGATTAATATAATTTTTTATCTGAAAATTCTGTTACAGAACTTGCTATTTAGTAATCACAATATGTGGTTAAGGTGAGTAGTTGTATCAAAATTATCATATAAATTGATGACAATAATTTTTTACAGTATTTAACCTGCTATTCTAATGACTACAGTATAAAGTTAAAATTACATTGGAATTATTATTTTTTTTTTATTATGAATTACAGTAAAAAGAATTTCTTTATGGAACTTACTTGCTATTCTAATGATTATAATATATGAGTTGCATTGGGCAAACCTTACTTACTATTCTTGTAACTATGAAAGTATTTATGATGTGTTGGTTTGCATTAAGATTAAGATAAGTCACTGAAAAAATTATGTTACAAAACTTGCTTGCTATTCTGATTAAATGAGTTTACATTAACATTATCATGACTTTTATTATTGGCCATTGTAGACAAAATTCCATTACAGAAATTACTCATTATTCCAGTGACCTTATTTTAGTTAATATTGGGTTAGTTTGTACTAAAATTACCATGATTTCTATTGAGTTATTGTAAATAATTCTTTTATAGAACTTGCTATTCTGGTGACCACAATGTGTGGTTAATTTTATTGGAATTATCATACGCTCTACTGTAAATAATTTTATTACAGAAGCCACTCACTATTTCAGTAAGTCTACATTGGAATCATCATATTTTCTATCGTGAGTTTTGTAAACAAAATTCTGTTGCAGGACTTATTATTCTAATGAATATAATATGCAGTTAAGCTTGAGTTATTTGCATTAAAATTGTTATAATTCCTTTTCAGTGATTTCTATTGTTAGTACTGTAAAGTTCTGTTGTCAAATTTATTATTATTCTTTGAACACACGGCATGCGATTCACCAATGCATGTTATTAGTGTTATCTATACCTAATTTAATAATATTAAAGATATGTAGAATGCATAACTCACAATAGTTAATCAAGTTCAATATTTTATGTAAAAGACTGTGAATCTCATCGTCAAGACATAACTTTGAATGTCTTGATTTCATAATATACAGTATATTTTTACTATAAAGTTTTGGAAGATAACATAGCAATACTTACATCTTATTATGGAATTAAAAGTCATCGAACTTAAAAATCTTATAAATACAACCCGAATACGATAAAAAATTTTTGGGCATAATCAGAACGAACTGATAATCTACGTGTACAATTCATATAATGCACACTAGAATTATAAAATCTTTATACAAAAATTTTTTCTGGTTTAGTCTAAAAGGAAATGTGGGGATCACTAGTAAGAATCCAACCAATAAATAAAATGCCTAACGTTTAATAATACATGTTGTTACCACTAAATACTTATGTACCATAAAATATTGGGGTTCTACATCAGCTATGTAAATCAAAACTATATCAGGTCCCCTTAATATTTCATTATTAGAAGATTTAAATTAAAATTTTGATGATTGTACTGACAAATATATCATATAAATTTAATATAAAATATCCCAAACTCCTTTTAGATGCACAGATCAAATTTCTTTCTCTTTCGAAGTTTTTTAAAAACAAATTGTTTTTTACACAACATATTTACAAAGTTACGAAGCATTTTTTTCTAAAATATTGTGAAACATTGGCTCCAAATCGATTATTTAAAATTATTTAAATATTTTTCAGTTTTTTTAATAATAAAATTTTAATTTTAAGCCGGATTTGCTTTTTTTATTTAAATATAAAAAATGACTTTGTAATTTTTCTCATAGAGACCTATTATTAATTTTCGCAAAACATTACTTTGAATTATGTTAAAGTTAGAGTTATGCATCTATTTTGTCATTTTGTATATGATATAAATTATATAATAACTATAAGCATAGTTTTAATGATTATATTAAAATTTGATACGGTATCACTATCATGACCCATTGTTGAAAAAATTCTATAACAAATTTTTATATGATAGTTTTGATTTACTTAGTTGACGTAGCACCCCAATGAAACATTTCACGAATTTTAATCAAAAAAATCACTTTACAGAATTGGCAATGTGATTAATAACCACGTTTGAGATTTCGGTCAGTTCAAGAAATGAAAAATTGATCACAGTAAACTCACGTGAAATGAATCATTGCTGTTATTTTCAAAATAAACAAAGCAAATAATTTGCAAATATTTACTTAAAAAATACAAAGCCCTATATTTTTTTCTTTATAAATACAACATGAATTCAATAAAAAATTTTTTAGTGAACAGCACCAGAACTAATACGTAACGCTCAAGCACTAGCACAAGTACTATATAAAAATGTTGGAATAAACAATTTCCTTTTGGATAAAATGGGCAATGTGGTGGCACACAAGGATACACCAAAGTATTAATCAACAAATCGAAATTCGTAAGTTTAAACAAACTTAGAAATAACTAGAAATTACCTGAAAAAACATCAAGTAAAATGTTAATGTCGTTAAATTTTATGTATTTTCCAATTTCATATTCTAATCTACATTTTGATTTGGCAACTATTGCAGATGTCATCATTATTGTATAAATTTCTAAGTTCTTACAAGTGAACTTTCTTAAAACTTGATGCTCTGTTAATGGCTAATTTGTTAAATCTTGTGATGCCTATGCACAATTTAATTAACCCTCTTTAATCTTTTTCAGTGAGCTGCCTTAGATCATTGCCTTTTTTGTGCGATCTGCTTCTGATTGTTACCCTAATTTATCATGTGCCAGTTGGATTATTGGTTTAGTGGCCTACTCGTGACCTGCCACATTTCCTTTTAAAATAAAAAGGAAAAGATCTTCATAAAACATTTTTATATATAGTATCTGATTTATCTGATCGGCGCGATCTGATAGATATATCCGCGCATGTGTCCCCAAAAAAAATTTATGGAGTACGGGTTGTATTTGTACTTTTTATTATGATGGGGCTGTACGAATCGTGTATGTAATGATTTTATGAATTTGTTTTTAGTTTAAAAATTTTTAATGTTGGTTTTAGAATGAGAAATGAAGCGTGAGATTATTTGTTGTTTGATAGTGTACTGTTGATTTTGTTTTGAGAGGTTTGTATATTTCGCACAAGACGAAAAAAACAAGTGAATGGACACGTGAATATGGAATATGTTGGGTTAGATGTGTCTGGATTACTTTATTGATACGTTTGCAATTAAAGACTATTATAGTATCGTAACACAGATTATGCAGTGTAAAGATCATATAATAAAATACGTAATTATGCTTTTGATTATTAAAGTATAATTAATTTTTAATTTACTGATTGGTATGATGATAATTATTGCTTGACGATCGATTATTATTGTGCTTATGATTGCGATTTACCGTTTATAATAAGATATTATCGTTAATATATTATAAATGACGTATTGATGCAAAAATGAAGCAAGGTTTAAAATAGTAAACAAGATGATCATAATCGTGATCGCAATTAGTTAGGTGATAGATCATTACTATCGATTGGATACGATGATTTTTACAAGTCAATGATAAAGTTATTGTGTAAATTTTTAATTAATTAGTTAAAATACGGTAAGAATGACTTTACTGTACTTATTGTTATACATCGGCTTCTGTGGTTTGTGTTACTTATTTATTACTTTATCTTCAATTGGTCCTTAATAGATAATATATTTAGACAAGAAAATAAATTTCTTAATCATTGTAATTAAATAATAAATACCGTATTTTCACAAAATAACGTGAAGGGGTAAATTTAATAATTTTGGCCTAAATTGAGCTTAATTTGGGACATTGTTCGAAATAACACCTATGCCTATTATTTCGCGAAAATATGGTATATTTGGTAGATAATTGTTATAAATATATTGTGAGTTGAATTGGTATATATATGACCATAATATTCACCATATTCGTTGTGAATTTCATTATTTTTTAAATTCTTTTAAAATGCCTTCGCATACCACTTTAATTGTTATTATTGTAACAAAAGAAAATACTAATTCGTTAGCACATGGTTTTGCTAAATATCAATTAGCTGATAATGATTTTAAGACCATACGTTAGAAATATTTTTATCCTTTTAATAAACCTCAAGTCGAATTTTCAGTTGGTGATATTGTAATGTTTGCTGGCAAATTTGTGATCAAAAATTTAGAGCAGCACGTTACTGTTTCTTGTGCTAATGTTATTGCGGTCAGAGACTCTAATCACAAGTTGAAGCTAACGAAATCACCTAAAAATCTGTCATAATAGACTTTTTTATGATACTACATATAATTTTGATTTACATAGTGTGCCGCACACCCCAACTTCACATGCTAATCACCTATAGAACTTAAAAATATCAGGAACGTAAATGCATGGTTTTACTGGCATCTAAATCAAAGGCAAAATCTTAAAGCTGATTGGTGTACATTTTTTCTCATGACCATTGATCATATATTACTTCCACTCTAACCCAACCCAACAATTTCATGTATAAAACTTATCGTATAATTGTTCAAAAAATGATTATATATTGCAGAAATTTGTTCTTCCTTAGTAAATGATAATCTGATGTCATTTGTAATACTTCATTATTACAATTAATGGCTTGCTATTTAAAGTAAAATCAGTTTTAAATTTAGCCAACTTTTATTAAAAAATGATTCATAATACCAGACGATTACATAAAATGTAAGAGGGATGGTTCTGTTCAACTTTTTTGATGTACTAGTTGATTTTGGAAGACTGATTTTATTTATTCACAATTACAATATACCAGTACGACCACATGAAATGTGTGAGTGATTGTTTAATTAATGCTTTTGGGCGTGGACTATGCTGATTTTCGCAGAATCCTTTCTTAGTAGAAGTAATAGCTTTCATTTATTCATTTTGGAAGTGTCAACATTTTTACATATACTGAAACATCATAAGTCGATTATACAATATGATGCAAAAATGATGTTAATGATTATAAAATTTGAAAATTGTGGCATTCTAAATTTATAGTTCATCTGTTTAAATGTTTTAATTGGTTACCTGTGCATTACGACATTTTAGATCATTCAAAATTTATAATAGTAGTTACTACAATATTCTAGAAATCTGTAACATTTTTGATCGTATACATGATTGGGAATATTGGGCAGTTTGTTAATACTTAATTGTTGCATGCAAATATTCTATGATTACATTATCATAATGGTTTGTCATAGATTATTACTACATTTTTGAGACTTTCTTAAAATGAATTAATTATTCCTACCAACCTAGAATTTCATATAATCATACTTTTATAATGGCCTCAGCATCAACTGCAATAATTAAAATAAAAATATGTTAACTTTCAAAAACGATCTATAATAACATACTTAGTACGTTCCTGGTTTTAGCGAACTGTGTCGCACAGCTTCCCTAATTTTATCAACATTATCGGGTATTCTTAAAACAAAATCTTTTTAATATTATCAATATAAACCAGATTTTGTAATTTTAGACTTGTTATTTATTATTTACTATATTCAGCTTTATTTGGGGCAATACACAAATAAATTTGCTAGGGTTGAATATAATCAAGATATCGATAGAGATGATTAAATTAAAAAATATATATTTTAAATATTTAAATTAATTTATTTGTGTTTTTAGTTATATATATTTATATGTTGAGATTTTTTTCTAAGCAATATTATGGGTTTTTTTCTTAACATATGCATAATTATATTATATAAATCTTAAAATTCTGAACCTCTTGGTAATAATTTTTAATTCATGCTCAAAACTATTTTTATTATTTTATTACACTATAAAATACTATATGTACTATACGTATGTACTGTACATACT
>QKWP01000499.1:0-107146 GCA_003550325.1 Gigaspora rosea | reverse complement strand
TGCATCATTTTAAATCATGCGTATAACGATCACTGATCAAATTTTAAGTTTACTGATCCCCGAATTTTCTATTAGTCGATTGCAAATTTTATCTTCATTGAATGAAATAAATCACTAATCAGATACTTAAAATTTAAGTAAAAACTACCATTTTGAATAATCTATTTATAATCATTATTTCTGTAAAAAAAAGTATCGATTTGAATAAACTATTAGTATTCGTTATTCATGTAAAAATTAAATATCTATTTAAATATTTTTTTAAATTATTAAAACCAGTACTTTAACTATTCACTATCGAATAAAAAAAAACGCTTCAAAGCTCTTTTTCGATAGTTTACTGGAATCGTTTCATCATAGATTGAAATAATTGTATATGAGAATGCAGCCAAATAAAACTAAAATTATATCTCTATTATTTTTTTATTTATTTGTTTTTTTTTTCTTTACTATTCATTTCTTTTCTAGCTTTTTTTTCCAAAATTATTTTTTATTTTTTTTTTGATTCGTTTTTGATCGTTCATCCAAGAAAAGGAACTTCGTACAACATACAAATTTAACAGCATAAATTCTCGTGATCAAGTAATCAGATCTGCATCATTTTAAAGCATGTATACTGCTCAAATTTTAATTTACTAATTCCCTTAGTTTTCTATTAATCGAATGCAAATTTTATCTCTTGTAAATCACCATTTAGATACTTTAAATTAATGCAAAGGTATCAATTCGAATAATTTATTTATAATTATTATTATTGAAAAAATATCGATACGAATAAACTATTAGTAATTGTTATGTATGTAAAACTTAAATAGTTATTTAAATACTTTCTTCTTACTCATTAAAACTAATACTCTAGCTATTCACTATCAAATAGAAAAAAACATTAAATCATAGTAAATTGGAAATTTTTGCCCACACAATTAATATAAGTGAAGATGATTAACAATAAACTCCACGCTATATGAATAGCTGCAAGTCACACGTAATATATAATAATAATTTATTACAATCTCTTATTTTTTATAAAAATAATTCTTAATATTTATTATAAATAAATTATTATAAGCTTACTATAAATAGAAAAAATACGTTATTGTAAATATTACTCTAAATAACCTTTTATATCTTTTTAAATGTAAACATGTTAATTACATAAATAACGTCACCAACAAAAAACCATTCACGAGAAATCCGAGCTACTAAAACAACCTCAAGACCCGAAGCTACTACAATAATTTTTACTAGCCACCATGATACTTTGATACCTAAATTATCTCCTACCTTAATTTGATCGATCATCGATCATCCTTAAACTTATTAACCTTATCCCCCGGTAGCATTTATTAAGCCGAAACCAACTAATTTCTATGTTATACATTAACACCCAAAAGTCAACCCGTACCTCATAATCAAAAAAAATTTAGAAAATCTACTTAATTACAAAATAATTTACTAGCAAATATTTACAAAAAAATCCAAATAAATTCGTACTTGTTTAATTAACGAAAACAAACTTCAAGATAAAAAAAAAATTTTTTAGACTCAGGTTATTTTCAAACAGACTATTCTAAACCCAAAATCAACGCACTAAAAATACATCTTCTTACACAATAGAATTATGTTTTAACTTTTAAAACGATAATCAGCAATAAATAATTTTTTTTAAATTTTTTTTTTTTTTTAATTTTTTATTTTTTTATTTTTTTAAATAGATTCATTTATTTCGAGCTCCCTTTAAGCAACTCAAGAGCCTAGTTAATATAAATAATATTATATTAATATGTATTGTATTGATATAAGTAAATATGCACATTAACACAATTGGTAATTTAAATTTACTGTGTCTTGGCTTTCATGATTATCATTAACTAAGTTGCTTTGTGTTTCTATATTTGAATCTTGATTTAAACTTGAAGATTCAGTTGCCGTTATAGGTATAGTGTTATCAATTAAATCATCCAAATCGTCAACTAATTCCTGAATATTTTCTAATCCTGAAATTTTATCTTCAAAAAAAAATACTAGTCTCAAACAAATAATCAAGTGCAGAATGGCCATGTGGAGTTCCACCAAATACGTGCTCATAAGGTTTCTTATTATGTGCCCTACAGATTGAGTTATTCATTGCATAAATTGCAAATATCAATCCAAATGACCAATCTTGACTATTTTTGTCTTCTATCCACTTTCCAAACTTAATCTGACTAGCAGGATGCCTTGGTCTCCCGTTAATAATCCGATTGTGGGCCATAAATGAACCAATTCAACAATCACTAAAACAACGAGCTCCTTCCCATTATCTGACTGAAGAATTAGAGATAGTCCAAATGTAGTAAAAATATCAAACAAAAAGGCTGCTACCTCTACTGCTCCTTGGAGGTAAGTCACGGGTCCAGGAGTACCATGTAAAATGATCGCGTAAATGGGCGATATACTTAAATTCATCTGTTTAAAATAAATAATTATTACAATAATATAAAAATAAAATACATAATTAACTTACAAAACATTAATAGTAATAAATTTACTTGTAAACGTGCATGAATTTTTGCCCAATAATTGGGATCCCAGCTAATGGTTGAATTCGAATAAGTCTTGGTATACATACAATACAGGGGTTACAATTTTCTCTACGAGATCTTGCCGGCAATATCCCCATTTGCTACTGACTCAGTTCCATGTTTCCTTTTGGCCGCTGTGCTGAGTAATTGTTCCATTCATCTTGCAAAATACATCATACTTGTTTTCTACAGCTAACACAAGAAGCTCAATTTTAACCTTATTATTTTTTTTTATTTTGTATTCGAATATGAAGTACGATATAGGAATCAGCAATTATTTGTAATTTAAAATTTTTTTTTGACCCAATAACGAAAAGCAGGTGTATATTGAGTAGTATCCATAGGATTAAGAAGAACTTTTAATTCGATTGATGCCTTTTCTTTTTATTTAGTGCCGAACGTTTGATATACCTTCTAATCAAGTCGTTGGAAGTTTGCCGTGACATAAATAAATATTCCATGATATTTGGTTTGATGTAAAATAAACATACAGTATATTATTGTAAAGAACGGAAAAGGTCCATTAACTAGTTCAACGAAAAAAATTTTTATGATTTTATTTATTTTCTCACATTTATGTGCATTTCAATCTGACACATAAATCATAAACTGGTCTGATTCAAATTTTTATCCGACGCAACTTGATTCTAAATTTACACTCCTTTGAATCTGACGCACGACATATATACTATTAGATTCAGTTTTGCTATTACAAAATTAATTAAATTTGCATTATTTTTATTTATTTTAGAGATTTAAAGTAAATTTGCAAAATATCTAGCACAAATTTCAATGAAGTTTCTTATAAAAGGGTAATTACTTAAGCTAATTAGAAAATAAAATAACTTTGTCAAATATTATATCTAAAGAAAATAACATTGTAAAATATTATATCTAAAGAAAATAATGAACCAAAAATTTATTTTTGCATTCATTTTATTGAGTGTACTTTCCGTTTCTATTGCAATTTTCGATTGAAAAAAGTGATACACAATTTAAACAATGCTATATTGTAAATGAAACTTTAAGAATTAATCTCAATATAAAGATTTCACCTGATCTACCCATTCCTTACTATCAACACTTCTGGAAATGCAACCGCAATTTTGAAAATAGTACAATTTTTGTCAGCTTAGTAATGTTCGACATACCCTATTGTAACTACAGTAGAGCTTTTATTTCTTCAACTGAAATTGGTGGACAGTTTAATACGACTAACACAGCTGGTCCGTTACCACAAGGCTTTAATTACAACGTATCATACATACAAGTACGAATGTATGAGAAGGATGAAGCTCAACCACCTGTAGGCTGTAGTGAATACAACCCCCAACATTTTCTTAATCGTTTAATTTGGCCGGAATTAAAATAATTCCGGCCAACAACCAACACAATTCTGTCCAGAACTATAGAACAATTTTTAAACGGTTAAACGGTTCCAAATCAGTGTTTAAAATTCAAACTTGGTTTTATGTTCTCAAAAAAAACATTTTTAAATTCTTAATGTTCTTAGTAAAATTTTAATGTTCTTTATATAGGAAAATTAAATTTTTTTAATATTATTGAGTGTTCTCAAATAGAGAACATATTTTAATAACTTATGTTCCCAAAAATTGTGTAATGTTCTCTGAGAACACTGAGAACATTGAATTTTAAATACTGGTCCCAATCCCAACTAGGCTGTGCATCTTTTAAATTTATAGAATAAAATATAGGAAAAACCATTCAAAAAAATAGGGATATCTGTAGTTCGGGAGAGAATTACTAAGCCATTACAGCTATTTCTCAATATTAATCTTCTCTTAACATAGTTTATTTGGAAAGGTTCATTAAATGTAAACAAATTAATCATATAATATTAAAATATAAACAAACATAACCTTTATTTAAAAAAAAAAAAATAAATGTATTTCCATTATCAATCCAAGTAATCATAGGAGATAGTGAATAGAATTAATATAGTCGTATTGGAGAAAATTCATTTCTAGTTTCAAATTATTTTCACACCAATGTTATTATACTCATTGATATAATGAATAGATTTGGAACATGATAAGAGTCAATGTTATTGATAATAAATATTGATCTTAGACAATGAAAGTTGATTAGATTTTATAAATAATTTATAAACATCCTCGTATAAAAAGAAAACATCAAGAACTTTGTATTGCAATATGTGACCTTGTTAAAAAAATAAAAGTCAGCTTGGCTTCGTATAAATATTAATTTAGATCATATTTAATTTTACATAAGTTTGCATTTACATACACGTATCTTTGCAGTAGTGATGCTATCCGAATATCTGAATCCTATCTAGCTCAGATTTGACTCCAAAAAGAAATCCGTTATCTGAGATCAGATAGGATACTTACTATATCTGTTATCTGCCTAATGGATATCCTTTTTATTTGACAAAATGTAATACAATAATTTTTTGAGGAAAATTCGATTTATATGTATTTAGCATATTTTTACAAAGCAAAATTCATGTGTATATCATTATGTTTGTAACAAAACATATAAAAGCAAATCAATAATATATATTTGATCTAAAGAATTTTATAGTAACTATTTAATCACAAAGCAAATTTTTAGTATATATTTGAATTCGTAAATTATTTTATATAATTTTAATTTTTTGTTTTTTTTTCAGGATCGATGAACATTTTGATATATGTCAACAACATCATCTTTTTGAATAGCAAATGTAATTTGGGTCCTTTTAGAGTAATAAGTTCCCAGCATCATTGAACATCGTCCACTAGATATCGAAATTACCAGAATTGCCAAGTATATTTTTGTCTATTTCTTCTGTTACTTGCAAATCGATCTCCGGTTGAAAACCCAATTCGATATGTTCGTCACATACTACTCCAATTAATGCAAATAGCAATCCTCTTCATAAAACATCTTTGCGAATTTCTGGACAAAAACTTCCTACAACCCGATAGTTCATTATGACAAATCAATTACCAATAAACGCTACATTCTGTGAATCCTGAATAGCAGATGTTTAGATGTTTTTGCAGCTGTTGATTATTTTTTCTTTCTTTTTTTTTTTTTTTAGTAATTTTGTGTATTGTTTATACGCTATAATAATCGTCTAACGTAAAATATTACTGTATTATCATTATAATTTTTGTTTATAGCTGTTTTCAAAAAGGTGTGACAGGTGATTTTTATGACACATACCCATATGGGGAATCGGAAAATCGGAAATTTAACTTTTTTATCACGGTCATTACGCACACTTATCAATGCGAGATGCTTAATCAACACATATTTTAGGTTAGATAATTAATGACGTCCGTTGTAATTTTTATATTATTAACCATGTAGCAATTAAGCACCTCGTACTGATAAGTGCGTGATGCCCTTTTCTAATCATTATCTTTATCGCATAAACAAATTATTGTAATGTATATTATTTTGTTTTTATAATCGTATTAATATTGATGGCGGATGCACTAGATACAAAACTTATATACAAAAGAGGGACTTGCTTTAGTTGTCGAAAGTGTTTATACTGTGCAGTTTATTTGCAAACACAAAAATTCAAATGTGATATTATAAAACCACTCATAGAGGCAATCGAACTGAAGCTGTCAAATATGCGTATACTCGAATTTTTACGCCCAATTGGACAGAAGATCAAGTTTCTTTTGCTCGAGAAAAATATATTGCATTATAATTATTAAGTAACTCTAAAAGATTCTTTTAATTTTTCACTTTGTTACGATGCATTTATTGGCTATCAAGATTGAATACAATCAAAAAAAAAAACATTCAGTAACTCTAAATATTAAAAGTTTTACTTTAAGAGATACGTCAAAGCACTATAATTTTAATTGAATTTACTGCATAAAGCAAAATCATATAACATGTATAAATGTTGCAAGACTCAAGATGACTACCATTTTTAGGAATTTATTAAAAATTTCTTAATTCACCTGTTAAAATTTACCTTTAACTTAGAATAGTATTATTTTATTGAACTATATAAACTATTTCTATTGGGAATTGGTGAGAATCTTTCTTTGTTAGAAGCGAGAGTAAAAAAAAAGTAGGAAATTTGGGAAATATTCTGCCTGATCGTTCACACCTTTTTGAAAACAGCTGTAAAGTTTATTATGAAATGATTTATTAATTTAAAATCATGTGACAGATACGTAAAATAAAATCTTTACGAATCTTAACGGATATAAACAGATATATTATTTTTTAAATCGAATATCCGTATAAGTTGGATTTTGAAGCTACTACTTCGCAGCATTTTATTTAGGGTATGCTAGTAATTTTAATATGATTAAATTTTTATTAGTGAAATTAAAATAACCTATTGAGTTTATAACTACGGAGAAAATCGCAAAACCTAAAAGATTCTATTATAATTAACTAATTTTTTTGATTACGGTTTACAAAATGATTGGTACTATAAAAAACATTTTATATTTAGTTTATTTCTGTATACTAATTAATCTGGGATAGAATTTTAATATTCATCTTATCACCATCGGGAAATTTTGAAGTCTCATCAGCGCTACTAACTGATTTAAAATTTTGAAAAAATTGGCAGTATAGAAAGATTTTACTATGATGTCATTATAATAAGAGTTGATATAACCAGTGCGGCATATAATCTGTTTAACTGTCAAAAGAATATTATATTTAACTTAAAAACTTACAATCGACTATTGATTGTAATATTTTTCAAATTTTGGGTACTTATATGTAAATATTTTTTGTTTAAGCTCTTACATGTAATTATTTTCATTTTTCGCGCCCTTAAATGTAATTTCCCCTAATATTTATCATTTTTTTTTAAAGATGTAACTTATTATTTCCAATCTGTATATGAGTTGCTAATTATCTATTTAATTATTTTAGATACTAGTATAAATATAACAGTCAAACTGGCGATGAATTAAAGATCTCTATAATAATTATCCTAATATAAAAATAACAAACTGATTGATATTGGTCAAATAATATAAATTATTATGGCAATGGAATTAATAATGAATTCGAATCTTTTTGAATATATTTGCTTTTATATTTATGATCATCGCTTGATTCTTTACCGTTCTTATCATTATCCAAAAACTGTTTTATGATTTCTTCCAAGTCACCAGAATTTTCCAAATTATATCAAATTTATAATTAATTAGAGTATTGTCACTAAAAAATTGGTTTACTATTTCACACCAAACATCAAAACTTTTCAAAATTTTAAAACAATCAGCAAGTCTAATAATAATTTCGTCACCACACAAAACCAGTTTTTTGATTACATCCAAGTTACCAGAATTTCCTAAATTTTTGATCCATTCACCCAAGATACCAGAATATTCTAAATTTTTTATCCATTCATCCAAGTTACCAGAACTTTTTAAATTTTCGATCCATTCATCAAATTTATAATTAATTAGAATATCGTCACTAAAAAATTGGTTTATATTTTCACCAAAACCTTTCAAATTTTTGAAACAATCAACAAGTTTAATAAAATTATCGTCACCGCACAAAAATTGTTTTTTGATTTCTGATTTACCAGAATCTTCTATACATTTGATCCATTCACCAAGTTCATTATAAATATCATTAGCTGTAGGTCTTTTTTGTGAATCTGAATCCATACATTGTCTCGCTAAATCAATATAACAATCAGGAGTCCAAAAGAAAACCATGGTCGCAAACCTTCACAAATTTTTTTCATAAGATGAATATTAAACTCATAATTGCAAAAAGCCCTATTTCCCGTTGATATCTCTGTCGTAACAACTCCTAAACTATAAATATCTGATGCTGTAGAGTATTGTTTTTCATTTAATATTTCTGGTGCAATGTAAGGTAAAATCCCACAAACTTCACCATCCTTTGGTTTTAAATATTGGGTTGAAAGACCCAAGTCTGCGATATATGCGTTATGCAAATTATCCTGCAATATGTTACCGTTATGCAGATCTCGATGAATAATTCCTTGTGAATGAATTGCTATAAGATCAGAAATTATGCTAAATAACAAGTTTAGCTTATCTTTCCGCTTCATTTTCGATATAGTTTGAAGATTCTGACGCAAAGAACCCATAAATGCGCGTTTTAATACGAGAATATAATTTCCGTTTTCTCTTCTTGTTATACCATAACATTTCATAAATGAAGGATTTTCAGCTCCGATTACACAATAAGTTTGTAGCTTTAAATATATATATATTTTTAATAAAACATATAAGTACAAAAAATAAAATATATCAAATTAAATAAATACCTCGTTTAAATAATCGTTATTATAAAATTCCTTAAGTGCGACATATTGAAGTATAAAATTTTCTGCCAAGACTCTTCCTCCTGGATTCAATTTAGCATGCAATCTTTTCCATTTTGCGCCATATACAATCGCAAAACCACCTTTTCCAATTACTTTAATATTTTCAAAATCATAAGGAATCCAAGATAATTGGTATTTATCATTGTCCAATAACGCTTTTACTTTGTCATCAATATCAAGATTTTTATATTCTAGTCTGATAATTTCATGAAATTTACTCTTTTCCATTTGAAACCAATAATTAGCTTGCTTCATATCTATTGTCGTTCCAATGCCATTTCTATAACAATATCCAACTGCTGACATTCCATAAGCATTCCCTATCTGTGCAGATTTTTTAAAATATCCGAATGCCTTCTTTTCGTCTTCTTCGACTCCAATTCCATAGAAACAGCAAATCCAACATTAAATATTCCATCAGCATTACTCATTTCTGCAGATTTTTTATAATATTCGAATGCTTTCTTTACATCTTTTTCGACTCCAATTCCTTCTCTGTAACAATGTCCGACAGGATTCATTCCTTTCTCATCACCCATATCTGCAGATTTTTTATAATATTCGAATGACTTCTTTTCGTCTTTTTGGACTCCGATCCCATCTCCGTAGCAATATCCAACATTGAACATTCCTGGAGCATAACACATTTCTGCAGATTTTTTGTAATATTCGAATGCTTTCTTTTCATTTTTTTCGACTCCGATTCCATCATTGTAGAAATATCCAACAAAATATAATCCTAAATCATAACCCATTTCTGCAGATTTTTTGAAATATTCGAATGCCTCCTTTTCGTCTATTTGGACTCCGATCCCTTCTCTGTAGCATATTCCAACATTGAAGATTCCAATAGCATTACCCATTTCTGCAGATTTTTTGTAATATTCGAATGCTTTCTTTTCGTCTTTTTCGACTCCGATTCCATAATTGTAGTAATATCCAACCTCACGTATTCCATTAACATTACCCATTTCTGCAGATTTTTTTAAATATTCAAATGACTTCTTTTCGTCTTTTCCGACTCCAATTCCTTTTCTGTAACAATTTACAACATTTAAGATTCCATAAGCATGACCCATTTCTGCAGATTTTTTGTAATATTCGAATGCTTTCTTTTCATCCTTTTCGACTCCGATTCCATTGAAATAGCAGGATCCAACATTATATATTCCTTTAACATCACCCATTTCTGCAGATTTTTTTAAATATACAAATGCTTTCTTTTCGTCTTTTTCGACTCCGATCCCTTTGAAATAGCATTCTCCAACTTTAATCATTCCTTTTGCAAAGCCCATTGTCGCAGCTTTATATAAAAATTAATGAACCCTTTCCTTTCATTTTTTTTGACACCAATTCCACTATCATAACAAAGGCCAAGAATATAATTTCCATAAGCATTTAACGTTTCATCTAATTGTAATATATTATATTTATGCATTTCAATATCGAAATTAATGAATATTGAATTGTTATTTTTCAGCAATAATTGCTTATCAAAAATTTCATTAATATATAATAATATAAATATATTATTTGGTTCAAGCTCTAACGCTTTGATAAAATCAAAAAGTGCTAAGTCATATTTTTCGATAAAAAAATAAGTCTTTCCACGGAGAATCAACGTTTCTATATCATATGGATTAAGTTTTATTGCAATATCAAGATCTGAAATAGCTTTATTGAATTGTCGAAGTTTGAAATTTGTATCAACGTTATATAAAATATGCATTATTAAATTCAATTTCTAAAATCTTTGATAATTTTTCTGTGTTTAAATGACTTTCTTTGTGTCATCCTAATTTAAAATTTGCTTCACTTCAATAAAATAGTGCAATATCATTGTCTGGCTCAACTTTAAGTATTTCATTCAAATATCTAATGGCATCTTCATATTTTTTTAAATTGAAGAAAATTTTTGCTCAAAGAATCAATGCTGTTTTATCATTTGGACTGATTTCTAAAACTTTATTAAAACATAAAAGTGCGCAATTAAATTGTCCGCGTATATAATATTCTTTTCCACATAGCATAATTGCTGTTATATTATTTAATTCAAATTTTTTAGTACTTTTTATCATTAAATGTTTCATTGATGTAAAATCAAATCCATTAAAGGCGTCTATTATATATTTTACTGTTGTTTCATTATTTGGTTCAATTTCGAATACTTTGCTAAAGTCTTTATAAGCTTTATCATATTTTCTTAGGCTGAAATAAGCTATTCCACGAAGAATTAATGCTGACACAAAATCTGACTCAATTTTTAATGATTTACTTAAATCATTAAGAACATTATTATATTGCTCTAGTCTAAACCAAATTTCACTGCGACAAAATAATGCATACGGATTATTTGGTTCAATATCTAGTATTTTGTTCATGCATGTCAATGAATCTTCTTGTAATCCAAGAGATAAAAAATTTTACTTTGAAACATTAGTGTCGTCACATTTGTTGGCAAAATATCTACTGCTTTATAGCAATCCGAATGTGCATTATTATAATGTCTAAATTCAAATAAGCTTCATCACGAAGAATTATCACATCAATATTATTTGGCTCAATTTTTAATGCTTCATGAAAACGTCCAAGACAGTAGAAAGTCTCTCCACGCAAAAAAATTACAGTAGCATTATTTTGTTCAATTTCCAAAACTTGATTTAAATCTCTTATGGCATCATTATGTTGATTCAAATAAAAATATGCACCTCCACGAAGTGTTAATATAATTTTATTTTTGGGTCAATTTCTAAGGCCTTACTTAATAATTGTATTGTGTCACTATATTTTTCTAGATTAAAGCATATTTTTGCTTGAAGAATCAATACATTGGTATAATTTGATTTAATTTCTAAGGACATTCCAAGGTTATATAAATCTTCGTTATATTGCTTTAAAACTTTTTCAAGATATAAAATGCTTTATCATAATGACCATGATTAAAATAAGCTTCCCCACGATAAAGTAGTGTAGGTGGATTAATATCTAATGCTTTGTTTAAATCCAAGAATGCTTTATAATATTGTCCTAATGAATAATAAACTTTCCCATAAAAAGATGGTGCAGTCAAATTAAAAGAATCAATTTCTAATACTTTATCATAGTATAAAAGGGCTTCACCATATTGTTTTAGTGAATAAAATGATTCTCCATGAAATAATAATGCATTTATAAGTTTTTGAAGTGCATTATTAGAATGTACTAATGATTCAGTATTATTGTGATCAAATTCTGATTCAATTTTAAAGTATAGAAGAGCTTTACCATATAATTGGAATTTCAAATAAATTTCACCACTCAGGGTTAATACATACGTATTATTCGGATTAATCTCCAATACTTTATTGAAATCTATTAGAGCTTCATTAAATTTTCCTAACATAAAGTACGTTTCACCACGCAAAATAAACGGGCTTGAGCTAGTTGGCTCAATTTCTAATGATCTATGTGCATCTGAAAGTGCATTTTCATATTTTTCTAGTTTGGAATAAGTTATTCTGCGGAGAATTAATGCGGTTAAATTGTTAGAATTGATATCTAAAATAAAATTAAATTGATCCAGTGAGTCAGCATAATGACCCAATTTTAAATTCGAAATCCCAAGATTAATTTCATCTTCTTGCTCATTGTTATAATTAAAGATATCATAGTTATCAATGGAGAAAGCCATTTATTAAAGAAGTGTTATATTTACGTGTGACGTGAAACTTTGAAAATAAAGTAAATTAAAATCAGAAACTCTTAATTTTCCGGCTTATAATTCAAAATTTGACGAGTAGATAAGCCAAGGCTTGGGTTGTCGATACTTTAGGGGTAATTCTCTATCAACAAACAAAAACCACAGTATCCACGACACGTTGGACACTGAAAAACAATAACCACACAATCTCAGTACGTCGAGAAAACAGTCGGATTAACGTTAATATCACGTGTACGAGAAATACAGATGGTCGTACTACTATGCCAGAAATAGTAGATCGTTAGTTTATTTAGTGAATGGGGTAACAGGAAAATAGTTTTTTATGAATTACCGATCGATAATGTTTCTTCGTGCGCAAGGCCTTTATTATATACTTTTATAAAATGCGTAACTTTTTGCTAGTAGCTTCTAAATATAGAACTATATAAAAGTGACGCAAAAATTTAAACTCCTCATTGCATATACATATTAAGATATCTTAATAGCGTGAATTATGGAACTTTCTGAATAATAATATTCACCAATTTTAGAGATTGCCTAATATGTAAAAAAACAGATCTGGTCTTGTGTCTCCATTGAAATCAAACTTAGGAATACGTAAGATGCGTACGCATGCAAAGTATACGCCAATCAACTGTACATATCAGAAATCTGTGCAGGGTTTTATCTATCATGTTGCTTGGATTTATTGATATTGGCCTGCAAAAAGCTGATTTTGAGATTAGAATCAAGTTGGGATTAGGTTAAAGGCTTAATATTAAATTATGAGCGAATGTTTTTAGTGCATAATAGTTATTTCATGGACAAATTTTGAATTAGAAAATTTTCTTAATTCTGTCGACACAATTCTTGCGTGCTAAGTATTACGTAAATTTTTTTACTGTACGTACGTGCTAGGTGGTAACTCAAATAAAATCAAACCTACGTCAGCAATATTAGTAATCATTGAAATTAAATGATCGATTAAAATATCTTTTTATTTTAAATACAGTATTTTCAAACGTAACTTTGTTTTCTGCCACGTTATTAACAATCTATGAAAATTCCAGCCCTTGATTTTTTAATATGTTGAATCAGTTTGAAACAGAAGATATTTATCGCTTATTAATATTATTAACACTATTTAGCACTATTTAATGGGGTCGGCTAAAAGCCAGGTACATCACGAAATTGCCCTATATGTAACCCGGATCCGTACGAACAAAACAAAGCGAGATGACAAAGACAAAACACGAAAAATAAAAAAAATGGTTATTTAAACAGGCCTTGGTTCACTAAGTAAAAGTGTCGGGAGGGCGATATTGCTATATGTAAACTACTCTCTATACTCTTAATTTAGCCCTAACCCTAATATCAATCGATTTTAATTAAAAATCGAAAAATCGGGTAATCTTGTGATGTACCTGGCTATAAAAGTGACGGGAAGATTATACAACAGTTAACCCAGTGATAATCATGGATGATCACGGATGATCACCCTCCATATAATCACAAAATAATTTTGATTGGCAAAATAATGTAATTCAATTAATAAAATCCGATTAGCATATATTATATGCTAATCGCATTTTATTAATTGAATAAAATCAATAATATTTTTATTTTTAGAGCTTTTGAACGTGTGTATAGCTAAGTAACTTTTTTAGTACGCGTTTTTAGTATTGCTTGTTTACTTGTTCCAATCTTTTTTTTAATTAACGGTTAGTGGTATTGTTAAACGGTTGGACCTAGCATTTTGAGTTGCACGTAGATGCTAAGTAACTTTTCTTTCTTGCAAGTTTTAATATTGTTGCTTGTATATTTACTGATTAATCTTGTTCTTTAAATTAATAGCTAGAGGTATTGGTATATAGTTGGTTTTTTTTCAGATCACTGCTAATAGTGCATTCGGATTAGGTGGCTATTGCTAAAGTAATTTTATAGATGAATGATAGTGTTTGACATTTTGGGATGATTTATTGTATATGTGTAGTATTCCGCGTAATCATGTATTCACGTGACAAAACTAATTATAGGTTTGCTGTCGCTTTGGTCTCTTCTGTTGCTTAAGTCACTGTAATTACTTCTATATGAAGAGACGATTAAGGGATAAGTATTATATATGCTATAATCGTTACTTATACCATATAAATTATATGTACTGGTTATAGCAGATCTAATGCTTCGGTCTGCTTATTAAATTATAATATATATAATGGGCATCTTTCGCTTCACTGTAAAAATCTTCATTACTCTATTGTATCAAAAATAATTCATATATACAAAGTCTATAAATTACTATTAATTCTCTTTTTATCTATTAATCGTTTGTTTAATTATTATATATTTATTATAATTTTACTACACGTGATTCTTTATATTAGTTGTTCATTAACCCTGCTAATAAAAATAAAATCATGGCGGAAGATAATGAAGAATCGCTTTTACCTTTAGTTCAATTGTCAAGATTATCTATAGTAGTAAAAACTTATGGAGATATTTATTTTAATACCCAAAATACAGAATGTGCTGTTAAATTTTTTGAAGATCTTGATATTCTTCCTAAAATACGTATCTGTTCTAAATGCCAAAGTTCTATGTGTAAGACAAAAGATAATTCCCGTGGTGATAAACAAAAATGGGCCTGTACTTCGAAAACTGCTTGTGGTCATGCTACTACTATTAGGACAGGAATGTGGCTAGCATGATCTAAACTATCTTTTGCTCAAATCACTAAAATTATGTTTTGCTGGTCTCATAAACTACCCCAAAAATTTGCTGTTTCAGAAACTGGTATTACTCCTAAAATAATGGTAGATTTCTGTCATGATATATGTAGTATAGCATTAATAAATCAAAAATACAAAAAAATTGGAGGTAAAGACAAAATCGTAGAAATTGATGAAAGTAAATTTGGTAAACATAAATATAATAAAGGAAAAAGAGTAGAAGGGCAATGGGTTTTTGGTGGCATTGAAAGAGAATCGAATAATATGTTTTTTATATCTGTACCTGATCGAACAAAAGAGACCCTATTAAAACTTTTAGAAGAATATGTAGAAAAAGGAACAATAATTTATAGTGATTGTTGGTCAGCTTACCAAACAGATAATTTTGAAAAATATGGATGAAAGCATGGAAAAGTTAATCATTCAAAACATTTTAAGGATCCTGAAACTGGAGTTTATACAAATACAATTGAATCAAATTGGCGATCAGTAAAAGCATCTCTTCCATGATATGGAACTTCTAAAGCTTTATATGATACTTATTTTGCCAAATATATGTGGAGATGACATTTTATCCAAAATGATAGTGATGCATTTAATAAGCTTTTAGAACATATCATGTTATATAATAAAAATTTAGAAAAAATAGACCAACCAGATGAATAAAAAAATATCCTACTTACCATATCAAAATCACAGAGTATTTAATAAAAATACCTGATTTATATATGTATGAATAGAAATTTCATGTTTGCTAAAACCCATTGAACTAGATTAAAACAAGAAGTATATGAATTAGTAATAGTATAAAAAGAGAACAAATAAAAAAAGAAAAATAATACTTAAATTAGAAAGTTATATTAGATAGATAAAAAAATCTAGAAATAATTTGATCTACTTTATGCGAAGCTGTAATAATTTTTTAATTTAGCTAATAATAAATTGCTTAAAAAAAGTTATACTTAACTAGTTATCCTTAGTATTGGAACAAAGAAAATTAGTCAAACCAGTAAATAGCGATAGAGAATTATTAATTAAAACCAATAATATAGAACTATGAATATATAATACGAATTTATTAAAATAAAATTTTATTACACATAACAATTAAGTCATGGATATATCACTTTTATTGCTTTTATCGCTCAAAATAATTCTTTAAAAGTAACTTACCAGAAAGCATTCTATAACAAAATGACTACTGTATATATAAAAATACTAGCTGAATTAAGTAATGCTGACCCTCCGGATATAACAATACCATCTATCCCCTATGCCATTACTATGTCTATTGATGCCCAAGTAGACATTACATATTCTGAACTTCTTTAAGCGACCAGACAAGGGAAAAAAAGACACTAGTAAATGCTTTTTATTTGGGCCAATTGCTAGAAGTATTCATGATATCGCCAGCCCAAAGAACCATCTTACGAAGTCATTTAACCAAATACTATGCCCTTGCTATAGCATGCACATATCATATTTTTAATAAATGGGGGGTAAAACAGATCATGAGAACTAACTTAGTAAGTCTAAGAACTATTTCAGACTTAAAAACAGAAGAATACCACTTGTTAATCTCTTGAAAGGAGAATTATAATGAGCACATTTGCATGTTCATGTGATTAAAGCTATGCTTTTTTTATCTATGCCTTGGTCACTTTTATAAGAGATAATAATAAAGTGAATATTGTAAAATATTAGTTATAGGAGATATAATAGTCAATTTTCACTCCACCTTGTAGGTATCTTCACTTTTGATTTATTAAAATCAATAAAATACACTTATAATGGAAAAATCCAAGTATAAATTCCAAACTATCATTATTAATACTCCTATTTCTATTAAATTATTGAATTATTTATCCATCTATTACATGCTATAGCGTAGCTTTATATTACTATGCACATGATTATTTGAAAGTATTAAAACAAGTTAAAAATTTTCATCAAACCAAGTAAAGAAAGGTTTTGAGCAATTCCCTAATGAATAATCTGATTCCAAAATTTCTTCATCTATTTGTAAGTTGTCAGGCTTTGAAAGGGAGACCTATACCTGAGTGCTTAGTAATAATATTTTTACAAAAAATTCTTAATATTATCATATTTAAACTATATTTTAGAAAATTTAGCAAAATTCAGACATATCTTTGAAACATAATACTTAACCAATTATGATTATGTAGTATTAACTAATTCTTCAAGCCCGAATTCGTTAGCAATAGCTAAAAGGCCAAGAATCATAAATACATTAACTTCATCAAGCTACTCTTAAGAATACAATCTAAATAAAAAAAAAGTTATAATTAAGTTAATATCTATAATAAATAAATATTAAAAAAAGGACCAAAATAGGATGTTCTCAGCACCTCGTACAATAAATAAGAGATACCTCTTGTTTTATAGAGTTACTCTGGCTAAAGTTCAGATTCTGTATTTCGCACAACAAATTTTAAAAAGCTATTCTTCAATTATTGCAGTAACGGTTCAATTGCAATAATTTGAGCGCCACTTCAACTATTAGCCAGTCACCTTTAGGAGCTACTTGAAGACATCCATAGAAATACTACTCTCAGAGAATCCCGCAATTAAACAAATACTACGTATAACAAAAACACATATTCATATCTGAAATATACGTATAGTTCAAAAAAAACCGACCATAGATGGATTAGATCTGCTTATAGTTACACAGATATGTAATTATATTGTTTACTTACTATGTGATTATATAGAGGGTGATCATCCGTGATCATCCATGATTATCACTGGGTTAACTGTTGTAAAAGTGTCCCAAAAGTGACATACGTACTTTACATACATTATGTAAATGTAAACTCTTCTTTGTATATACATATTAAGAAATATTAATAGCATAAATGGGGTTATGGAACTTTCCTAATAATAATCTTCACCAACTTTAGAGTAGTTTGCTTGTGTCTTCATCCAAATATGCATATGCATGTAAATGTATATGCCAATCAGCGATACATATCAGGCACATTGGAAATCTGTGCAGGATCTATATTTATTGTCATTGAGCTGATTTCGAGATTAGAATTAAGTTAGAGTTAGGTTAGTTAGACAAAGATTTAAGGTAGGTTTAATATTAAATTATGAGTGGAATTTTTAGTGCAAAAATTTTGAAATAGAAAAATTTTTGTCTGGAATGAAGCAAAGGACCTTTAGTTTCTCTGCATCATGATACAAAGTTACTTTCTTGATGCATTACATATTAAAATATCAATTGCATTTTCCGTCTGTCCGCTCATGTGATTTTTGAACTATTTTTAATTGATCATATATACCAATTTATGGAATTGACAATAACTTTTGATCCACTGGTCCGTTTTGGATGATTTAACTACCAAATTGTTCATCTTAATGAGACGATTCTAATGATTTCAAAATTGTTAAAATCTATAACAGAATCCAAAGGTTGTTTGATATTTATAAATTTCTTTAACATTAACTAACTTTTGATTCATCAATTAGTTTTGAATAATTTAACTACCAAAAAGTTTGTCTCAGTAAGATGATTGTAACAAGCCCAAATTGTAAATTCCAATTACAGGATCCCAAGATCAATAAAGATTTGTATTATTAGGCAATTATTATTTTTTATATAGTGTCTATACTCAACACGTTTCAATTTTTAAATCGCTATAGTTTTTTGTACAAGAGGTTTTTTAAAAAACTGACTAGTAACTTTATAAAGGAATATTAGTTCTATAACTATGCCAAATATTTTTTTTGAAAACCTTCTGTATAAAAAGTTGATGCATTTTAAAGATTACTATTGTTTTATATATAATTACTATGTGTTTCAATTTTAATTAACTTTAAAGTACTATAACTTTTTATAATGGCAACATCTTAAAAATCTGACCAGTAACTTTGTTCACTATGATATGCTCTACAAGTTTGCCAAATATCTTTTAAAAATATTGTTTCTATAAAAAAATGATGCATTTCAAAGTTACCCTATTTTATTGTCTAGTATAGGCTTCCAGCACCATATATAAAACCAATTTGATTAAATAATTAGCAAATTTTTATTGATTTTGGGATCCTGTAATTGGAATTTAACAATTTTGAGCTTGTTAGAATTATTTCACTAATATGAACATTTTGGTAGTTAAATTATTCAAAACAGGTAGTAGATCAAAAGTTATTTATTATGAAAGAAATTTACTTAGTGATTTTAAAAAATTACTATTAAAATTATACAAAAGTTGAATGATCTTGGGATTCTGTGATTAAATTTTAATAATTTTGGTCTTTTTAGAATTATCTAATTGAAACAAGCATTTTGGTAATTAAATCATTCAAAATGGACCAGTGAATCAAAAGTTATTACAGCACTTGATATTTATGCTATACTGTTTCACTCAGGTTCATTAGATGAATATTTAGAATCAATTTTTCAGATCTGGACTTTTGCTTTAAGGTAAAGAAGACACAATTACAATAAAGCTCTATTGGCATTTTTGTCTGATATGTCAAAAATATTCATAGCAAAATATGTGCAATACTTCATATACGGATCTTTTAAGATTAGTTAAAGCGTTTTTTTGGATAACTTGTAAGTAAGGAAACTTTTCTTTTGCTATTAAAGCTTACAGATTCTCTATTCAATAATATTTGAATAATTAGAATCAGCATATAGCTATTTGAATATTTGCTGAATAATTAAATTTACTTAATGATTCGAATAACTATAATTATTTGAATAATAATATTTATTCAAATATAATATTTATTCGAATAAATAATAATATTTGAATAAATAAATTTATTTGAATAATTATAATAATTCGAATAAGAATTAATTAATTTGTAACCATAGGTTACAAATTAATTTTATAACTATAAATAATATTAGTGATCAATATCATATGATTATAGCAGTATGACGTCAATGACGCAATCAGAAATATGCATATATATAGAAAGGAAATAAACTTTCTTAGTTCTTTTTACCACAACAAGTAATAGAATAAAATCGTCTATATAAACCTACCGTGTTCAAAAACCTCAATAGTTCGTATCGAAAATCCAAGAGAATCATCAGTCAGTCTTAATTGATCCATCATAGAGGTTGGAACCAGTTTTAAATATTCGAGTTTATCACATCTAAATTCGAGTTTATCACACCAAAATTCGAGTTTATCACATCAACTATTAATAAATGACGTGATAAACTCGAATTTTGGTGTGATAAACTCGAATTTAGATGTGATAAACTCGAATATTTAAAACCGGTTCCAACCTCTAATCCATCAAGTCTTCCGTGAAGTAAACTACAGGTTAAAGTGTAAATTCCTCAATCAAAAACTCATCGCAAAAGCCCAAGAAAATTTTATACTAGATCGTGATACATCAGTTTCTTCATGTTTGTAAATTGTTTATAAGTTGTTTGTAAAGAATGTGCTTTATTAAAGTACTAAATACCCTTTCCATATTTTTACGTCTACAGCTTATGTTGAGTAATACAGCTTCCAATTCACAAGTTCCTTTCATATCCCAATCCAACAAAATTCAAAGCATACGTTAAGTTGCGAGATATCAGCAGCTTCTGGTTTGCAAGTTTGTTCTACATATCCTATTGAACAAAGTCCAGAACCTATGCTGAATGATGAAATTTTACCAACTTTAATTCACACGTTCTTTCCGATAAACATGAAATATTACCAGTTTTCAGTTCAGAAGTTTCTTCCGTATACTCTATTGATGCTTCACCTAAATCTGAAACATTAAACACTAGTGATGTAGAAAATGAATTTATTAATAATGATATATCTGATATTAGCGAACATCATAATATTGAAGTTAAAGATCAACAAAAGCTTGAAATTGTCTCTGGCTCAATATTTCAAACTTGGGAACAACTTGACCATCATATTAGAATGTACGCAAAGCAAAATGGCTTTGTGTCAATTATTACTTGTTCCGAATATAATGATATTACTTGTAGAAGGTGTAGATATGATTGCGAACACCAAGGTATAGGCCATTCAAAGAAGACAGCTATTCTAGAAAATCAAAAACAAACACACACAAAATGGTTAGGGTGCAAATGGGTAGTTAATGCAACGTGTCCAAAAACGAGTAAAAAAATTAAAATTAATTCTTGTTGTCTTGAACATTCCAATCATGAAATCCACTTAGATACTATTAATTTTGCTTCTTACTATCGGCAATTTCCTGATTAAGTAAAACAAGAGATTAAATATTATACTTCAAAAGGGTTAAATATGCGAACTTAGCTTTCTTTACTTGGGGACAAATATCCTGATATTATTTTTCTGCCAAAAGACTTGTCATCTACAATACAATCTTTCAAAAAGCAAAACAAATTTGTTAATGAAGCTTCTGCTCTTCTAGAAACACTTCTTAATAACAAAGCACAAGACCCAAGCTGGGTTGTTCATTGGAAATTAGATCCTATTTCCGATTTATTAGAATTACTTTTCTGGATAGAACCTAGTCAAGTTGAAATGTGGATTTGCTATCATGATGATACATATAGTACAAATCATTTCAATATGGTGCTTAGTCTCTTTGTAGGTTTAGACAATTATAACCAAAGTCATCTTGTTGCACAAGCATTAATGAATGACAAAACTACTATGAGCTTTGAATGGTTCTTTCTAAGCTTTTGGAATCTACTAGCTATCAACCACATGTTCTTATTACTGATTCTGATCTTGCAAACGAAGCTGCTATTGAAAACATAATGCCCGAAACCTATCGAATGAACTATATATATCATATTAGTCAGAATCTTCCAAAATATCTAAAAAGTAAACTCGGGTCAGATTGGGATATGTTTATAAAAGACTGGTATAAGATGCGTAATAGTTTGTCAAAACAAGATTTTGAATCTGAATGGGGATTACTTATTAGTAGATGTCCAACGACAAAACCTTATCTTGAACGAACACTCTACAATACAAAAGAACGATGGGCGTTGGCTTGGATTTCAAATAGGTTTACTGCTAGAGTTCAATCTACACAAAGAGTAGAAGGAGTTAATGCAATTATTAAATCTGGTATATTAAGTAAAACTAGTTTATCCAAAGTCGTTAGTGTTTTAGATTCTCAGCTTGCTCAGGAATCAATGTATATTCACTATAATAATTGGTCTATAGCTCATTCTAAACCTACACATATAACTGCTTCAGCTCAATTAATGCCCGAAGTTGACAAATAGCTTGCAGAATTTTTAACACCACCTGTTTTGTCTTTACAAAGGACTGAAATTGCAGATTCTCTTTGGTACAATTCAATATTAGTTTCTAAAGAAAGTATTGATGTTAGTTTGTCACAAGAAAAAAGTGACGTTGATTTTTATGAAAATCTTGATGACTTTCCAGCAACATATGTTAATGAAATTATTTCAAATTTACCTGGTCTATCTATTCAAGAAATTTGGGAGACCACTCGTTACCGAGCATCTTATAAAAACTATGTTATCATATTCAACAATGGCAAACATATTTGTACATACTTGAGACTTATCAATCAGGGTCTTTTTTGCCAGCATTTTGCAAAAGTCATAACAATTTCCCAAATTGCGACTTTCCATATTCTTATGATTTCATGCCGTTGGTACTCAGATGAACAATATTCAAAATCTGACGAGTCATTAATATCACAACTATCAATTACTTATAAAAATGGAAGTGCTACTTCAACTTCAAACTTCATATCGGATTTAACTCTTATACACCTGGGTTCTGGGATTTCTTTCAATACATTAAAGACACTTAACAATCGTCATGCATATGGAGTTATGAATGGTCTTTGTAAAAAAGCTATGGCTGTTGGATTGGATGCTGGTTCCGCCACAATGGAATCACTTAATAAGTTTCTAGAAACTTTTATTCGGCAATATTCTGTGGAGTCAGATCAAAATTTGGTCATTAACACTTCTTCAGGTGAAATTCAAGATAATGAATCAAGTAAATCAAGTGATTTAGACGATAATCAAGAAAATGTCATACCATTTGATGTATCCACTGTTAAAGATCCAATGGTTAAAAAAAGAAAAGGGGCACCAAAAGTTAAGCATATTAAGAGTGCATTTGAGACAAAAAATATCCAATCAAATACTAAGAAAAAGAAAGCTGCGCACTTTTGTTCTCGTTGTAAGCAGTCTAACCACTACGCTAAAACTTGCACCATAGATATATAAGGTCAGTGATTATGTTTAAATATATGGTGAGTAATGAAGTAAGTCTAATGTGAGGTATATAATATAATTCATTCAATACTTAGCTTTTTTGCTATATGTTAACTAAGTTTAGTTTCTTGTAACAGGTTGAAGTAACTACGATATCGGCATTGTAAGATTCAAATATCAAGTTAAGGAGAGTTGTTGAATTAATTGCGGTTAAACAATAAAGGCACCGTATATGCATATGCATACATCTTGGCTTTGAATAAATAATCTGTAATCTTGCTAAAAAAGGAAGTCTAATTTGTTCGCACTTTGTTTTGTACATAGTACAGATCTATGATTTTACCAAATATGATCTCATTGTTTATCGAAGAAAAGAGTTGTTTTATCATATGAGGAATAAAGTCTATTTTTTCGCACTTTGCTAATTTTATCGTAAACCGATTTCTCATATTAAAACTGGTTAAATTATGGATTAAGTTATACAAGTCACTCTCGTTATAGTAAACTCTCAATATAGTGAAGAATTTTTTAGAACAGAATTATTATTACTATAATAAAAGGCTCTCGATATAGTGAATCTTTTAATATAGTGAAGAAATTTTACAGCCCGAGAACTTCACTATAACGAGAGTGACTTGTATATGACGCATGTGATATGTCATCTGCAGATCATCTCTGTATCGATAAAGTTTAGTTTTTGTTAGGTTAGGGTTAGAGTGAGCACCTAGGTTTAGAGTCAGGCTTTGGGGTATATTGTAAAATCGCTCAAGAAAAACTTTTTGTTAGAGGATAGAAAGTGGTTTCCTATGCAGATTTTGAGTAATAAGCAATTTTTGTTGTTTTTTTGATAAAACGAACGTTTGTTTTGAATTTTTTGATCGTGTTACATTACATGAGATCCTGAAATCTGATTGGTTTGAGTATTATATAAGCCATTGTAATTAATACGTATAAATGTAACACAAGCCATATAGTTGATTGCTAATATGTTACACACATTACAGTAACCGCGGTTACAAATTTTTTAATCCTTCGAATAAATATATATTCAAGTAAATATATTTATTTTGTCTAGTATACATATTCAATATCTTATTAGTTATAATTTATATAATAATGTTAATTCCAATTCTACTAATTCTACTTCTAACTATTAAGTCAAATCGAATGTTTCCTATAGCTTTTTTTAGTTTAGTCTAAAAGACTTTCTATTATTTTATTATTAATTAGTTTCAATTAATTATTAGTTAAAATTAGTAATAAGGTAGAACAATAGAATTATTGGAAATATCATTAATTAATTATTTTAATAATGAATTTAATTAAAAGTTTTATCATATAAAACTAAATAAATGTATACTACATATTCATCTAAAATATATATTAAATATCATATGCAAAAAGTACAGGTTACAACTAGTATAGAAAAAAATTGCATTTTGTGATTATATTGAATATTATTTGAATATTATAAATTATTCAAATAGGAATTATTATCAAATATAATAAATTATTCGAATAAGAATAATTATTCAAATAATTATATTATTTAAATAATTTGAATAAAACAATTATTTGAATATTCATGTTATTTATTGATTAATTATTTAAAAAATTTTATTTGAATATTCATCGAATATGGATATTATTTGAATAGCAAATACAAATGTGAAGCTCTAAATGTTATAGCAAAAAATATTATAGATAAAGCTTATGTAATTGGTAAAGTTGTAACTTTATAAAAATATTAAGTTTAACTAAATTTATTTATTATTTTTTTAAATAAAAAGACTTACGAAATAAAAGTGAATTAAAAAATACTTTTTTAAAAAAAAATTCTATTCAATTTCAACATTAACAATACTAAAAGATAAAAGCAACATTTCTTTTAGATTATATCTAAAATCAAGAAAAAAGTAAACTTCACAAAAAACAAACATATTTGTTATATTATTTGGCTTTCTTAAGCAAGATTGTAGATATAAATGTTTACTAACAGGATTGAGTACAAGTTTTTCATCTTCAACAAATACTTGCAATCATTGCCATAAAATATTAAATGAAGGTAAAGTTTTAACCTGTGGTCACAGATATTACTATGAATATTACACTACATTGCAATATAGCTATCATCATTGTAAAGAATACTATAAGAAAAGTATCTATATCAATATAAAAAAGTTCATTAAACGCTTAGAAAAAGGTCCAAACAAACTTAGAGAAGTGCAGTAAATCACATAATTAGGGTTTACATAGGTCCTGACCCCTCCACCTTGTGATAGGACTATTGACCAATCAAATTTAAAAAAACTCAAAAACATCTTTGACCTGAAAATAAGCTACCCCACAATTAACAAAAGTCGCTACATAGTAAAGTCTAAATTTACTAAGCAAATCGAAAAAAATTGATTAAGTAAACTTATTCAGCAGATCAAAATACACTTACTACAAAATTTTCATAAGTATTAGAGGATTTTTTATTAATTGACTTTTGATTTTTACTTTCAATGAAAAAATGAAAATTTTTTAAAAAAAATATATTTAACGAACGTAAAAGTTAAATGTTAAATAATAAAAAGTTCTCCAATACTTATAAAAATTTTGTAATAAGTGTATTTCGATCTGCTGAATAAGTTTACTTAATCGATTTTTTCGATTTACTTAGTAAAATTAGACTTTACTATGTAGCAACTATCTGCGATTAACTAAAAATCAATTTTCTTTAATATAATTGGCTATTTTATACTATATATATATATATAGGACGTTATTTTCTGCACTTCCCTTACTAAAGAGGAGCTAGAAAAGAGTGAAGAGCTTACACAAGCAGATAAAAGTAGTTCTAAAGACAAAATGGAATTAGAAAGTGTAGCAAAAGTGCACAATAACTTTGTAAATGCACTTGAGGTAGTGTCTTGTTGGTAATTTTTGCTTTGTCTTTGCTTTTAATAAAACTTTTTTAAACACACAATCTCTTGCGATCTCCAACATTTATATAAAATAAAGTAACAAAAAGTGTACAAATAAGTTTGTGCTTACATATTAAAAAGTTCTAGTTCACTAAATTAGCCTCTAAAGTTACAATTTTTTCATTTTTTTACTGAATTAACCAATCATATTGTCTAATATAATGATAATTATCTGATCTAACAACCAATACAAACAATTTTTAAGAGTAGAGGGTATGTAGATCATTTCTATTAATAAACTAGTTACTAAAAGTTTTATATTTAATAATAAAGAAAATTTTATTAAGTAACCATATTAAATTTTTAAATAAAATTGTAGAAGAGGTTATTCTGATTCTAACGGTGGTTGAATCATTAAAATTGGCCCAGTTGAATCTAAAATATAGTTGTTTTTATTTTTGCGACCCTATTTTACTTAGTGTTTACACGTGATTTGATTGGCCAATTTGTGATCACTCCCGCAAAATAGACCCGCCCCCGCAAAAGTTAATACTATAAAAACTTTATCAAATTTTATTCAAAATTAATAAAATTTTATGATATGTGTAATTTTTTATTACGAACAATTTTTACTTAATACATAAATACAACTTATATAGTAAAAAATTAACTTTTATATGTAGCAACTTTTAAATTCGCAGTAAAATATTTTTGGTCACTCGTTTATTAATAGAAATGATCTACATACCCTCTACCTTTAACCATACTTATCCTGCTAGGATAAGAGTAATGCTAATTGAATATTTAATGATAGTTATTCTTGAAGCACTTAAAGCTAAAAAGAATAAATATGAAGTATTCATTAAACATTTTATTATTATACATTCAATTATATAGTATTCTATATATAGTGCATACTACACTATTTCAAAATATGTATAGGTGTTATTTTAAAACTAGCATACTATTTTCAGAAAATACAATTTTCAAAATAATGCTATAGTTATTATTTCACAGCAATATAGTATATCTAATATTAGACTAAATTAAGTTGATTTTTTGTTTTGCATTAGATGGGAATCTAAAAACTATAAATTACAAAGTTAATTTTTTTGATTTTGAATCTGAAAAACTCAATCAGTCAGTCATATTTTTTTTTACTATTGTAAATTTACTGTAAATTAATAAAATGGTGGTCACATTTAAAATTATGCTATACAATATGTTGATTTTCCATTTCATATTATATAAAAGTTAAATTTTCATTTTGTGTTCATGAGTCTGAAAACTTAAGTTAGTCGATTAGAGTTTTTTTTCTTTTTAAATATACTGTAAATTAATAGAATCATACTTGCATTTAGATTAGAGCATGCAAAGTTGTTTTTTCATTTTGCATTACATGGGCTTTAAAAACTTGAATCACATTTTTACTTTTTTTAATATTTTTCTTTTACTTAAAAGTAAAAATTGCTATAACTTTGATAATAACTCAATCTTAGCTATTAGGTTCATTGCAGAATTCTATATATAATTAATAAAATATTAATAACTGAAACATTATTTTTTATTTTTTATTTTTTTGTCTTTTTAAAACACTGTCATCTGAATAAAGCAGTTATTATGTAGCTAATAAGCCAACCTATAACTATATATAAGAAAGCAAATATAAATATATAGTTGTTAATTTTATTCTGAATAGGTTTTGAATACGATTACTTCTTTTCGTGAACTTTTCAAATTCTTCTATAAAAGAATTAAGTTTTTTTAGTATTATAGTAATTTAAAATTAATGCTACGTGTATCATTGCTAGTAGTTGGTTCAGAATCTCTTATATTGTAATCAGAAAGTTTATTAATTGATAATCTGTTTCTGAATAAGGAAACCATATATAACTATATATAATAAATTGTCATACACATAACTATGAGAATTACTATAGTCAAAAATACCATTTTACATAAACAATAGTTGGTTTATATTAGTCAGCAAATCATTTTATACTAATATCTCTGCAACTACTAAACAGTTTTAATGATATTACTGTATTAAGATCAGAAAATAATGCTCTGCAAGATTATTTAGAAATCAAAAATATATTTACTTAGTAAAAAAATGACTTCACTTTGTCATAAAATGGTATTTATGGCTTAGCAATTTTATATAGTAAATCATATAGATCTGTGTGTCGCAATTTACTAAATATTAGTATTAATGATTGTGTCAATTTTTCCATATTTGCTTTAGGATTTTCAAGCCTTTTTACAAATATATGAACAATTTTGACCACCAATTTATTTTCTTCTTTATTTGTTTTTTGAATAAGCAATTCTTCAATTTATCAGCCAGCTTTTGCTATTTCTTTGGTTCAAAAATAGTTTGAATACTGCTGAATAAGATTATATTAAGTATTATTAAAGCAATCATATTATATATAAATGCACTATAGATCTTATTACTCCAGACCTGTTTTTATGATATTGCAATATAATTGATCAACTCTATGTATTTTTGTTCAACATTTTGTTCACATTTCTCAAATTCTTCTCTAGCAGCCAGTTTGTTTGTATGCTTATCTTTGTAAAGCTGTGTAAATCTTTATAGCATCACTTGACTATTGATATTTACATTAGAGCAATTTATTTATTTCATGTTGTGTTCAGATTGCACTGCAATAATTTTTATATACAAGTTTAGCAGCTGCAAAATGCTTTTGCATTGCTTCAAATTCTTTTTTTATTCAAAGAGTTAAATATAAAATATGGTTAGTGCAAAAAGATTTGCACCTCAAAAAATTTCATAATTTTGACACTAAGGCAAAGTTTTTTTATTTCTTGATTAATTATTAAAAATTTTTTAGAATTAAATAAAATAAGATTTAATCTAACTTATTATATTATTTTTATTGTCTTAATATTGTTTTATTTTAATAATTAAATATGTACTATTCACTTTTTTGAAAAAATATTTTTTTAAAAAAAAATATTTTAAATAATTTTGAAGTTGTATAAGCTTGTACTATACAAATGCATTAATGTGCATATAATAAAGATATGGTTAAAATAGTGTTTAAATATAAGCAAAATTGAATTACTAGTTGTGAAAAATTTAGCTTTATAGTGAGATAATTTGATCTTTTTACTATATACGTGTATATATAAATTACTATAGTAAATTATATAGTAAATATTTTTAAAAAAAGTTACTATTAATAAATTTTTTTATTTTATCAATAAAATAATCAAAATAATTTTTTTTTATCAATCTGATAGCCTAATAATTATATTAAATTAAACAAAATTAAAAATTAATTTGTACAAAAAATAGGGAACCGCTATTTATACCATGGCTTTTGCTATTTGCAGTATGGATTTCATATAACATTAGATCATCAATCAACCTTTCTATTTACACCATAGTAATATATATTGCACCAATAAAAACTAACCTTTTTTTGTAGATTACCAGTTAATTTGCACAGTTAAAATTGTGTAACGTTATACAAATCTTGTTTTGGTAATCTAGTAGGCCTGCTAATCTAATTTTATAATGCGAGCCAACCCGAACCCTAATTTTATAATTCGGGCCAACCCTTACTCTAATTTTTTAAGGCCTTAACATAATATGGGCCAGATTTTTGCAAATTTGTGTAACCTTGGACTATTTTCATGTTGCACCAATAAAAACTCGCCTTTTTTGTAGATTAATAGTTATTCGCGCCATTAATGTCTTATAACGTTATACAAGTCTTATTTTGATAACTAATCTAGTAGGCCTGCTAACATAATTTTATAATACAGACCAACTCTAACCCTAATTTTATAATGCGGCCCAACCCTTACCCTAATTTTTTAAGCCCTTAACATGATGCAGGCTAGATTTTTGCAATTTTTGTGTAATCTCAGACCATTTTAATGCTGCACCAATAAAAACTCATTTTTTTTGTAGATTAACAACATATAGAAGTACAAACGTTTGTGTAACTATAACATGGTGCAAATAGAAAAGGTTGATTGATGATCTAATGTTACAAGAAATCCATGGTGCAAATAGCAAAAACCATGGTGTAAATAGCAGTTCACAAAAAATATTTTAATCAGAGCTATTTGAAATGCAAATCTTTTTGCACTAGCTTATATATAAATATAGATACCGGTAACAGTTTTATTATTAATGAATCATTTTAAATTAGTAAAAAAATTATACTCCTTTGAATTACTTTTCTTTTAAGGTCACTACTATGGAGTAATCTGTCAATTATTTAAATTATCTGATACTATTAATATATCCTGTATATCCTAAGTATTTTTAACTTTTATAGCTTTAATAATATCGATTATTCGATCAAATAATGGCAGTTTTTGAGTGCAAAACTTAGTTTGATATATTATAAAAGAAACTTCTACTTTGGAAAGAAATAAAGATATACTTGTATACAATTTAAATACATCTTTAGTTTGTTGAAATTTTGTTTAATTTTTTGTCTTCTTGTTTGTTAAAGTAGAATAACCATTACTTAGTGAAAATTTTGTAGGATAACTAAAAGGTTTTTTATATATTATGAACTATACTAATCATATGTTAAAATTAAAAACAATCTATAATATTCTATATTTGCAAAAACATAAAGACTTTACTGACTTTCAAAATGTGAAAATATATAAAATATTCTCTAACTTTTAATATATAGCCAGGCATATACTTTTTTGCAAATGAAACAAATCCATAAAAGGGGTTGCCTAAAACCAGGTGTATTCATGTAATAGAAAGCCAATCAAATTGTAATATTTGATCTTTATAATTAGATGATGAAACAAAAATAAAAAAAAGTAAAAAATGCTAAAAATAAAAGAAACGAGTATTTAAACCTGTTTAGAAGCATTAATAAAAAATGTCAAGAAGACAATTTTACATATAGATAAGCTTAACCCTAATCTCTAACTAACTCTTACTCTAATTATAATAAAATAATAAAAAATATATAAACACATTTGGTTTTAGTTATGGAAAAGAAAAAACGTGCATTTAGGAAGGTATTGCATTTATGGAGGTTGCATTTATGGAGGTCTAACTGTATTTTGATACATCTGTACTTACTTTTTTGATACTCTTAAAATACTTTTACTTTTTTTAGATATAAGAAAATATGATAATTTTAAAAATCTCATAACACCATGCTTAAAATTGACAAATAGGATTATAAGTAAGATTATAAAGAAATTTATAAATAAAGCTTAAGGTCTTCTCAATCAAAACTCAATTTTTTATTATGCTAACCTTAATTAAATGTTTAACAAAAATTGTAGAAAAAAACATAATAATTTCAAAGGTAGTTAGATTATTAAGATTGGCTCAGATATCATGAGAATTTAATAAAAAATTTTGCGATTATTTAAAGTTAAAAAAATTTAAAGAAATAGCAAACCTTTTTTTAATATGTATTTTGTGATACACTAAGCTAATTTTGATAATCTTACTACCATTAACATGGTAAGCTTATTTTTTACAACTTTAAATAGAAGTCCAAGTATGATTGGCATAATAAAAAAAAATTAGGTCTGATTAAAAAAATTCAAGCTCAGGTCATGCAAAATTAAATTTTTGTTTTGTATTACTTGCTTTCAATTTTTTTAATTTTTTTTTTAAGTCCCAATTGTTCCAATTATTCTATTTTTGTTATTTAATTTTTCTTATAAATTATTCCAATATTACCTGATGGAGACATTTACTTTGTGAAATTATCTAACAGGGTCGATAAATAATCTGACAATTAACACTAATTTTCTAATTCCATGTTATGCAAAGTATAAAATTAACTTTATATAGCCTTAGATGCAATATAAGGCTATTAATTTATAATAGATAAAAAAATCCAACTAACTTACTGGGAATTTTGAAACTCATGTAATGCAAAATAAAAAATTAACTTTGATAGCCTTAGTTATAAATTTTTTAGAATCTTATCTGTAATCCTATTGGCTGATTTAAGTATAGTGATTATATAACTTTTTAAATCGTCATGTCTCAATAAAGTAATAAGATTTTTGGGTTACATTTAGGTGTATTAAAAAAGTAGATACAGATATATCAAAAATGAAAGTATTGCATCTACAAGCACATGCCAAATTACATGATTTTGCATATACTCATATATTATGTGATTATATGTATAGAATACATATGTATGTACATATATACAATAATATATCAATATATAGTAAATAAATTAGTGCAAGTAAATTATATCTATATAGTAATACATGTAACATTTATATATGTATTTCTTCTTTTAAAAAATATCTGTAATTTGAAACAATACCAAAAGCCTTACTGTTTTAATGAGATATTGGTTTTTTATAGCAATTGTAAATATGAATTGTAAAGGCCTAGAATATATTATTTAAAGAATTAAGATTGCAGATATAAGCAGTAATTTTCAGCATTAATATAGATTTATTTAGTCTACAATTATACTATCATATTCTAAATTTCCTTTTACAAATATCTGCATTTTTTTTTATATTTCCTTTTAAAATGAGCTATTCTTTCTAAAAATAAGATTTTTTATGTAATGCAGTTTTAGAATATACAACAAAGAAAAAATTAGGGTGCCTATGGTGCCTCTGATTTTTTCAATTAATCAATGTAGCTGAGTTGGTGTGCATTTGAATTACTATGATTTCTACTATAAATTTGTAAAAATTCTCTTATGAAACTTGCTTGCTATTCCAGTCTGTATTTAAGGTTGAATTAGCTTCATCAGAATTATCATGAGTTACAGTAAACAATTCTGTTATAAAACTTACTTATTATTTCAGTATATTACTATAGTTGAGCTAATTTGCAATTAAATTACTATTAGTTCTATTGAAAATTGATTCACTATAGAACTTATTATCTCTCTTATCAATTTGATCAGTTTGCTTTTTTTTTTTTTTTTTTTTTTTTTTTTTTTTTTTTTTTTTTTTTTTTTTTTTTTTTTTTTTTTTTAAGGTGAGGCCTTGCTTATATCTTTTATTGAGTAATTTATATAAGTAATTATATATAATGTATAAAAACTTAAATTGTACAAGGACAAATACATATAAATTACATGCAATAATAGAAGCTCAGACTAATTTATCTGCGACCTAAACCTACTAGAGTGGTCAAGACTCACCTAGATTTGGATGGTTAAAATACTATTTGTAGGTGCACTGTATTTGATCCACATTATGGACCAAATGCTAACTTTCGAAGGGCTTGGCCTATCGGTGGGCAGTTGTTAGAGTCAGAGTGTAATTGGTCAGGGAGGCCGCAAAGGCAGCTGAATATATAGGTTCTGTGCTAGTGTGACTTTTTGTGAGATGGATGTTGTTGTTGTATTTGGGTGCGTTTGTATTTAGAAGGGATTTTGTTTATTCTTTTCCATTGGGCAAGGAAGGTGCAGTATGGCTTCCATATCTGTTCATATATCTCTTCTGATAGTTTTGGGAGGATTTTGATGATGACTTGGGATGCTTGTTTGTAAGATAGATCAAAGGGCTATATTTCTTCGATTAGGGGTCTTGGGATAAGACCTTTGAGCGTGGAGTTTAGCGAGTACAGGTATAAAAAGGATGAGTTAGGGTTGAATGCTGGATGAGTAAGGATCAGTTGTACTAGTTTGTCTAGTTGGGTGGGTGGGAGTTCTAAGCTCTTAGTAAACTCATGTATAACTGAGTGAATGATTTCGTGAAGAAGAGAGGAGTTTTGGCAGCTAAGCCAGTGTAGAGGTGAGTCAGGGAGGTTGCAAGAAAACAGTTGGGTGACGTAAATTTTTCTGGATATATTGTGTGGAAGTGTGAGTATGTTGGGAGGTTGTTGAGAAGGAGTTTGATTTTGAATGATTTCTGATAGTTAAGTTTAGGATTAGTAAAATGGTTAGAGCTTTTTTGGTTGTTGTTAAAGTATAACCAGGTGGTATTCCAGTCTATATAGTGAGAGAAGTGTGTCCATGACCACATAGCAATTATATGTGCTTTGCAGATATTTCTAATGAAACGCCTTGTTGGGCTTTCAACAGAGTGTCCTTCCCACTGCAGGAAGAGGTATAGGTTGTGTAAGTTTGCATGGTTGAAAAGTAGCTTGTGTTGAAGTGTATAGTTTCTAGCTAAGCGATCTGCTAGATTGTTATAGCTGTTGTCTGTGTGCGCTTGGACTTTGTGGAAGCTGAGCTAGATGTTGAATGCCTGTACAGCATTGAGGAGGGTGTGTAGGCTGGCCAAGAGTTAAACTTGAAGTATTTGAAGGAATGTCTTGAGGTGGTTAGGAGCTTATTGTATTTGGAGATTACGGACAGGAAATCTGTAAAGATATCAACTGTAGAGTTGTGTGGTACAGTAGATATGGCTGAAAGGATAGCCAAGAGCTCGGCTTTATACGATGAAGGCCAGCTGTGTGCTTGTGCTGTGAACTGATAAGTGATTTGATCATTGTGGATTTGTGCCCAGCTGATGCCAATAGAGCATTGGTTAGTGCCAATTTCCACCACAGAACCATCTGTATAGAAAGTGAAGTGCTGGGCAGTAGAGTTGTTATGTGCAATTCTGAAGAGATTTTGTGAGGCCTCATTGTCATGGAAAAGGGTTGGCACTAGTGAATCGGTGATGTAGGTAGTGGTGGGGTGGTGAGAGGGTGCTTGATTGCTACTGAATAGATAAGGTCAATGTAGTTAGCATTGAATTTGAGTTGTTTGTTAGTAGTTTTCCTGCCCAAGAATTGGGTAGAAAGAATTGCTGAAATTTCTAGAGTGCAGCAACTTGTAATACAGTTTGAGTTAAGGTGACAACCGGTGCAGGGAGAACATTGAACTGGGGGAGGGGGTATTGGTTGAAGTGGGACAGATCTATGTCGTATTGCCAGTGTGTGATAGAGACTGTATTGGTTTGTTTAAAGGTTTTTCTTATTTGTCCAATAATGATCTTATTGTCTTTGTATGTTAGTAACCATGGTTTACGGAATTTGGGTATTGAGTTTGTTTGATAGGCAAATGGGTTAAACCGTTGGGTCTAAGCTCTGGGGAAATAGTACGTTGGAGTTTGTGAGATAGAATTGTGTCTTCTAAGTGTGAGAACCAGAGTGGTTTTTTTCCTCTAGGGAGGTAAAGGAGTCTAGGCAAGATATGTTGCCATTCAAGCAGGATGTTGTTGTCTGCTGAGCTCAATTGTTCTAAATAGAGGATGTGGTTATGACGTAGCTGTTGCTTGAAGGTTTTGTATTTTGGGTGTTTGGAGAGAATGCTTTTAAGTAGTGTGCAACTATTGTTAATTGTCTTGAGCCATAGGACGCCCGGATTAGCTAGGACAGTAATGCCCAAGTGGTTGAAAAGCTGGATAATTTTGAAGTTGGTTGTGTGTCTGTTGGGGCCATCGATAGTTGGTTGCAGGTATTGAAGAATATTGGTTGTGGACCATAGTTTGTTTTGCAATTGTTGGAGTCTAATACGAGTTGAAGTACCAAGTGTTGAAGGATTGTTTAAACGTTGCAGGAAGTTGCTGATATGGTGTTGTAGCTGGATGTCCCATATGTTCCGGATATTGTATAAGTTATGGTTTAGCAATGTACTGTTAGGAGTAGAGCATGAAAGGTGGGACTTGTTTTTGCGATTGTTAGGTATTTGCTCAAGATTTTGTTGCATGTTAATTGAGGAATTACGATATTGTATAGGCGATATTTGGTAGTTGGAATGATGACTATGTTAATGATATATGCGATTTGTTTGTTAGTTATGCTTTTTGTACTAGCAATACTAGCTAGGCTTGTAGCTTCTTCTTGGATTAGTTTAATTTGAGCAGTTTGCTTGTTGTCAAGTGTGAACCAGCACCCAAGAAATTTGAATAGCTGGTCCTTAGGGATCGAACTGATATGGGAGTCTAAGAATGATATAGAGGAAGAAGTGTGCTTTGTAATGAAGATGGATTTAGATGGATTGACTTGTATGTCTGCTATTTGATAAAAGGAGGCTGCCATTTCAGTTATTTGTTCTAGCTCCTTTTTGGATTGGGAGATCCACAGGATATTATCCATGTAAGCCAGAACTGATACCAATGTATGAAGGTGGTTAGTAGATTGGTAGAGAAGGTTGGTATACCACGATGTTGACTATGTATATCCTGAGAAATGTGTTGAGATATGAGTAATTAGAGGATCGTAGTATATTCTCCAGAAGAGTAATGTGATTGTCTCTCCTTGGTCAATGCCGTTTCTAACTGAGTATGAGTTGGTAAGGCCGAGGTTAGTGATTACTCAGTTTGTACGGTTGGAGAGCAGGTTAAAGAGGATGTTGATTCTCTGTTTTGGGCATTTGAATTCTGTGTAGTGATTTATGAAAGAGATCAAAATTAACTGAGTCATATGCTTTGCTTATGTCCTGGGATAAAAGCCAAAGTTGGTTTGAATTGCAGAACGAACCTTCAATGATGTTGTTGAGAATATGAATCGGTATGGCTGTTGAGTTGCCTAGTAGGGCCACATAATTGAAGGGTGAGAGGATTTCGTATTTAGATAGGATGTTGTTTAAACGGTTAGTAAGCAGCTTTGTGTAGAGTTTCTTAATGTGCTCGACAAGGCTTATGGGCCTGGTATTGTTAAGGTTGCCATCAAAAATAGGTTTTTTTGAGATTGGGAAGATATAGCCCTCTTTCCATTGTTTAGGTATGGTCTGAGTAGAGAGGCAGCGGTTGAAGAGAGAGGTTATTGCTTGTATAAAGTTTGGCCCTGCGTGTTTGAACATTTCATAGCTAATTCCTAAGGTCCACAGGCCTTGTTGTTTGGTAGCTGGCTAAGTGTTAGAGTCACTTCTTCTTGGCTGAAGCTTGCTAGAGCATCCACATACCATGTGAAGTTAATGTTAGGTTTTGGGTTATATTCATCTTGTCATACAGATTCAAATAGGCTTTGGTTGACTTGGTGAGGAGCTGTCCAGTTGTCAAAGTGTTGTTAAATGTGGTCTTTGATAGCAGGTGGGTTAGTAATTACCTCCTGCTCGAGTTTTATGTTGTCGAATTTTACTGGGTTCTTGTGTCAGATTAAAATACTGTTAATCATGGAAGTAGGGTGAGTTAAGAGCTTGGAGCATCTTTTTTGGATTGACTCAGAGATTTGCTGCTTAATCTGTTTAATGTTTTTCATGTTGCGGGCATGGTATAAGTTTTACCATTCTAAGTTTGCCTCACTGATCCAATCAGAAAGGAGCTGGTGAGTGGGTGGCAGCAGAGGTATTTGAAGCTGACATGATTGATTCAATGCTGTGATACCCGAGTTAAGGTGATCTGGAATTGGTAGGTTCTGTTTGATTACCTGTTTGATCTTCCGGATAGTGCTACTAAGTTTTTTGAGGCTAATATGTAGATGTGTTGCGGAAGCAGAGAAGGTGTGTTGAAAGTTGCATACACTAAACTTTTTGTTAGGAATGTGTTGTATCGCAGCATTGATAATGCTGGCTTGGATTTTGTGCCATGTGGTCTCTAGGAATTCAGAAGTATTTGTTGTCAGTGGTGTATTATGGAAAGTAAGATTGCTTTTAACTTGGTTGGAGAAGTTTTCCCAGAGGGCATTACTATGGCTTTGTAGTCGAAGACTCTTCTGCGGATTCGGGTTTTTTGTCTTGGCTTGGTATTAAGGGCATATGGAAAGGACCATTTGGATATGAGGATTTTGTGATCGCTTTGAGTACTGGTGTAAGAGTCATCTATGATGTATTTAGTAAGGTATAATATTATGGGGTGGTATACCCATATGTGGTCGATTTGGCTACTGTATCTTGAGCTGTGCCATGTATGGCTTGGGTTTTGTGAGTGGGATGCCAGATCATACATATTGTTGTACGTGAGGAATTGGAGAAGTTTGTATTTGATTGAGCTGGAATGTATTTTTCGGTAGAAGCATTGAAGTCCCCTAGAACAATAGGTAGTATATTGCGTGATGTGGCCTGCTGTATCCAATGGATAATACGGTTTTGTGTATTGAGCCTGATGAGGGGGCTGTTGCATAGGAGATAAGTTGAGATAATTTGAAATTTGAAGTCATGTTTAAAGAAGATGTTGATAGCGATTGCGTAGCCTGGGTATGTAATAATGTTATGGATATGTAGAGTAAGGTCGTTGTTTATCATAAGTGCAGGGAATAGAGTTAATCTTAAAGTGCGACTGGAGGGTTTTCATAGTGGAGGCTATATTTTGTTGTAATGTGATTGGGAGTGATAATTCAATATTTAGATCAGAGAGGATAGTTTGCAAATTGCGTAAGTTATTAGGAAGCTGAGGTAGGTGTTTGGGGTGGGGTAAGTTTGCTAGAGGCTCCTCAGGGGGTTAGTAGAGATTTGGATCTACTCCTCTGGGAGTTTAGTAAAGTAGCAATGTTTTCGTAGTTCTTTAATGGCTTCTACTAATTTTTTTGGTGTTTCGATCAGAATTGGAATATTGAATTCTTCCATGATTTGGTCTATTTTGGGCAGCATGGGCTTATCAGTAGGATTGGCCTGTATGATATATTCAGGCAAGGGGGCCTGAATTTATAATAAGGTGTTATTTGTTTTAGAAATTTTCTAGCTTCCTGATCACTAGTGATTGTGAATGAAAACTGGGTAACTGTTTGATTTTGTTTGTATCAGAGGGGAGTGGAAGCTTTGTACTGAAATACTCATTGGGCAAGAGCTTGAATGTGTAGTATTCTCTGAGTGTAGCAACTGTGGGACATCTGAGATAGCGGGGTTAAATGGGAAGAAGCTTCTGACTCTGGGGTTGAGTTCCTGCTAGGTGAAGAGGAGAGGCTTTCTTTTAGGTAGCAAGTCAAAGTAAGTATCAGGGATCCGGTCATCTATTTTATAGTAGTCAGCGAGTTTTCTTTTGTATTCAGGTATGTATGGTAAGGCTGCCCTGTGCTTGAATGGGAAGTACTGGCACAAACTAGAGTTAGCTCTTTATAGTGTGAAGGAAGAGGAGGAAGTTTTACAAAGTATGCCTCAGGGAGTTTGCTGAATTTGAAGATTTTCTTTAAAGCATTGACCACTCCTTTGGTATGCGAACGCTGTTCGATAGGGAGTGCAAAGGGGAGGATTGCTTTTATTTCCTTGGTAATTTGGTCTGGGTGCTCAGGAAGTGGGAGTAATCTCTCTTTAATAGCTTTTTGAATTTCTTTTTTAAGCATTTTAGGATCTTTAGCATCTTTGTCTTTGATTTGCAAGAAGCCTCATGCATATCGTATTAGCTCGTAGGTAGCTTTTATAGTAAGTTTAGCAAAGTTGGTACTAGCGAGGTATTGGCTGATTAGCATTTTTTTGAGCATTGAGTAAATGATAGTGCGTGTTTCCCAGTTGGTAAATGTAACTTCATTTTCCTCTTTGTATGTCTCAAGGGCATCGTTATATAAGCTTATGTACTCCTTCTGGTGTGCCAGTTGGGTTCTTTGGTTCCTGGTGAAGGTGGTAAAAAATCTTGTGTCCCAGTGGCCGAATTTAAGACAGATGGCCTCAGGGAGTTTAGATTGTATGGGGCTTGTTGTCAGTTTGTATTTAGTGAACTTGTAGATTCCTTCTGGTATTGTTAATGCTTCTGCGATAGTATTAAATGACCAGGCTTCTGGGTCGAAAGGTGTATCATCTGGTGTTTCAAGTTTGCTCTATAATGTGGTTGCCTATTCCATGTGATCTATGATATCTGTATGTGGTATGTTCAGGTGTATCTTAGTAATCTGGCTGTAGAGTGGTCTGCTGCTGCCAGGGGCCTTCTTGAGCGCGGTTTTAGATGCTTTGTTAGAAAGAGCAGTTTGTGGTGATACAACCCATGAGCATTTTTTGCTAGTATTTGCCGTAGTGGCTGGATGTGGCTGAGCAACAGTGGTACTACTACTGGAAATGATAGGTGAAGTAATTTGCTTAGTGGGTGTTGATGGTCATAGTACTCCAGTTTGATTGGTAGTTGCAATTGGTGGTAGCTGTGTATCATTTAGGGCTGGAAAGTCTGAAAAGAGTAGTGTCTGTGCAAGGGGTGCTTGCAGGGTTGTGCTGTTAGGTGTGCACCTTTTGGTTGAATTTGCTTGTTTTCTTTGTAGCTTTCTACTGATTCGTTGGCAGTTTCTGGGTCAATAGTTGCACTATATAGAATTGCTGGGAGGTCATTGGTGAGTTTAACTTTTGCGTATAGTTTCATAGCATCTACGTATGGTTGTAATAGTGTGGCAAGATCACTGCTTTGGGGCATTTGGGGTAGTTTTGCAATGATGTTGACAGAACCGTCTCCTTGTGCTATGAGGTCGAATAGAACTGATTGGTCTGTGTTATCTTGTTTGCATAGCCAATGAGGTGGAAATTTAACTGAATTTGGGATCTTTCCTTGTTTGGTAATATTGGTATAGAAAATGAATTTGTCTTTGTATTCTGGTAGTGAAGGAATAGAGAAGAGAATAGAGAAAGTGAGTTTGGGCCAGTCATTGATAGTAATTTCTATGAACTCTTTAGCTGGTTCTGTTTCTAGCAAAGTGGGCCTTGCATTGGGGAGTATTTCTTTTAGCTGAGTTTGTTTGCAGAAAAATGGTAAGAAATTAATGAATGAGGAGAAGCTGCTTGACGACATAGTTTCTGGTGTGGGTTTAGGTGCGAGGGGGTATTTTGGTTTGGGGTTTTTTGTGTTTTTACTTAAGACTGCAGTGACAAACCGTTTTTTGTTATCTAAAATTGAATGGTCCTTAGGACCGTTGTTTCCGGACGGTGAAAAAACTGACTTGTTGTCTATTTTTGAGTTAATCGCTTTTATTTGGGTGAATTTAGACATTTTTGTAGAAAAGGCACCTCTTTTAGGTCAATATTTGGGTGCCAAACAAGTTTACTTAGGGGCTGAGTATCAAGTTATTTAGTAAAATTTCAAGATATTGTCGCGGAAAAATTTTTTCTTTTGTTCTAGTTTTGGTAATAGGGATCTACAGAAAGAGTTTCTTTGATCAGTTTTGCAAGCTCAGTAAGTCCACAATTATGATACATATAAAGTTACATTTTTCAGATCTTATTTACTATATTAAAAATACCAAAAAGTAATGAAATGGATTCTGAAAATATAATGAATTTAGGTAATTGCTTGTATTGTAATTGTAGAACTCACAAAGCTCGTAAAAAACAATCATATAGTAATTAAATTAAACTAAATCAAAAAGAATGATAATGCAGTATACAATATTTAAAGTTGGTTTGCATTGCAATTACTATAATTTTTATCAAAAGTTATAGTAAACTATTCTTTTTTGAAATCATTTGCTATACCGGTGACCATTGTGTGTAATTTAAAGTTGTATAAGTTTTGTTTTGCATAGAATTTTCATGATTTGTAATGAGTTACATAAGAAAATTTTAAACACTTGCCTGCTATTCTGGTAACTACAATATGGTCAAGTTAGTTATTTTGATTTTTGTAGAGCTAAATTTGAATTAGTCAAAGTTTTTAGTTTGCATTAGTGAGCTACTATAAAACTATTCTGTTATTGAAAGTTAGCTTGTATTAGAATTATTGTAAATTACTATAAAAAAAATTCTGTTATAAACCTATTCGATGCACAATACAAATTTAAATTTGAGTCTGTATTATGAATTACTGTAAGGTTGTGTTAGTTTGTGTTAAAAATTATTAATGATTTCTACTGTGAGATACAGTTTATTTTACTATTTTGGCAATACATAGCATGCGACTCACTAATGCATGTTATTAAGGTTATCTATATATTAGTTAATCTAATATCCATAAAATATGCATAATGGACAAAAATCAAATTTTAAAAATTATATAATCGATATAAATAAAAATAACTGGTCATTTCTGTATTCTTGATTTTCGCATTTCAATTTTCACGCAATTTTTTTTGATTATTAATTTATTGATTACAAATTATGATGACATAAATCATGCATAATTACAGTTACTGATGATCATAATCCTTATAAAGTTAGCTAATTTAAATTTTATAAGTTTATGCATATATATGCAGGATTGTCCAATCAGATAGCTTAAAGAGGACATTTGCATAGGGTTGTCATTTTATAATTTTAGAATTTCTTCCCAAACATTTATTATAAACAGAACAGGTATATTTGACTTAAGTTTGTAGCTATAAAGTGTTGCCTATTATGAATATAATTTAAATAAAAAATTAATAAATTGGATTTACCTTTTTGCACTAAATATAGTACATTTTAAAAAATGCATTAAAAATTTAAAAAAATTAATAGTTTAATTTTTTTTTTTATATACAAAAATCTAATAAGTATTCAAAAATTGTTTAGCAGTATTTTTTTTTAAATTAATAATAAAATTTTTATAAAAAATTTTTTTTTATATATTGTATTTTTTGTAATTTCTAATGTACTAGATTTCGTACATTTGTAAAGCCTATTATAATTATAATTTATTAATATATTTGGCAAATTAAAAGTTTTAATTTTGGTTTCCTCTAGCCTTCTTAAACTAAAAATTTAACCTTTTAGTTTAAAATAGAAAAGTATGAGGTGAAGTATCACATTTTCTTTCTATAGCAGTTTAATGGTTAGCCCTGACTGCAAGTGATAGGCTTGCCCTATTGCATAGATCATTAGATGATTAGTTAGAAATTTTTACAAATTATTACTTTACATAGTAAGCCATATGAGTTTAACTAGAGTTTAAAAAATTTTTTGTTAATTAAATTTTCTAAATTCTTAATCAAAATTATAAATATTTATTATCTAATTTCAATTACAAAATTTCTTTTAATTCAAAATTAGTATATCTCAAGTTATATTACTTTAAATTTTAAAAAAAATTACATCTAATTTTTATATATAAATTGGATATATTAGTGATATAGTATTTACTAGCAAAAATTTCAAATTTAGAATACTTCTTATATATTAATCTAATCTTAAATAAAATTTTATAATTTAACTAACAAACTTATATTTATAATTTTATTAATAGTTTAAATAAATTTATTTAGTAAAAAAATTTTTTATAATCAAAAATATTTTGTAAAATTACTAGTAAATGTGCTAAAAACTAGGTTAACCTAGCAAATGCGAATTTAAAAAAAATGTATAAAATTTAAAAGCTATATAAAGCTATGACTTTTTTTAAACCAAGTAGCCTATAAGTTAAAATATTATTAAAAAATATTTAATTAAGTAGTTAATTTTAAAAATTAATGATAATTAAGTTTAATCATATACTAAATTTAGTACAATATACTAGATCTAGTACAGGTAAATCCTATCAATTAATAAAAAAAAATTAAAGTAAATATATAATTAAATAAAAAAATAAAAAGAAAAAGTTAAAAAATAAAAAATTTATTGGTTTTTTTTTGTTTGTTGTTTTCTTCTTGTAATTATTGGTAGTTGGCATGTACATATATGCACTATAGTAGGAATAAAAGTAATTTTTAATTATTTTTACTGTAGAAATAACTAGAAATTTACTTTTTATTCTCACTATTGCATATATATGATCAATTATTTTTTCTATTTTGCTTAATTTTAAAAAGCCTGCAAAATTAAAATTTTTGCAGTGCTTTTTTAATATTTTGTGATTATTTAATAATTTTGGAGACTATTGTATATTACTATTACTTTTATTTTCCTAGTGCTATTATAATTGGCAAAGATTATACTTTTTAAATATCTTCACAGATTTTTGGCAAAAAATCTGCAAAGAACTACAAAAATCTAAATTTTGAAGATTTTTGCAATTTTTTAAACAAAATTCTGTACTTATTTGATATATATGAATATTACTGCAGATTATTAATATTTTATTTTCCTAAAAATACTCATACTTTTTAAAAAGTCTTAATAGTATTTGGGTAGATTATTATTGTAACCTTTATTTAAAGCAAGCCTAATAAGAGTATGTTCATTAATAATATCTTTTGAGAAAATTATTTTACTATCTACAGTCTTGTTAATAGCTGCATTATAACAGAACCCTAAAATATATATAGATAGATCAAAGGATTTTGATAAATTTTAGCAGGTTGTGATATCACAATTAATATTTAATAAAAATTAAAATAGTTATTAGTTAGAGATAGAGTTCAATCTAGTATTAATATTAAATTAGAAAGTGCATATATATATATACAAAATTAAGTGTTATAAACTTTTAATTAGAAGCCCAAGACTAGTTTAATAATGTAATTTCAAATTATTTAAAATTTTTGATTTTTTTTTATTTTATTAACAAGATCCTGTGATCTAATTTGCCAATTATATTAACTCAATATAGCAACCTACAATATTTAACAACCTCCTATTATAAAATTATTAAAAATAAAAAGATTTGTAGAAAAACCTCAAAAAATAAGCAAAAGTTACTATAAATAAAAAAGATCTATATAAAAAAGACCAAAAATTAGCAAATAAATCTCTGATCTATCTTTATATATTTTTTGGGTTCAGTTATAATTAGAGTAGATATATTATTATCACATAACTGTTTTACAAGAATTTTCTAATTTATGCTTATAGAATAATATTAAGAAAAAGTTGCAACTTCTTTTAATTTAAGCATGGAGTAATTATGTTTAAATTCAATATTTATAACAATTTATATTATTTCAGTATTTCGAATATCCATAACTAATTAACATTTTGCTCTAATATATACAAAGCAACTATAGTCATTCCTTCCTATAGTCACCAAATTGGTCATGTTCTATTTTGGTAATTGCTTAAAGATGTGACTATAAATAAAATACCTTGTTATAGTTATGTCACATATGCCAATAAGTGTTTAGCATATTGAAATACTATTAAAATATTTAAAATATTTAATATGGTGCAAGAAGCATATACTCAACATGTTTCAATTTTTAAATCATTATAATTGTTTGTATAAGACGTTTTTTTTTAAAAAAACTGACTAGTAACTTTGTAGAGCAATATTATGTTTTTTGGAACTTGTGATTAGATTTTAATAATTTTGGGTTCATTAGAATCATTTTATTGAGATAAATATTTTGGTAGATGTTTCATCTAAATCAGGTCATCAGATAAAAGTTATTTGCTATTAAACCTTTTAAAAAACTTTAATAGATAATTTTAAATATAATTAATATAAATATTGGCTAATCAGATTGTATAATCTGTATTTAGTTAAAAATTGGTGACTATAGTGAAGGTTTATTATTAATAAAATTATTAAAAAATCAAATTTTATAGTAATAGTGATTATAAGTAATTTGTGATTATAATAAGGTTTTTTACTATGTTTTAATAGTGTTGCTTGATTCCCTGAAAGTTAGTTCTCTGCCAACTCATTTTTCTAACACTATATTCCTGACAGAATGTTTTACCTATAGCATTTTTTGTTGACAGAATCTTTCTTCAACATACATGTTTTCGATCTCCCTTTTCTTGACAGATCATATTTTTAAAAAGTTATTTTACTGACATGGCATATTTCAGAAAGAATATTTTTCTGACATAACATGTTTCTTACATATTTTTCTGACAAAATCTTTTCCTGATTAGAAATATAATTATTGGGTAAAGTGATATATTTGTGTTCATCAACATATAATTAAGCACTCAGTCTAAATTAGGTTAGGGTTAGATTAGGGTTAAGTGATAATATAATTTAGGCTGAGTTGATAGTGCTAGTAAACAAATAATGTAGTTGCATGATTTCATGTGATGTGATGATCACTGGGTTCATTGTTCTTGTCAGAAAAAGTGCATTCAATAAAACTTAGTGTCAGAGAAAAGTCAAATTAGAAATATATTATATCAGAAAAATGTCTTGCTAAAAATATGAGATGTTAAAGAAAGGGGATATTGAAAACATAGTATATCAAGAAAACATGGTATATCAAAAAGATTCTGTCAACAAAAAGTGCTGTAGGTGAAACGTTCTGTCAGGGATATAGTTCAAAAAAATGAGCTGGCGGGGAATTAACTTTCAGGGAATCATACTGCAATTGTTTTAAGTCCATTACATAATATTGGGTGCTTAAATAGAGGTGCAACTATATGGAGTATGACTATAGAGAGTGATAACTGTATTATTTTTGGTTTTCTTTTTTCTTTTTTGAGTTTTCTCTATTATATTCCAACAGTTACACCATTTTCTACCTTTCATGCATTGTAAAACAACAAAGGGTGACTTGCCATTATGTTGCTATCTTTTCTTGAAAAAGCAAACCATCTATACTTTGCAGCTGATTTAACAGCATCTTAGAAAGCTTCTAAAGATTCAGACTCATTCACTTTTGGCATGATCAGCTCAATCATTATGGTTCCAAATTATAACATATTAGGTATATGGAAATATGATATATGAGCTTATGAACTAATATAGCTAGTAGTTCCACTGACAAGTAAGTTGCATATAAAGGATGTCAGTATGCCAATTTATATAGTAAAAGATATAATATCAAACGTTTTAATAAAAAATAACAAAAGTATTTGTATCAAATTATAGGTATAAGCTTTTTTATTAACAAATAACGAAAGTATTTGCATCAAATTATAGGTATGTCGTTTTTATTAAAAAAATGATGAAAGTGTTATATCAAGTAATGAGTATGTGCTTTTTTTGAAATTTTCAAAAGCGAAGAAAATAAAAATTGATTTTTTTTGTAAACAATGATTTTTATGACGTCTCTATTACATCATGTTGCATACAAGTGCAAATTCACTTAATCGGAATTTGCCAGTTGATTAACAATAATCGATATCTGGATATAACGATGTCATGGCAAAATTTTTATCGATATAATTTACTGTATCGACATTTTGAGTTTTTTATTTATAAAAAAAATTGTCGGTATATCCAGAGTAATGCGTATTGCTTGTTATTCCAATTTTGAGCTAGATGCAAATTGGACATATATTGTTGATAATTTACCTTTAAATAAAATTGTTTTTGCAGCAATTTACTATTGCAATTAGCAATTTAATTTTATTTTCGTAGGCTAATTGATTTGCTCTTTATTTGTTTGAGATTTAATTTTCGTTTTATTTACTATGCGATTTATTTCCTTATTTTTTCTGATTTAATTCATTTTATGCTTTATTTATTTTTGCTTTTAAAAAATCCTCGTGTGTTCTTTCGTAGTTTGATATAAATTGTGTCTAGAGAATGACAAAACCTGACAAAACCATAAGTTTCGTCATTAACGAAACTTGACAAAACTTATGATTTTGTTATTTCGTCAAGGCAAAATTATTTTCGCCAGGCATCTATAGTTGTTTCACATGATATAAGGGTACATGCAAAATCTTGTTATTTGTACGTGCCCTTAGACCGTCCGCCGACGCAGACTTTCGGTTTTAAACATCACTATGTTTGGTTTATCACGTGATAAAACTGATTTTTGTCGTTAAATAAAAAAGATATAACTGTAGTTAAAAATATTGATTAAAATTAAACTATTGTTATGATCAAATTTTGTAAAAGTCAAACTACCGTACTATAAATTAGTGCATCGAAACAATTAATTTAACAATTCTTTACTTATTTCAATATGTCAAATAACATTGATGATTTGAGTGCTACTAGCGATTGTCAACTTCTTCAACCAATAGATCTAATTCTGGTGCTCGATCTCATAAAGAAGTATGGGATATCTATAATATTGGTAAAAAAATTGGAAAATACTATTCTGTCCGATGCAAATATTGACATAAGCATTGGCAAAAGGAATACCAACCGTAATGGAATCACATTTAGCCAATGAATACTAATAATTAATAAAGATGCTTAATAAATTTTTTAAGTTTCTTATTCATTGTAAATTTGCTCAAATAAATTTTTTAGAATTTTATTTTATAGTTCTATCTGTTTTATCTGTTTTATAGAAAGTAAAAAATTTTATCTATTTTTAGAGTTTTCACGTTTTTAACCTAAGCCTCAAAACTATAAATAGTTTAACCTATCACATGGATAGTTTATATTTTTATCAAGTTTTATTAGGAGTATGGTCAGCATCCCTAATTGGCATCCATACATATGAAGTGTTGAATCTGCCACAACATTTACATATTCCATATAGATTCTTTCTTCTGGAATCAAATGCATCAAATACCATCATATATTTTCATTTAGAGTTATTTAATTGTTTCCTTCTCTAGTTGCATATGATTTAAAAACTTATAAATAAGCAAGATTTGTATTAGTATTAGTATTAGATGTAAATAATGGTATAAATTAAAATTCAATAGAGTGTTGAAGCAGTCAACGACACAAATTCAACACCGCTCAACGGCCTGCATGATTGTGTTAATACATCAATTGTTCGCCCTATAAGAAAAGTGGTACGGGTTTGGCACAGATCTTGTAGCACGCACAGGAATGTTTTACGGAAAGACACGGTAAGAATGGAGCGGTAAGAGTGGCACGGACATTACGGCAAGGTGTAGCACGTGATACTACGTCATATGAAATGGCACGTTCAGATGCAAATCTTACATTTTTGATACTCCTGCACTTACTTTTTTGATACTCCTGTATGTACCCCAAAATTACTTTACTTTTTTGATACCGATCTGTATATATACACATGACTTGTATTACACAAAGGCCCAGTGCATTGTTTTTGCAAAAATAATTTTTGGTTACACACCAATAATGTTGTATAATGTTACACAAATCTAATTTTGCCCGGCATTAAGCTTAATGCTGGTGGGCACTATCATGATAATGCCTCTGGTGGGGTTAGACGTAATTCCGGTCCACTCTAACCCTAAATCTAGAAATCCTAAAAACTAATTGTTCGAAGCAATATCCAATCACAGTACATATACTAGATGCATATGTTGTATAACTAGTATATGTACTGTGATTGGATGTTGCTGCGAACAATTAGTTTTTAGGGTTCCTAGATTTAGGTTAGGGTGGGCCGGAATTATGTCTAACCCTGCTGGGGGCATTATCATCATAGTGCCTACTAGCATTAAGCTTAATGCCGGTTAGGGTACCACTAGATTTAGGGGTAGGGTGGGCTAGAATTATGTCTAACCCCGCTGGGGGCATTATCATGATAGTGCCCACTAGTATTAAGCTTAATGCCGGGTTAGGGTACCAAAATTAGACTTGTTTAACTTTACATTACATTAGCAGTGTGTAACCAATAATTATTTTTTCAAAAACAATGCACTGGGCCTTTGTATAACACATGTTACGTGTATATATGCAGATTGGTATCAAAAAGTAAAGTAATTTTGGGGTACATACAGGAGTATCAAAAAAGTAAGTGCAGAAGTATCAAAAATGTAAGATTTGCCGTTCAGATGAAGCATATGTATATGTTACACACATGTTGGCTCGTTTCATGGAGAGCGAAAAATCAGTAAAGGATTTTTTTTAAAAAAAGAGCGATATCTCATGATTTCACTGATGAAGCTTTCCTGTATGTCTTAACAAAAAAAATTCTTACAAATTTTGCTTCATATGCAGTTAGCATGTTCATCTTATATTTATTACTTATGTAAATTTATGTTTTAATAGTTAATTCAAATTGTTATCGAGGTGGCACTAATAATGCCTGACGAATGACAAATCATCCGTCATTGACGAATGACGAAACCATTTGTCAGGTGACTTCCAATTGACGAATTGATGATTGATGAAACCCCTGACGATTGACGAAACCTATGACGAATTGACAAAACCTATGACGAATTGACGAAACCTATAATGAATTGACGAAATCTATAACGAATTGACGAAACATATGACGAATTCTGATGAATTATTTTCATACAAGATAGAGTTAATTACCGCGTTTATAAAAATTAAAAGTGTTTTAATAACCCATAAAAGGGTCTAATATAGTATCACTAACAAAAGAATATAACCTAATTAACATTTTAGGCAATTCCATAGGAAAGTCGCGGTCAATAACGATAAGAGCTAAAAACTGATATTTTCACAGAACAGGCGATAATGCCTAATTAATAGCAGCGATAGAGAATCAATATAGGTTGGATAGCAATATATACATATTAATATATCCATTACATTCTCGTTATCTATTGTGATTTTACTTATTTACGAATAACAAATCAAAAAAGGAAATTAAATTTGTAAATAAGCTAGGCTCTTGAGTTGCTTAAAGGGAGCTCGAAATAAACGAATATATTTTAATGTGTTAAAATATTATATATTGAGATGAACGAGTTTTTGTACTTATTTATTTATTGTTGATTATCGTTTTAAATTTAAAACATAATTCTATTGTATAAGAAGATGTATTTTTAGTGCGTTAATTTTGGGTTTAGAATAGTCTGTTTGAAAATAACCTAAGTCTAAAAAATTTTTTTTTATCTCTGAAGTTTGTTTTCGTTAATTAAACAAGTACTAATTTATTTAGATTTTTTTGTAAATATTTGCTAGTAAATTATTTTGTAATTAAGTAGATTTTCTAAATTTTTTTTTGATTATAAGGTACAGGTTGACTTTTGGGTGTTAATATATAATATAGAAATTGTTGGTTTCGGCTTAATAAATGCTACGGCGGTAAGATTAATAAGTTTAAGGATAACCCTATAAAAAAGTGGTCCGGGGTGTGGTGCAGGTTGTGTCTGGAATCCACGGAATGGCACGGTTGAAGTAGTACATATAGAGCTGTTAACAGAAGATCACGGTAAAAAGTGGTACAGGGGAGGTAGCACATTATGACATGTTATACATAATATTTCATGGAATGATACTTGTCGAAGGTAGTATGTGTTGGCACATTTCATGAAGAGCAAAAGATCAATATATGATTTTTTTTAAAAAAATTGCGATGTCTCATAATTTCATTAATAAAACTGCTCTAGGTGTCTTAACAAAAAAAATTCCTTGCAAAATTTTGATACATGACAGTTGTTAGTTTGTTTATATTGTACTGATTGTTGATATAAATTTATGTAATCTACTTGTATGTATATTTTTTTTTTATCACACGTTAAATCACATTAATTACCTGGCCAAATCCTGTGCCATTTGAACTAGTAAAGTGTTGCAAAAACCGAGCCATTAATGGACCATTTTGTACAGGCATACGGTCCACCATGGGCCAAAATCTGTGCCAATCCAAGCCTTCAATATACCAAATACGGGTTTAATCTGTGCCATCAAAACCCCATGCCTTTACTCAGCCAACCCATACCTTTACGGTCCATTTTTCTTATAGGGTGATCGATGATCGATCAAATTAAGGTAGGAGATAATTTAGGTATCAAAGTATCTTGGTAACTTGTAAAAATTATTGTAGTAACTTTGGGTCTTGAAGTTGTTTTAGTAGCTTGGATTTCTTGTGAATAGTTTTTTGTTGGTGGTTTAAATAACGTTATTTATGTAATTAACATGTTTACATTTAAAAAGATATAAAAGGTTATTTAGAGTAATATTTACAATAACATATTTTTTCTATTTATATTAAACTTATAATAATTTATTTATAATAAATAATTAAGAATTATTTTTATAAAAAATAAGAGATTGTAATAAATTATTATTGTATAATACGTGTGACTTGCAGTTATTAATATAGCGTGAAGTTTACTGTTAATCATCTACACTTATATTAATTGTGTGGGCAAAAATTTTCAATTTTACTATGATTTAATTATTTGATAGTGAATAGCTAGAGTATTAGTTTTAATAAGTAAGAAGAAGTATTTAAATAACTATTTAACTTTTACATATATAACAATTACTAATAGTTTATTCGAATCAATATTAATAATTATAAATAGATTATTTGAATTGATACCTTTTTACATAAATTTAAAGTATTTAAATGGTGATTTACAAGAGATAAAATTTGCATTCGATCAATAGAAAACTAAGGGAATTAGTATTATTAATTTCCTGAGAGTTTAAAAATTACAGCAGAGATTCCCAATGATCATAGAATACAGATGGCCCGAAGGGTCATCTGCATTATATGATCATTGGGAATCTCTGCTGTAAATTTTAAGCTCACAGGAATTCATGAGTAATACCAAGACTTACGTTGTTCATGCCTATCTTCATTATAATTTTCACGTGATTATTTGTGACCGGGAATTTTTCCATGGAAGATTTCCGGTCATGATATGATCTTGTGGGAAATTATAATGAAGGCAGGCAAGAATAACAAATAGTAAGGCAGGGTATTAGTAAATTAAAATTTGAGCAGTAATCGCTTGTATACATGCTTTAAAATGATGCAGATCTAATCATTTGGGCTGCCGTCAATATAAATAAGGCAGATTGACATTTCAAAAAAAATTAATACCTTAACTTTCACAGTGCATATCTCAATAAATATTGAAGCCATCTTGATGATTTAATTTTCAAAAGAAAGCCTATGATCTAAGCTTTCTTTTGAATATTAAATCATCAAGATAGCATCAAAATCCATAAAGATATGCGCTGTGAAAGTTAAGGTATTAATTTTTTTTAAAATGTCAATCTGCCTTATTTCTATTGACGGCAGCCCATTTGATCACAAGAATTTATGCTGTTAAATTTGTATGTTGTACAAAGTTTCTTTTCGTATTATATAATTTTTTAAAAACAGATTAAAACGAATTAAAAAAAATAAAAAATAATTTTGGAAAAAAAAGCAAGAAAAGAAATAAATAATAAAGAAAAAAAACCAAATAAATAAAAAAATAATAAAGATATAATTTTAGTTTTATTTGGCTGTATTCTCATATACGGTTATTTCAATTTATAATAAAACAATTCTAGTAAACTATCAAATAAGAGCTTTGAAGTGTTTTTTTTTATTCAATAGTGAATAGTTAGAGTACTGGTTTTAATAACTTAAAAGAAATATTTATATAGCTATTTAATTTTTACAAGAATAACGATTACTAATAAATTATTCAGATTGATACTTTTTTTACAGAAATAATGATTATATATAGATTATTCGAATTGATAGATTTTTACTTAAATTTTAAGTATCTGATCAGTGATTTATTTCATTCGATGAAGGATAAAATTTGCAATCGATCAATAGAAAATTTTGGGGGATCAGTTAAATTTAAAATTTCAATTAATGATCGTTATATGCATGATTTAAAATGATGCAGATAGTCATGTGAATTTTGCTGTCAAATTTGTGTGACATTGGAAGATTTGAATTTTCTGATTAGTTTATTTCATTTGTAAATAGTTCTTTTCTTTATTTAGTATAGATAGCTTTCATTTATATTTTGTACAATTCATTAAACGTTAATCAGAATTAACGTAAACCTGACAATTGACATCTTGTAAAATCTCCGTAACATGTTAATATGTTAGCACATATGCGTGTTAAGGGGTGCAGATTAACTTCATTTGTCAACGTACTATGCTTAGTTATACTATCATGTAATGTGTTAAACAATACGTTAATGTGCCAAACAACACATTAACGTGTTGTATATTAAATTCACATGTTTTAAACGAATGAATTTGATTTCAGTAAAGAGAATCCAATACGAAAAACCCAATACAATACAATACAAAGGATACAAGTAGAGAAGTTTCTTTGATATTACTTAAAGAAAAATAAAGGGTGTAAGCTAGCATAGTACGAAAGAGACCTTTATTCAAATAAATAAAAAACTAATCTCCTGGTGAATTAGTATTTTTTTTTGTTATAATAATAACAATTAAAGTGGTATGAGAAGGCATTTTAAAAAAATTAAAAAAATAATGAAATTCACAACGAATATCAATATTAATGGTGAACTTTACAGTTATATATATACTAATTCAACTCAAAACATATTTATAACAGTTACTTACCAAATATACCATATTTTTGTGAAACATCGGGCATGGGTGTTATTCTGAATAATGTCCTGGATTAAGCTCAATTTAGACCAAAATTATTAAATTTACCCCTTCGTGTTATTTTGCGAAAATATGATATTTATTATTTAATCACAACATTTAAGAAATTTATTTTCTCATCTAAATATTTTATCTATTAAGGAACAATCGAAGATAAAGTAATAAATAAGTAATGCAACCACAAAAGCTGATGCATAACAATAAGTACAGTAAAGTCATTCTTACCATATTTTAACTAATCAAAATTTTACATGATTTGTAAAAATCGTATCTGATTGATAGTAATAATCTATCACCTAACTAATTGCGATCATGATCATGATCGTCTTGTTTACTATTTTTAAATATTGCTTTGTTTTTGTATCAATATGTCATTTATAATATATTAAATGATAATATTGGTAAATTGCAATCGTAATCAAAATAATAATCGATCGTCAAGTGATGATTATCATCATACTGATCAGTAAATTAAAAATTAATTATACTTAACAATCAAAAGCATAATCATATATTTCATTACATGATCTTTAAACTGCATAATTCGTGTTATTGATAACATAATAGTCTTTAATCGCAAATGCATCAATAAAGTAATCTAGACACACCCAGCACAACATATCTCATAATCATGTGTCTATTCACTTGTTTTTTCTGTTTTCTGTGAAATACAAACCTCTAAAGCAAAATTAGCCGTACATCATTAAACATCAAATAATCATATACTTCATTTACATTCCAAAAACAACGTTAAAAATTTTTAAACTAAAAAACAAGTTCACAAAATCACCACATGCACAATTCACACAGCCCCATTATAATAAAAAGTATAAATACAACTCATACTCTATAAAATTTTTTTGGGGCACATGCGCAGATATATATATTAGAGCGAGCTGATTAGATAGATCAGATAGCTCGATACTATATATAAAAATGTTTTACAAAGATCCTTTTCTTTTTATCTTAAAAAAAATGTAGCAGGTTATGAGCAAGGCACTAAACCAATAATCCAACCGGCACATGCTCAAACAGGACAATGATCAGAAGCAGATCGCCCCAAAAAGGCAACAATCAGAGGCAGATCACTGAAAAAGATTGAAGAGGGTTAACAAAGTGTGTAAAGATAGAAGTTTAGAGTTAAGGTGTTGTTGGAGACTATAGAAATAGATTGGTACTCATTATATATAACATTTTGTTCTCGTTATTTTTAATTAATATATCAAGGTCAATTTAAACATTGGCTTTCAAGTATTTTCGCTTCTCTTTCTTCTTTCGCACATGTTCAGAATACATGTCGGATTTATTCAAAATCGCTGAAAATGCACAATTTTGACTATTCTGGATCAACCTGATATAAATTTTACATGTAACTTGTGAAAGAAAAAAAAAGAAAAAAGCTAATGAAACCTTATAATGAAATAACATTCTTTTGAAACAATTTAAGGTTTAGTGTATCCAAGATCATTATGCTAAAAGGTTCCTGAATCAATTTATCAAGGTTTATCAATTGTTAAAGGTTTGTTAATTCATCATATGTTTCATCAATTCATCATATGTTTCATCAATTCGTCATAGATTTTGATAGATTTCGTTAATTCATTATAGGTTTTATCAATCATTGGGGTTTCATCAATCGTTAAGGTTTCGTTATGACTAAACCATGACAAAACCATTTTGTTATCACAAAAAAACATTTCATTAGGCATCTTTAGATAGTACGTAATTTTACGTTCATTACTCATACCAAATTCTGTGCTGATTTTACTAGTAAACTGATACAAAACCTGAGCCATTTATGGTCCAATTGGTACGACATACGTCCAACATGGTCCACAGAATCTGTACCAATTGGACCATAGCTATACAAATCCAGATCTTGACCTATGTCACAAATATCTGTGTCTATCCGAAAAAATATGTGCTGATCTGGTTTAATTTTCTTATAGGGTCGTATACTATCTAACCAAATTGCTAAAAATAAAGACCTAGATAATCTATTTTCTATTTGCTGTATATTGTATAATCAATTTATTATAATCAGCAGAACTAAATTGAATTTCCTTAATTCAATCATCAATATCCTCATTTCTGCTTGTCCACATTTGAGATTTTCTCTGAGGATCACATAATTGATACTAGGCTTTCTAAGTGTTATTTCAGTTACAATGTGTATATGCTCCATGCGAAAAGTTTCTTTTAAAATATTCATTAGTTATTGTATTTCAAGTTATACTATATACTATTAATCTATTATCTTCTGATTTCATATAGTGTTACAAGCGGTATAGCCTTCTTAATATACCACTAGCAACATAGCACACGGCGACAGGGATCTTGTAGGGTCAGAGAAGATATGAAGCGGTGTGTAAGTGGAATGTTTCCTCACTGTGGCAGTTCGATATATTTTACTCAAAGAACAGGGGTGTATTTAGTTGGGCAAAGATATATTTTATTTAAGTACGTTACAAGACTTTGCTACAAGACTTTGCTACAAGACTATCTAAAGGTTTCTGTGCCTAAAGAATTCCTATAACTAAAGAATTGCAGGGAACAAATTCTAAAGTTTAAGAAAGGATAAAAGCTAGGGTTTATATATCTTTTGAAAAGCAATAAAAACAATAAAGTAATAAAACAATAAAACAATAAAGCAAAGTAATAAAACAATAAAACTATAAAAAAATAAAACTATAAAACAATAAAGTAGTAAAACAATAATCCAATAAAGTAATAAAGTAATAAAGTAATAAAGTAATAAAGTAATAAAGTAATAAAGTAATAAAGTAATAAAGTAATAGAAACACTAAGAATATTCTAGCATTTAGAATTTAGAAACCTGTTCTATAACAATAGTTTTAAACTTGAGACGATGCATATTAATGTAGCGAAAAATTAACAAAATTTTTTAATTTATATCATTTAAAAAATCAATAATATTTGATTTTGAAGTAGCAAAGGTCATGAGTTCAATGCCAGTGAATGATTTTTTGAGACTGTGTATATTTCCATAGTCACCTTCAATTATTCGTATTTCATCCAACCAAGTTGCTGAAAAATATATGGCAAAATCTTTTTTGCTCAATCTTCTGTATATTATATAGTCTACCAAAAAGAATCCATTCAATAACATCAACGTATTCTGTAGCATTAAATTGAAACTCTATTATGCAATTACCAATATTCTCGTCCCTACTTGTCCACCTTTGAGTTATGAAGATCACAAACTTTGCACCAAGCATATGATTTGTATTGTTGTCCACAACAGAAATGGTAATATTGGAGGTAATTTTCCTTTTTTCAAATAGCCTAGGTCATTTTAGACTAAATTCATAATAAAATTTGAGTTGTTTGGGGTCATTTGAGTCTATTTGAAGGATATTTACTATTTCTGGTCTACAATATATACAAATTTCATAAGCTTTAAGCTTAAATCATCACATACAATTATATATTCATTTGTCGTTGTCAATGCATATAATTCAAGATCATAAATTTAGAATACATATATAGTAGTAATTAAACTAGAATGTAATATTTAAGCAAATTATTATTTAAGCATATTAATATAACAAAATATATGCAGCAAATATTATATAAAACATAACATAATTCAGTTTACCTCATTCAAAAAATCAGAAGAGAAAGATTGAGAACCAGAAAAAGTCATAAGTTCTACTTTGGTGAATAGTTTACGTGACCGTATAAAACCCACACTATAATTACTCTCAATTATTTACATACAATCTAATTATATTGCTGAAAATATGAAGTCAAATCCTTCTTGATTTATTTTTTGTCAATTTCTAGCTTATCAAAGGGTATCCATTTAATTACCTTTCAATATTCAGTAGATTTAAGTTGAAGTTTTTAACACAATCTTCAATATCATTATTGCCACCAGACCACCTTGTATTTCTATCTAAGGATCAAATAATTTATACCAGGCCAAGACTATATACTGTATACTCATTATCTTTTAATCATATGCTATTGTTGAACTTTTAAAATAAATAAATTAATGCTAATTTATATAGCAAAGTTATGATAAAAAGTTAACACTCTTCATTTAAAAATCTAAAAAAATTATATTCCACCAAAGATTTAGATGATTGTTTCCATTTTTCATAAATTTTGGTCAGAATTTTTGCTGCTGTTATGAAAATTTTATTGTATAGAGTGGCTGTGCATGGGTTTAGAACCACAGATCATGGTTTGAGACTAGGAATGTTATCCTGTTCCAACTTGTTAGTTCGTGCTCAAAACTTGTTTGAACACTATTTTGAACCACACATATAAACTGGTTATTGAATTCAGTTTATGCAAATGTGTTAATAATTATACTTGTTTGAACAATTTAATAAAGCATGCTATATATTTATTAAAGCAATTTTACATTTGTAATATATACATATTATACATTTACAATATTTATTGCATTTATTGCTATGTATTATTTATTTGTTGAACAACATAATAATACCCAGTTTAATAATATTCTATACAGTCAGGAATTCCTGAATTGTGCTATGTTTTTAGGCAGAGACTTGCAGTTACACTTTCTTCTAGATTACAAATTGGATCAGAGATAGCACCAAAACCTTTTTTGGCAATTCTAAAACTTTTGGGTTTCGGATTATAGCTTCCGAAACCTTATCCAAAACTTGAAACCTTAACCAAAAACTGAAATTTCGATTAAAACTCGAAATCTCAACCAAAACCCCGAAACTGCCAAAGCATAAATAACTTATTTGTTTATTCTCTACAAAGTTAGTGCCGAAACATGACCCCAAAGAACTCTGATACAACTCAAATAATTCTAAAAAAGGAAATTTTGCATAGAAATTTATCAAACATTGCATTTTTATATAGTAAAATTTCAAATTTTGCTCTATTTTATACATCTATTTGGCTAAAATACTGCTAAAATAATACAAACTCAGATCTGAGTTGTATCAGAGTTCTTCAGGTCCTGCTGAAACCCTTTTGAGCCAAATCTGAAAGTTTTGAGCTTCGGATTATAACTTCTGAAACCTTATATGAAACTTGTAACCTCACCAGACACCTGAAACCTCATTTGAACCCAAAACCTTACCTGAATGCCAAAAGCTACCCAAACTTCCATATACATTTATTGCATTAATGTATAATATATCTCTTTCAAATGCACTGATGTATGCTATGTATCTCTTAAATATACATTAATCGCATTGATGTATGTTATATATCTCCTTAAAGAATACAATAAAATTTGAATATCCAGCGCCATTTGGGCTAGAATGCATCCAACAATTTATTGCATGCACACAGTCCTTTTTGTTGTTATGATTCACAAGTATAAAATGAAAGGTATAATTCCAGAGTTTATATTCTGACAATCAAGTTTGCTTTTGCAAGCATCAGTTTTTTTTTTACTTTACTATATAAAAACTGGTACAATATCAAGTAATAATAAGTAATTAATACTTCCATATCTAAGTTACCGCAGAATTAAATAAATTTTTGGTATCAAAAGTCATCAAATATTTATCAATTCATCATTGGCAATTTTTTCTATCGCCCTAGAATTTTGAAATCAATTGTACTGTAATAGTAGTATGATATTAAAAATAAAGTTGACCAGCTTAAAAAAACCTGAACAAATGGAGGCAGTAAAAAAAACATAATTAAAAAAATGATCTATATAATGTTATAATTTATTCAAAAATAATTTTATATTTTTGGTTCATTAAAAATAAGTCAACTTTATAATAAATTCTAAAGGCTTCAAAATTATAATTTTGAGTTTTGGATTATAGATTTGGGTTTCGTATTATAGTTTCGGGGTTTTGGGTTTCGAGTTTTGATTTTTTTTTAAAAAAATCTGAAACTAGTTTCAGATTAGAACCTTTCCGAAACTAGTTTCGGGTAGGTTTCGTTTTGACACTATGTTTGGATTGGATTAATTGTATTTTTGGCTTTTGAAAACATTTCTTCACTAGACACAGAAGTAGCCTGAACGATCAAATAATTACATGCATTTGTGCAAGTCCAGAATAACATACAAGACCAGTATCTATTGAATAAGGTTTATTGCAATGTCATTTATCACCAATTTCAACAAGTTCATCCCAGAAAGTATCTTTTTTTAATCATTTTGGGGATGGTTTGTTATTTCTGAAAGTGTTTTGGATTCAGGTGTATTTTAAGAACTCAAAGAGGTATGTTTAATATGGTTAATAAATTGGTCAAGTGCGTTTTTCATCCATCTTACAAAGTTTAAATAAATATGTAAAATATGTGCAAATGAAAAAATCTCTTATTTATATATTAAAAAAAGCAATTTTCATATATAATATCGTGGTAATTAATTAAAAAAAAATTAATATCGTCATAATATCGCAATTAACTTTTAATTAAAAGTTTATCTTCGTCATATTAGCATAATGCCATAATAATTGGCCAATCGAAAAGATATTTTTTGTCAATGCACAATAGTAATTAAAAGCCTAAAGTCAATTACTAATCAAACATTTTGCTCATCTAACTGATTCCGAACTCAATTTGAGCAGGAGAAGTACCAGGAACGAATGCAATGAGTGCATGGTTTTACGCTGTTTGGAGTAGTATTTGTCCGCAAAATCTTAAGTTTGATTGGTCCGCATGACTTATTCGTCAAATTTTGGTTATTTTTCACGCATGATTTCATCACGCCATTATTCTTCACATGCAAATTCATCACGCCTTCTTATATGGCATAGATTGACAAATGTACACATGCATGCAAATACAAATATAATGATAAGAACTACGAACATAAGCAATATCATAGCTGCAATAATTATAAGATATTGGTCATGCAACGATTAATATCATGAAATTTGTTTTGTCAGAGCAAATGATTGGCTGACACGTGCTGCTACGCGGCACGTTTCGACCAATCATTTGTTCCGACAGAACAAATTTTGTGATATTTATTCATCGCATGATCCAATATCGATGTTATCGTGCTTATATGATCATGATTTAAAAATTGTGATTGGCTAACTGAGTTTAAATTTGAGATTGCTGTGCTTACGTAATAACATACAAAAAATAACAATAAGAAAATTTTTCATGATCATATGAGTTTGCACGATAACTAATGATATTAAAAGCAAGAATTTTAGACGCAAAAATTGGTATCCCGTTGCAAATTAATTTGTCTATTTACTTGATATTTGGCATTTTTCATTTTTTTTCGTAGGATTTTTTATTGGGTTGATTAAATGATAATCACTGATCATCAAAGACAATAGCGAAATAATTTTCAGATAACTGGATAACCTGATGATTAATTATATGATGCATTATAAACTTTGTATAATTCTCTAATGCAATTCAATAAAGTTTTGTGCTTGCTTGATACCAAAAAGGCCAAGTAAGATTTTTACTTAAGTTCCCAAATATCAATAGATTGTACCAGGAATGAGTATGAAGTACGAAATGTATAGTTAACAGGCAACTTACTGTGTACGATTTCTTGAATCTTATTGAATGACGTATTCAAATCGATCGATCATTTGATGCGCATTAACATTATGTGTATAAACAAGTATACTGGGTTTTGTTTAATGTCATATGAAAGCGTTTTTTGTGTAAATCATTTTGATAAACTTGTGGCTGTGCACATTTTCTACATTCTGGCACGATGTTGTGCTTGCTACTTATGGTAATCAATTCGAGGATATAGTCCGCTACTTTCTGAAGAATATTTGATCTGCATGAATGTTGTAATCTATTTATTTTTTTCGCTTGCTATAATTAATTTATATGTACAAGAACATAATACAAAGTACTGTAATATTCACTAAAATATGACTCATGTAGTGACCGCAAATAATCAAAAAGCTACAAATATCAAGGCTAAGTAATATTCGCTAAAATATGACTTATGTGGTGGCCGCAATACGGTATAGTAATAATTATTTTTACTGCACGTCCGTAAGAACGTGCAAGAATGCTAGTATATTTAAAAAAAAAATGGCAGAGTTGCAAAATCATGACCGCAGGTTATACAGGTTTTTAACCCGAAATGCCCATAAAAATTATGTTAAGGTATACGCCGCCGATCATTTAACAATAATTTAATTGTATCGCTGACAAAAATGTCTATAGTAAGCACTATGCCAAATTCAGAAATTCAAGTAATTCAAAAAAATCAATTTGTTAAAGCATGTACTGTACGTATGTACATGCTAAAAAATACAAGTTTCATTCAAAAAATATATATTATAAACATATGATAAGTAAACAACAATATTCATAGTATATATCAAACTAACTAATTACTACATTTAATAACCCCAGACTATACCCATCCTTAAATAATTTTCCCGTTCCTGGTTTCTAGCGCGACAGCGTCGCACAGCTACCTTATTTAAATATTATAGTAAATTCATGTGACTACAATAACTCGAGTTTAACTGGTTTGGGTTTCAAAAGGGCTGAACAGAGTTTGGATGAACAGGATAACATCCCTATTTAAGACTATAGATTTTGGTCTAGGACCATGGATTTTGGTTTGAGACCGCAGGTCTTGGTTTTAGACCATAATCATTTAGAATGTATAAATACGATAGCTGAGCTCAGAGAATTATTAATAATAATAAATAAAATAAGGGAAGAATTCCTTTTCCATTCCATTTTAATATAATATATCATTTATTCCAAATCCCCTAATAATAAGGGAAGAATTCCTTTTCCATTCAATTTTAATATAATATATCATTTATTCCGAATCCCCTAATGAACATTCATTTCGCATAACTTATGCTTACAACCCTGAGCTAATTTGACCTCACGTTAGCCAAGTCTCTCCCATGGTTGTAACACTGCCCAGATTATCTAATAAGGGAGGTGCCGTTTATTACATAAATTCAGGGATTAGCAGTCTATCACGTTTATATATTATATTAAAAATTATGATTGGTTGCTAATTCAACCACGGAGGGGAAGGGGGGTATGATCTTCTAATAAAAGTAAATTACATAATAAATGGTACTAATTTTCTCGGCGATTCTTGTAGTCTGTAGTTTTATGTCGATCTACCTGTTCAAAAGTGTGCTAAAACCAATATGCAATATAATCAAGTATTATGTTTTAAAGTTTTTTTATTAGTTATATAACCCATGATCAAAATGTTAAGACTAACGTATTGATGAGCAAATTATGATCAAGAATGTCATAATTCTTTAACGATTATTTAATCACGATAGTACCAAATCAACCTTAACCACATACAGTATTATATGTGTCGATTTGATAACAAAATTTTTTACGGTAAATCATGATTCAACCAAATACTGAGATGTTACAGTAGCTCATTATGGTATGAATAATCAGAATTGTATAGTACGGAATACGCATCCAATTTGGTTATCTTTATACCGAAATTGTAGCCAATGTATAACACCGGATCAGTATGGTACAAATATTAAAAATTCAGGTGTACTTTGTTCCGCATCATTTCTGAATTTAGATTCTGAGTTGACATATTTGGGCAATAGATTAGGAAAACCCGTCTTTGACACTTTTTTATCAATTTCGAGATTTTTGATTCAAATTAAAGTTCTGCTTTATATCTATATGTATTTCACTTTTTATCCTACGTTAATATAATAATTTATCGAGATATTTTAACTTGAATGTAACCTAATTTTTTAACGATTGTGTTCTAAAAATAGATTTACAACCAAAGATTGATGACTCAATTAAATTAGATTGGTCAATCAGTGGTTTATAATCACATGAAGGGTAAATTTTAGGTTTCACAGACAAATAATAACCATAAATTCAAAAACGGGTTTTCCTAGTTCATTGCCCATTTGTGAAAAGGCATGTGTTATTTTAGAATCGGCTTCCTTTTACCAATTAATAGAAATAATAATAATAATAATAATAATGATGTAAAAAATAAAAAATAAAATAAAGTAAAAAATAAAAAATAAATAAATAAATAAAAAGCGAATAAAAATGAATTATTATATGCTCACCTAAATATTAAATGCTAGATAAATTTTCATACATTAAAGAATACATTCGAATATTCATATATATTTTAATGTAATTAGTGCTCCGAACGGGCCAGGTTGGGTCATGGGCAACCCGAACCCAATCTGAAATTATGGGCCAGGTCATGTTAAAAACTTGGGTTCAACCCGATACAAACCAGAACCGACCTGAAACAACCAGAACCCGACCCGAATTATTAAGGCCAACATGCTAAAGTTTTAAAACCTTAATATTAAAATTCTAAAATAAATCAAAATTATATAAATGTATTGTTTATAAAAGAAAAAATAAAAATACTATAAAGTTAATTTTTTTGTTTTGCATAATCAGCCGGCCACTTTTTTAAAAAATTTTTTATTCCGTTTTTACTATTTAAGATTTTTCCAGATGTCGACCTTAATTTTCCGGAATTACCCGATAGATCCAAAAAAATCTAAAATTTTCTGATTCCATTCAGGGACGCTGAAAATTATGAATCCATAATTTTCTATAATTGGTTACAGATCGCATTGTCTATAATTTCTATTAATCTGATTGGTTGTGTTCATATGATTCAAAATTTTGAGAATTTTGGAATGGCAAAATTTTTTGGCAATAATTCAAAGTTACATGAATCACATGACGAGACTCAAATTATGAAGTTTAATTTCTTAATGCCGGCTCGGAATCACTGATTCCATGCTATGCAAACCGAAAAATTAACTTTGCTGACCTTAGATGCGAACATAAGCATATTAATTTACAGTAGATTAAAAAAAAATCTAAACACCATGTTATGCAAAATGAAAAATTACATTAGCAAAGAGAATATTAATTTAAAAATATAAATTATATTTTTATAAATATATAAATAAAGATAATTATCATTCATCGCATCGGCACCCAGAACAACCAATCATTTTGTTTGTTTTGATTTTACATTAGGCCTAGAGGTTGGAACCGGTTTTAAATATTCGAGTTTATCACATCTAAATTCGAGTTTATCACACCAAAATTCGAGTTTATCACATCAACTATTAATAAATGACGTGATAAACTCGAATTTTGGTGTGATAAACTCGAATTTAGATGTGATAAACTCGAATATTTAAAACCGGTTCCAACCTCTAATTAGGCCACAAAGTTGATTTTTCATTTTGCATTGTCCGTCTCATTTTTTCAATTTTTCAATTTTTTTTTTTTTTTTTTTAGATCTCGATTGTATTTTTGACATCTATTTTTCCCAATATTTTCATCCGGTGTACCCGATGAAGACCTTAATTTCCATAATTGCCCGATAGAACTGACAGGAAAAATATGAATACCAGTCCAATTTTTTGATTTCTTGTTGTGCAAAATGAAAATTAACCTTGTATAACCTTAAATGTGAACATTATTCTATTTGCAGTAAATTAAAAAAAAATGTCTGTCCAGGGCTAAGATTAGGCTACACAAAGTTAATTTTTCGTTTTGCATAACCTGCTGACACAATTTTTCCAAAAAAATTTTTTTTAAAAAAATTCCAATTGTGCCAATTATTCCATTTTTGCTATTTAATTTTTTTCTCCGGTGTNGAACATTATTCTATTTGCAGTAAATTAAAAAAAAATGTCTGTCCAGGGCTAAGATTAGGCTACACAAAGTTAATTTTTCGTTTTGCATAACCTGCTCTGGTCATGCAAAGTTAATGATCAATTTTTTTTAAATTCCTATTGTGCCAATTATTCCATTTTTGCTATTTAATTTTTTTCTCCGGTGTCACCCGATGATGACCTTAATTTTCCAGAATTACCTGATAGGCCCGATAAAAAAAATCAAAATTTTCTGATTCTATGTTATGAAAACCAAAGAATTAACTTGCGTGACTTGAGATGTAACATGAATTAATTTAGACCACGCAAAGTTAATTTTTTTTCTAAAAAAAAAAAAAAAAAATCCGACCTGCCGACTGGAATTTTAAAATACCAGGTTATGCAAAATGAATAATTAACTTTGCATGGCCTTAAGGTTAGTGTTTGTTAGATGCAAAAGTTAGAAGTCTCTCTAGCCCAAAATTTCGCAATGAATTTTTTTTATTAAAAAAAAAGTGTAGTTTCATAGTCATAATTTAAGTTGTAAGCGATTTTTTAAAAAATTTGTTTCGCTTCAATTTCACTACACCTGATACTGCATCCCGATTGGTCGATCAGGAGGTGACGATGCAATGAATGATAACTCTCTTTATAAATAAATTAATAGGAAAAAGTTTGAATTAACTAACTAAAAAAAAACCTATTAATAAATATTTATATAAAATGCTATTCTAAAGAAAAAGAAAGAATAAACTATATAAAAATTTCGGGTTGGTCGGGTTGGGTCGGGTGGGCTAATTCATAACCCGAACCGACTCGAACCCGACCCGAAACTTTCGGGTCAAAATTTTCTAACCTGAAATTTCGGGTCGGGTTTCGGGATGACCCGACCCGATTCAGAGCACTAAATGTAATTAATAATTTTTGCATTCTCCGCGTAGAATCGGGTGTCTTGTCTAACCCGAAGCTAATAAGATAATTACTACAAATTTTTTTTTGTTTAAAAAAAAAAAAAAAACATAAATTTACCTTTTTTCCAAGTTTTTTTCCATGACCGTCATGCTCAGCCTGGTGGGTAGACAGAATATTTCGTAAAATTTTCGGCATAACAAACTTGAATCCCAAAATTATTCCTGTCTTGTTTAGGCATGATGAGTTCTTCTGTTACGCCAATACGAAGACTTAAAAATATTAGCCACCCAATGTTTTCCGGGTTACACTGAAGATCAGAATTTTTTATACCGAATTTCACGAGTCACTAAGCCATATCCTTGCGAATCAATAAAGTGTTGAAGAAGAAAATATGCAATACAATGCGATAAAGATGATTCGAATATAATGAATAAAAAAAATAAATAAATAAAGTATGAAACAATAAAGAATTATCTTGAAAAAGGTCAATGCAAATATCAATGTAATTATTAATAATTATTATTATCGTCATTGATAAAATGCGAATTTTTATTGTCATTATTAATAAACTATATTACAGTGTTTATTACGACGTACGTACGTACGTACATCTCATGATCTACCCATCTGAAGGGTCTCCTAATGTCAAGCCAATGATCTACATCCGATATAAACAAAATTTTGACCTTCTTGTTTATTTTAACATAAAAAAGCTCTATTTATAGGTAAAATTTGTGCTATTACGATTTCTGTTAGTTTACGAAGATCCGAAGATCCTGCAATTTTTATAGATCATTAAGGGCGCATCCACTTATTTGCGCGGGTAATACAAACTCCAGGAGAGGAAATAACAAGCAAATTGTGACTATTCCGGATCAGCCTTACGAAGAATCCGAACACGCGTAAAAGAAGAAAAAAGCGAAAATATGCAAAATTAATGTTTAATCGATCTTGGTGCACTATTAAAAATGACGAGAATGAAAATTTACATATAGTAAGCTCCACTCTGTAGCTTCTAACGTTAAGGCATCAATCCTAAATTTTTATCTCGCACTTAGTTTATTTACAAAATCGGATTTTGTGTTACCCGCGCAAATGACCCTGCAATTCACGATCGTTGAAATCGAGAAATAACACGCTATTCCATATTGATTTGCGAAAATACTAATCTATACCATACCGGTACCATACTGATCTGCTGTAAGTTTCCCATACTATACAATTCTGGTCATCCGTACCATACTGATCTGCTATGACTAGGGTGTCCAGGATTATGCTAATTGATTTTTATATGATACCACATATAGTTTTATTTTACATAGCCAGGGAATAAATTTTTACAAATTATGGTGGGAATTAAGACTGTTGATTCCAAATCAACTAATTCATCTACGTACCGCAATAGCAAGTTTTTGTTTGTCTCCCATTTTCGGTATAGTACATAACTACAAAGAAAGTATACTGGTATTACCCCTCCGCTATTGAGCAACCTACGCAACTTTTACCGTTTTCTTTTTTGCATTTGTTTTCATTATGCGTTTAACAACTAGAATGTAGTCCTGACAAGTCAATTTTGACCAATGACTGTCGTCCTGACAGATCACACTGTCCAGTACACTTGGCTTAATAACTAACAATACTGATCACATATATCATACTGATCGGATTATAAAGGTATTAGTGAAGTGGTGCTATATTGCAGTACAGATTCAGATGAACATAGAAAATTATACTAAATTCGGATCATATGTACGGTTAATGTAAACTTGGAAAATTCAATTTTTATATGCACCCTTTTTAATGGTTAGAGTTAGGGTAAGCACTAGCTTTGTCTTTTTTCGAGTTGAAGTTAATAGGAAAAGTAACTTTGTCTGACAAATATTTCTTTACAACCGTACTACTATCATGATTCTGCACGTCTGTCCTAATTTGCATTTTTGACCTATATACTTTACTATATACTCGCAAGTACCAAATGTTTGAGATAAAGCTGCCTCAAAACTTTACGCAACAAGACAGTAAATCATGATAGAAATCTCGGTTGTTAATTCATTACAATAGCGGGTAAGTCTTCTAACAAAATTTTTAACAATAGAAATCATGATTGTTAATTCTAATGCTAACAACAACTACATAGTAAATCGCGATGGAAGTCACGACTGTGAGTTCCAATACAAACTAATTTAACTACATACTGCGTGTACCTCAATAGCTTGTAATTTACATATTAATTTTTTTTTATTATTTTTTTTTTAATTTATGACTATATTTCTAATTAAACCTTTTCTATATACTTTCTGTCACTACAATAGTCAGTATGTTTTGCAGTAAAATTTTTTATAGCAAACATGATAATAATTCAATACAAAAGTTTATTCAATCTTAACTGCATAATGTGCAAAAAATTTTTTTACAGCAAAATTATTTACAGTAAAATTGTTTACAGTAAATCATTGTATTGTAGAATTCACAACTGTAATTCCAACACAAATGTGCATTATGATAGCGAAATTTTCACAATAAATCATGATAGAATTTACAACTATGATTCCAATACAAACAAACTCAACTTTAACCGCATACTGCGTATCACTATAGTAGTTTATAATTTTTTGTACCAAATTTTTTACAATAAGTTATGATAGAAATTGTGACTTTATTTCAATACATACGGTATGCATCACATTAGTAATACAAACCAACTTAACCACATATGTGTCATCATAAGTTTTATAATAATTTTTTTACATTAAATCAAATAGGAATTATGACAATTTCAATACAATCTAACTCATAATTAGCTAATACAGTAAAGGTATTGGTGATGATAGGGTGAAATTATAAAAATTTAAAAATAATGAATCTTTAAATAAAGGGTCTTAAAATTTATTTGAGAATGCCCAAACTTTGTTACTTTTGATGAATAAGCTTAAGAAAAATAATTTTTGTTAGCAAACATGAGAAAAAAATTTAATTTTCATTATCGAAATAAGTAGTAGCTAACAAAACACTTACACTAATTTGTTATAAAACTATCTACACTATATTACTACTATATTCTATCCTAATATTTTAATATTTGATAAACAAAAATTAATTATATTTAGCATAGCTCACTGCATTTGCCGACGCGTTTCTTGTTATCTTTATACCGACATTATAGATCAGCATAATACAGACTAATCAGCTATAATTATAACCCTAACGCTAATATATATATATAACACCGAGTCAGTATGGTACAGATTTTAAAAATTCGGGGTGTACTATACTGATCTGCTCGCCAGTGTTTCGGCCGGGCGAAACTTCCGAAACCTCCGAAACTGGGCGAAACTTCCGAACTTTCGAAACTTCCAAATCTCCGAAATTGGCGAAACTTCCAAACCAATAACCATTAAATATCATATAAATAATACCGGTAGGCGAAAGTAGGTTTCGGAAATAGGTAAAATCTTAATTTATGCCATTAAAAGATGTGGACTTTGCCAGTTTTTCAGGCTGCGAAACTTCCGAAACAGGCATCAGAAACCAATAGCCAATAAAATCACAAGAATCCGCATCAAGTGAAATAGAGAGCATAAAATAGCGGCTGAAGCTGGAAATGACTGAAGATGAAAATTAGGGACCTTGATTTAGAAATATAAGCCTACCAAAATCCACTTATACTCTTTTATTATTAAAACTAACCCTAAACATAACCTCCCTATAAAAAAAACCCCCTAACAAAAGGCCCAAAAAATTTTTGAAATTTTCATATTAAAATAATTAAAATTTCCAGCTTCCGCCGCGACACTACATCTAACCTGTTTTTAATTCTGAATGTTTCGGATTTTGGTTTTTTTTTTTTTTTATTTGCTAAGTTTCGGAAGTTTCGGACGACTCTCACAGCTTCGGAAGTTTGGAAAGATGGTTTCGGCAAGTTTCGGAAAGTTTCGCCCCATTTGGAGGTTTCGGAAGTTTGCGAAGTTTCGGTTTCGCCCAGTTTCTGAGGGCTACGCCCATTTCGGAGGTTTCGGCAATTTGGAAGTTCCGAAAATTTCGGGTTTGGGTGATACCAAAAGTTTCGGACTTTGGGGCCGAAACACTGATGCTCATCCATACCTTATTGATTTGCGAAGATACTAATCGGTACCATACCGGTACCATACTGTAATTTCCCTTACTTTACAATTATGGTCATCCGTACAGAATTTTTGCTTACAGTAAATCACCACAATAGCTAATATAGAAACCAAAACTGTTAATTCCAATACGAGCTAATTCAAGCATTGGGCAGTTCGATAAGCTCAGATATGTAACTTTTTTTAGGGGTATAGTTTGTAAAATGATCATATTTGCAAATCGCGTTCACATGTACAATCGTTGATTGTAATGTGATTCTCTTAACAAAACTTCAATACAAATAAGATATTTTTATACTTTATGACTTATATCAATATTCTAAAAATAACGCCTATATAAAGAACAACATAGCATGTGTTAGCTGCGATCTCCAGAATTAGTTCAACGATGCATCATTTTGCAAATCACGATAAATTTTTTTGATAAGAAAAACATTTTACACTCGTACAATCAAATGACAATCAAATGACAATCAAGGGTGCAGGCGGTGTCAATTTCAGGCACGACAGTAATGTGCAGAATTCACTCTTAGAATTTTATGATCGCATTGACTCGAAAACAACGATAATGATAATCATGAAAATTAAAAACAGTATAAATGGCACCAAAAATTACCAACTCATCTATTATTACCGGTAATTTTTTGTTTCGTTTTTATAATTCATCACTATAAAAATTAAATTCGCCTATTATTATCAATAAATTTGGTTCTCACTTTATAATTCATCCTTCCTAATATTAATTGTCGCAATGAAATTCCATATCACTGTCGCAATGCAATTTTTTTGCTTTATTTTGGTTCTTATTATTCTAAATATTTGCTTGACTACTTCTTTGCCTGCCTTGTCTGCCTCGCCTTTTAGTTTAATGAAGGAAAAGTAATTATATTAATTTGTTGCTTTGTAGTTATTTATTGTATTATTTTAAAAAAATTTATATCATTTGATAACCTTATATTTTCTTATATTTTATAATATATTTAATGTTGTTAAAGTATTAGCTTGTAAGTACTAGCTTAATTATAATTTATATATCTTTATTTCTAATATATATTTTAATAATGCTTTTGTTAAATCATTAGTACGTAAGTATAAGCTAAATTATAATTATTTTTAAAATTATTATTTGATAATTTATATGTCTATCTCTAATAATACATACTTTAAAAATGTTTATGTAAAATTATTAGGTGGTAAGTATAAGCTTAATTATAATTATTTTAAAATTATAATATGGTATTCTTAAATTATCGTGCAAACACTTATGATCATAGACTTTTTGCTTCTCGTTATTTCTTGTACATTATTACGTAAGCACAAAAATCCCGTATTTAAAACTCAGTTAGCCAATCACGATTGTAGAGCATGATCATAAATTGCACGATAACATCGATATTGGATCATGCGATGATAAATATCAAAATTTGTTCTGTCGTAGTAAATGATTGGTTGAAATGTGTCGCTGCGCTGCACATGTCAACCAATCATTTACTCCGACAGAACAAATTCCATGTTGCATGACCAATATCTTATAATGATTTATCTTTATTTCAAATGCAGAGATGTGATCCGTAAATGACAATACATATAAATAAACTCTAGTTTATTTAAAACTACAGTTTTACAATAAACTACAGTTATTTATCATGACTAATAGTTTATAGTTTGCATCTCTATTCAAATGAAAATAATTTAATAAATTCTTTTGTCAAATTATTAGCCCTAGGTATAATTATTTTTAAAATTATTATTCGCAATTTGTATATTATTGTTTCTAATAATGCATATCTTAATAAATACTTTTGTTAAATTATTAGCCCGTAAGTATAAGCTTAATTATAATTATTTTTAATTGTTATTTTATAATTTATTTATTTTATTTCTAATAATAAATATTTTAATAAATGTTGTTGTTAAATTATTAGAGCGTAAGTATAGGCTTAATTATAATTATTTTTAAAATCATTTCTAATAAATTTATATATATTTATTTCTAATAATATATTTTTAATCCATATTTTTGTTAAATTATTAGATGGTAAGTATAAGCTTAATAATAATCATTTTAAAATTATTATTTGATAATTTATATTTGCTTCTAATAATATATAAATAAATGTTTGTTAAATTATTAGTTGGTTAGTATAAATTTAGTTATATTATTTTACGGACAGGACTAGACAGTGTTCTGTGTATTTTGTGCTTTTTTTCTAAAATTCAAAATTTTACTAAAATAGCCCCTGCTACATTATTAATAAAAAATGTTTCTTTCCAATTTTACTTTAATTTTAACTTTAACTCTACTCTAATTTTAATTATAATTAATATTTTATTTAATATTTTACTAATTTGACATTATTATATGAGTGTCGCCAAGTGAAAACCAGCAATTCTAAAAATAGGTTATTATGAAATTCATAATAACTATTTTTTAGAACTGCTGGTTTTCAGTTGGCGACACTCATATAGAGAGCACAAAGTGCAAAGACACTGTTTAGATTTATTTATATTTTAAATTATTATTTAATAAATTATATATACTTATTTCTAATAATATATATTTTAATAAATGTTTTGTTAAACTACTAGTTGGTAAGTATATACATATTATAATTATTTTTAAAATTATTATTTAATAATTTAAAGTTATATATTTTTAACAATGTATATTTAAATAAATGCTTTTATTAAATTATTAGCGAGTAAGTATAAACTTAATTTAATTATTTTTAAAATTATTGGTTGATAATTCATATATAGGGAACCGCTATTCGCACCATGGGTTTTTGCTATTCGCACCATGACATGTAGATCATGACCAGAATTAATTAGAATTAGGGTAAAGCGGAATTGATATGTTAGTTGCGAATTACAAAAATTCATAGCGCGAGTAGTAATTATCTTTATTTATCTTTATTTTTATTAATATATATATTGTATTAAATGTTTTTGTTAAATTAATAGAGAGTAAGTTTAAGCTTAATTATAATTATTTTTAAATTATTGTTTAATAATTTATATTTACATTATTAATAATAAATACCTTGTTGAGTTATTAGACCGTAAGTATAATTATTTTTAAATTATTATTTCATAATTTATATAATAATATTGATCTTAATAAATACTTTATTAAATTATTAGCTGGTAAGTATAAGCTTAATTAAAATTATTATTAAAATTATTATTTAATATTTTATATCTGTTTATTTTCTAATAATATATATTTTAATAAATATTTTTATTAAACTTAGCGCGTAAGTAAATATTTATTATTAAAAGGATTATTTAAATAAGTTATATATTTTTATTTCTAATAATATACATTTTAATAATGTTTTATTAAATTATTAGGTCGTAAGTATAACCTAAATATATTATTTTTAAAATTATTATTGACAACTTATATATCTTTATTTCTAATAATAATATATTTTCATCAATGCTTTTTTAAATTATTAGTTGGTAAGTATAAGCTTAATTATAATTATTATCAAAACTATTATTTAATAATTTATAAATTTTTATTTAAATTATTAGTGCGTAAGTATTAACTTAAATATAACTATTTTTAAAATTATATTTGCTAACTAATAAATTTTTATTTAATAATATTTTTGCTAAATTATTAGATGGTAAGTATATATAACTGAATTTTAATTAAATTATTATTTAATAATTTACATATTTTTATTTTGATAATTATATTTGATAAATAATTTGTTAAATTATTAGTTGGTACGTATAAACTTAATTAAAAATTAGTATATAATTATTATTATTTAATAATTTATGTATATTTATTTCTAATAATATTTATTTAACAACCGTTTTTGTTAAATTATTAGCGAGTAAGCATAAGTTTAATTATAATTATTATTAAAAATATTATTTAATAATTTATAAATCTTTATTTCTAATAATATATTTTAATTAATGATTTTATTAAATTATTAGTGAGTAAGTATAAGCTTAATTATATTTATTTTTTAAAATTATTATTTGATAATTTATATATTTTATTTCTAATAATATATATTTTAATAATTTTTTTATTAAATTAGCTAAAGTTATATTTATAGTTGATTTATATATCTGGATATAAATAAATCTGAATTTAAATTTAAATCTGAATAGAAAACTTGTCACGTGTGCAACAAATCAAATCTTGTGTACCAATTTTGAGATAATCGATGAACAGAATGCAAGTTCGAGAATGGAAGGTTGGATTTCTTAAGAAGGGTTGCCAAGCTATAAAGTATGGTGGTACAGGTTGTTTAGACTTATTAAAAAGAGAATGTGTAAGAACACAGATAGTAGACCAAGAATTAGCAAAAGCCATACAAACCATTACAGTGGAAGAAATTTGTATTATAAGGCATTTTTTGGAATGCTATACAAAACTATCAGAAAAGCAACTCGGTGAAATTCAAAGAAAGGAGTCGAAGGAAAGTGTTGATTCTACAGAAGCAAAAAATCAGGCTAGGATAGAAACTCTCCTTCAGCTAGAGTGTGGAACGATAGATTATGGAACTCAAGTCTTGGAAGATGAGCTTAAGCTCAAATATGAAATCGAAGATGGAAAACAGGTTCAACAATTAGAGAAACCAGAGAATCCAGAGGAAGACGTAATGATGTCATTAGAAGACAAAGAATTTCAAGTAAATATGGACCAAAACAAGGAAAAAAACAACCTTACTCAGTATAAACAAGAGGCTTTAGGTATGCAAGAAACCTATACGATTTGGGATGTTCCACTCAAAAATGGCAATGTATCAATCAAAAAACTAATGGGCCGCTATGGAAAAGTTAAGAATATTACTTGGACAACAAATAAGTTCAATAAAACAGCAGTTGTGGATTTAACACTCAAAAACCAAAGATACAAGAATATACTCGAGAATACATGGGCACTTCCAATAGGTAGATGGCTTACTAGAATCTCAAAGGGTATAAAGCAAGAAAAGATCATGGAAGAAAGAAAGTCATTTAGAGCAGTATTAGGTGGTATTCCAAGAAATACGATGGAGGTCTTATTATTCAGACAACTAAAACAAGTCAAAGCAAAAACAATCTTTATACCAGTAAATAGTAATGGTAATCCGAGAGGGTCAGCTTTTGTATACTTTGATTGTAAAGAGGATCTTGAGAAAGCGGTCCTAACTCAAGTCAATTATGGAAGTAACTCTCTCTTTTGGAAAGAAACCGGTAAAAAATACGTATTAAACTTGAGAAATGAAAGTGATAGACAGATTAATGAAAGTAGAGAATTTTATGGAAAAAAGAAGTATGCTACTTTGGCGGAAGAACAAAAAAGTATAGTAGGAATAGATAACCTCACCAAACCCAGAAAAAAAGTGCCACTAGAAGCTAGATCGAGGAGCCATTCTCGCGAAAACAGAAAAGGAAAGAATGTATTAAGAGAAATGCAACATAGTAACAAAGGTGCAATAGCAGAAACAGGATTTACAAAAGAAAATGTACATTGTGCACCCTCCCGAAGCACCAAATTTGAGGAAAAAAGTATTCTAGAAGAAATTCTGAGACGTCTTAATAGAATTGAAGAAAAACAAGGGCTGGAAAGGCCCTGTCGCTCCTGAAGGGCGCCCCAGTTGTAATAGAGAATGGTGCAACTTCTAAGGGGTGTAAGGATGTTGCACAATTTGGTGGGGTTCAGGAAAGGAGCAAAGGGGTTGCGTTTCATAATATTAATGGACTTAAAACACAATTTCATAGAGTAGATTTTTTAGTTTCATGGGCTATTGAGGAAAAAGTAGATATAATTGGAATAGCAGAAACGAATTTGGGTGAAAGAGAGGCGAAGTTTATAGCAAAAGATCTGGGCAATTTTAGAAGTTTTTGGTCGAGTGCATCACCTGACAAACTCAAAGGGTCAGGCGTAGGACTTTTGATACACAGGAACATTGAGCAACATATAGGGAAAATAGAACGATTTAATGAATATTTAATGTGTGCATATATTTTCTTTAAAAAGTGTAAACTACTAATAATTGTAGCTTACATACCTCCAAGTGATGAGACATGTGCAACAATGGTTATCGGAAAAATCCAAGAAATAGTTAATAAAAATGAGAAGACCTGGCAAATCGTTATAATGGGGGACTTTAATCGTATACCCAACAAACTATTGGATAAGTCCTCACAAACAACAAACCTCAAACGTTGTTCTCTTTTCACATGGATGGAAAAGAAATCCTTTGTAGATGCTTTCAGAAGGCTAAATCCCAGGGCCAGAAAGTACACTTGGAGTAACGGTCATACAAGTACAAGGATAGACCAAATATGGTTGTCAGAAAACTTAATGAGCAAGGCTTTAAAAGCAGATATCATCGAAATGGGAACAGTAACAGGTAGTGATCATGAATTGCCCATAGTTGAAATTCTTTTGGATCGCAGTAATTGCGCAGACTCAAAGTGCAGAGCAGGGCAAACTTCCTCATCACGAATGGTTTGGAAGCTTGACAAGGCAACGAAGGAAAATTGGGACAATTACAGAACGGCGCTATGGAATAAGATCAAAAAGAATTTGCCACAATGGCTACTAAAGGATGAACAAACCGAAGAGTCATATCAGGTACCTGAGCAAAGAGTCTGCATAGATCAATTATGGGACATAATCGAGGCTGCAATTTGGAAGGCAGCAATAGAAACATTGCCAAAGAAAAAAATTCAAAATAAAAAGAATTCTGTCAAAAAGGATAAGGAGTCGTCTACCAAAAAAGTGGCCAAAGAGTTTGGCAGATTAATCAAAAGTGTTGCAAACAACAAGAATGCGCATCACATGATCAGCAGCTGGAATAATAAAATCAAAAGTATTAATTCCAGTGCAGGTACGGGGATACCAAATATCAATCTGGAACATGTTGATATTTGGCTTAATAGTGCATCTTTGTGGTGGAAAGCAATAGAAGGCAAATTGATTAGTGAAGAAAAATTGCATAGAGAAAAGGAAATCAAAAAGTACGTGCAAAAAAGATGCGAAATGATTGTAGATGAGCAGAAGAAAATGCTAAGAAGTCTTCTCGAAAGGCCATTTAATAAGGTAGTTTTGGACCGAATATTAATCAAGGAGAATGATGAATATAAGTTAATCTCTGAACCCAGTGAAGTTCTATCCAAGACCAACAAGCATTTTAAGGAACAGTTCAGAAGAAGGAATCCTCGACTAGACCTACTAAACGAAGAGTGGAGAAGTATTTATCAACCAATAAGTGGGATTCAAGAAGAATGGTACGAGCCAGTTCTGTTACCGGTAGAGTTAGAGGAATGGCTCTTAATGCTTAATGAGGTTAGAACAAATTCGGCACCAGGGGTATCCAATATTACTTACGAGTTAATTAAACAAGCGGATCTTCGAGTGCATACAGCTTTCAAAAATTTTGCAAATATTTGTCTTGTGCAAGGAAATATTCCAAACAAATGGAAAGTCGCACAAATTTATACGATTCCGAAGGGGGAAGATTGGGGTTTTGAGTTGAATAGGGTGAGACCAATCGCATTATTGGAAGCCTTCCGTAAGTGCGTAACTAGAATCATAACAAAGAGATTAAGTGCGATAATTAAAGACAAGAACATTTTGCAAGGACCTAATTTTGCAGGTCTACCAGAAAATTCAACAGAGGAGCCTATTCATATCTTAAACTCGTTCCTCGAAGAGGCCCATGAGAAAAAGAAGGAAATGTGGCTCCTTTTCCAAGATATGAAGAAGGCGTTTGATTCTGTTAGTCTTGTGATGCTTGAAAAATCGATGCGGAGAATAAGGCTTCCAGGAACTGTAATTAATTTTGTAATTAACCTATTCAGTAAGAGGCGTATGCAAGTAATAACGGATTACGGCCCTACAGAAGAGTTCGTAGCTGAGGACGGTATCGACCAAGGTGAGGTTATCTCTCCCTTGGTGTGGAGAATTTTTTACGATCCTCTGTTAGTTAGGGTCCAGAAGGACAAGTCCCTGGGCTATACTGCTGAAGTAAATAGTTTCAAGGCAAACATAGACAAGGAAAGAGGATTAAACATGCGGCAGGCTGTTCTAGCATATGCCGATGACACAACATGGATTGCATGCTCAAAGGAGCAATTAGAAAGAACAATTAATATTGCAGAGCAGTTCTTCCAAATTAATGACATCGAAATTAATGGCAGCAAGTCCAAGCTGGTAATAATCAACTCGAAGCTTCCAAAGGAAGAAAGTTGTGTCTTTTTCTGCAAAACGAAATTATTTGCAGAACCAAAATTATATGATGTAAAATTTCTGGGTATATACTTGCACACATCCAAGGATTTAGCTAATATTAAAAGGAAAGTAAAGAAGATTGTTGGATTGTTTACGCATGTATTAGAAAAGAAAAAGGTGACAGCTAGTCAGCTAAGCTATATAAACAATCAGGTGCTTCTTCCAAAATTAGAATATATTTTACAGGCCACAGCCCTATCAGAAAAGGACCTAGAAAATATACACCAGCCAATAATCCGCCTATGTAAAAAAAAGTTAGGCATAGCACAAACCGCACCAAATGATATAATATTTCACGGAGGTATTCTGGGCTTCAAATCCTTGGCAAGCTCTTTGTTGGCTAAGCAGGCGACGAGTCTCTTAAAAAGGCTAAACAGTAATGAAGGTTTAGAAAGCCTGGCAGAGCTAAGAATAAAACAAGGTGCAATCAAGGCGGGTATTTTGCAGGATGTACGTAGTGTACCTTTTGATGCGTGGCATGCTACTCTCTGGAAGGAAAATCTTTCATGCAATGTGATTGAAAAATGCAAATTAATCAACTTAAAGTTCGAAACCCAAAGTATTCAGAATTAGGTATGTAACAAAGAGGGTGCGATTGTAAGTTTTCTGGATGAAAGAGCGATAAAGAACTCAATGAACACAAGGGTTAGTCTGGAGTTGGTATCACTGAACCAGTTAATAGACCCTACAGGCACAAGTTTGATGTCATGGTAGCAAGTCAGAGGTATAAGGAAAAGAAGCATGAGGGGAAAGACACCTGATTGGTTCAGCAGGATCGAAGAAGGGGTTATGATAAACAAGTCCTCAAGGGAGCTTAAAAGGGAATACCAACTAGAAGATGAAAGTAGTAAGCTTTCGTCACCAATAAAGAAAAAAGTTCGTAATGATAAAAGGTGCAAGGATTGGGTAGTAGTAAGAAAGGAAAATTTAACTACACACGTTCTGGGACACATTAGCAAAAAGTTCACACGCAAAGCCATAGTAGAGCATTGGGTTGAAACCCAAAAAGTGAAAGGTGCGGTTAGAATAAATAGTTGTAAAGGCTGTGCTTTAAATAAAGGTGGAAAAGAAAATGATTGCCAATTCTCAATAGAAATGAAAGAGTGTATTAGCAGAATAGATGGCATAGTCAAAAAGGAGAACGACTGGTTAATGTCATTTCCTTTGAGCTATTATAGGCATACGGCTTATAAAAATGCACCTAAAGATCAAAATAGTACAGAAAGATTAGCTATGGCGGTAGAAGTTAACAGAATAGAATTTGAAATAATTAAAAAACAAGGGTTAAGTAGTAAAATTACGAATTTACTATTAGGTATGGTTGGAAAAAATATACAGGAGGAAAGATCAGATTATGTCTTTTATACTGATGGTTCTTGGTATAAGGAGGAGGAAGGTATTGAAGATAGAATGGGTTCTGCTTGGGTACAAGTAGATAAAGAGAAGGAGATGGTAAATTTGTTAGGGAAAATCAGGGTGGCCGATTGGCCTTCATCGACGAGATCTGAATTGGTTGCAATTCTTTGTGCGCTGTTAGTAGTAAAATTAGATTCTGTAGTTGTAGTTAAGACAGATAGTTTAGCAGCGATTAGTAGTATTGAGAATGTGTTCAGGTCACGAAGTTTCAAGAAGAGCCTTAAATTGAAAAACAGGTCAATTCTTGACAAGATTTATGAGGTAGTCCAAGTCAAAAATCTCTCCTTAGAGCTTTGTAAAGTCAAGGCTCACAGTGGTATAGTATGGAACGAACTTGCAGACAGGTTAGCAAAAGAAGCGGCGCATTTAGAAGAAGACTGGAAGTGGATACCTACCAATCCCACACGTTGGAATGCATCTCTGTGGTGGAATGGAAAACATATCGACACCTGTCCGCATAAGTTTATTTTGCAGTTAAAGAGAAGAGCCGTCGAGGGAAGATGCCTTCTTTCGAGTAAAAGTCTAGCAGCAGAATATAATCATAATAGTGATAAGCTAGACTGGGCCTACAGATGGGCAAGGCTAAAGGAATTGGGAGGAGTCAGATGTAGAGGAATGGAAAGCAGTTTCAAATTAATACTACGAATCAAAGGAATGTTCCAACTTCTCCCAACACTGAATGAGTTGCATGCCCGTAAACCTTGGTTGTATAAGTCACCAAACTGCATTTTGTGCAAGGAGGAGACTAAGGAAACCATGAAACATTTAATTCGTTGTAGTTTTGCAGAGAATTTTTGGCAGGAGACAGAAAACACAGCACTGAGTGCTGCATGGGCAGTACTCTCGGACGAAGCAAGTTTCCTGTTAAGTGTTTGGGAATTAAGTGAAATTCTGTTAAGTGATAGTAAAGAAGTTCGCTTCAAGGAAAGAGAAGTTTATTTAAGTGGTCTTGTAGAAAGAGAGAAAATCGAGTTATTTTACAAGAAGGGACTGTCTAGAAAGAACATAAAAACTTGTATAGATGCATTTTTGTATGTAGTACAGGAGGGTTTCTATCGTGTTATTTGGAAGGAGAGATGCAATGAAGTCATCAAGTAGGAAAAAGGTGCCGGTATAGAGAGATCTTTGAAAAGAAAACGTAAGGTTTTTGAAGTTCAAAACAAGGAGCCACGCGTTCCAGAGCTCATGGAAGCTGAAAGAAAAGATAAAGAGCGGAAAAAACAGAAGAAACAGGAGGTGGAGAACTCAGTAAATGAGTTAGTCGAGAACTCAGTGTTAAGTCAAATAAGAGGTTTGCATATAGTAAGTTGGTGAATGCGAAAGTAGTTTCTTTTTATATGTAGAATTTCATTTTGAAGGTAGCTGAGGACCTGAACATGCTCTCGTAGAAATATATGAGAAAAATTGTATGTCCTGCGAGACTATCAAACATCAGTGCAACAACCGTACCTGGGCACTAGTGGAGTAAGCCGGGTATTAGCCTATATTATAGTTAGTATTTAGTTCATGTATTTTTTTACGTAAACTGCTAATAAAGTAGAGCATGGTTGTAAAGTTAAAAAAAATATATATATATTTATAGTTTGCACTAACACTATTATAAATATTAGTTATATAATCAATTATACTCTTTTTGATTTGTTTTTTCAATGTTTTTATTTTATTTGATCTGTTTTTATAAATATTTTTATTTTTATTATGTTTTTATATTGTATTATGATTCTTATTTTTTATACTTTTTTAACTAGTTCTAAAAACCATTTTGTAAACATGATTTTTTTATTACTATCATTAAACCATTTTTATAAAGGTTTGTTATAGTATTTTATTAAATTTAATAAATCTTTAGTATTATTAACAATAGTTTTGATTATAAATAAAGTTATAAAGAGAAACAAAATTATAATATTACAAGTGTTTTGGGGGCGCCGCTGGGCCCTTTTCGCTATGTTCCATCTATCTATTACACAAAATCCCATACTAACTATTATGCTATGCCCCATACTATTTTGCATGCCCCATACTAATTACCATGTTATTAACTATCTTGTCACGTTCTGAACTATCATGCTACGTTCGTTATCGCGCAAAATGTTAGTACTATATCAAAAAAAAGAAAAAATACTATCTTGTTACTAATGTCTTGAACTATCATGCATGCCATACTAACTACCATTTTACTAACTATCTTGCTATATTACGAACTATCATTCTTCAACTATTATGCTACATTGCGAAATATTAGTACTGTACTTAAAAAAAATACTACTGTGCTACTAACTATCTTGCTACGTCCCGAACTATCATGCCTCTACTATCGTACATTTGTTATTGTGCTACATCTGTTAGTTCTAAAGAAAAAAGAAACGTAAGTAATGTTCATTAAAAAAAAAATAAAAAAAAATAAAAAAAATTACCATGTAACCTCTACTATCGTACTATGTTCTGTTCTAAAGAAAAAAAGAAACATTAGTACTGTATAAAAAAAACAAAAAAATACTAATGTGCTACTAACTATCTTGTTACATCCCGAAGTATCATATTCCTACTATCATACTACATTAGTTATTGCACGAAACGTTAGTACTGTAATAAAAAAATGCTACTATGTTACTAACTATCTTGCTACGTCCTGAACTATCTTACTTCTACTATTGTATGTTCGTTATCGAGCTATGTTCTAAAAAAAAGAAACATTAAATACTATATATATATAAGATATATATTATTGTGCTACTAACATTCATGCTTCTACTATCGTGCTATGTTCATGCTACATTTTGTTCTAAAGAAAAAAAGAAAACGTTATTACTGTATATATAAAAAAAAACTAATGTGCTACTAATTATCTTGCTATGTCTCGAACTGTTATGCATTAACTATCGTATGTTCGTTATTGAAAAAAAGAAACATTAGTAGTGTAAATATATTATATATATATATAAAAAAAGAAAAATATTACTGTGTTACTAACATCCTAAACTATCATGCTTCTATTATCATGCTACATTCATTATCATGTTACGTTTCGTTCTAAAGTAAAAAAATGCTATTGTGCTACTATCTTGCTATGTCCCTAACTATCATGCTTGCTACGTTCATTATTATGCGAAAAGTTAGTATTGCATTATAAAAAGAGAAAAAAATAAAAAATACTACTGTGCTACTAACTATTTTGCTAGTCCCGAACTATCATGCTTCTACTATCGTTCGTTTATTATCCATATCTCAGTTAACCTAATTTCAAAAATACAAAGTGCACATAAGAACAGAAGCAATTTTCTAAATCTGAAAGATGCAAAGTGTACATAAAGAACTAAAGTCGATTTTTAAAAAATAATCGAGACAACTGATTATTAATTCAGACAAATTATGACATTACACATTAACATGCAAATGATCAAATGTCGCAATAATTACAGAATTAAAAAGTAACTTATCATCATTTTTAACACATCAATATGTAAAACAATTGTCGAATTGTTTTCCCCATGACATGATCATGTTTTCTAGTTACGCTAATCAAAAACGTTAAGCGCATATATATATATAAATATATACAGTAAAAATTAAATAATATAGATATAAGAGCCATTAACGCTAACGTTTATTTGGTATAATCATTGCAAATTTCTACATGTGATCGTGACCATTTATGCCATCTATTTTTTGCACGTGCAAATTGATTAGTAAAAATGTACTGTACAATTGTGATACTCAGATTCACATGAACGGAATAATTGGTAAAATGTAACGAACACATGTAATAAGATAATAATTTTATTATAAGGGGATAAAAAAATTTTAAAATTAAAATTATGAGTATAAAATATATATAAATTTAAATTTAATATATATATAGCATTCTAATATTAAAATATTAATATTTATTTTACTAATTTTATTAAACAATATCTGGGATGATACTGAAATTAGATAATGCTTAAATTTACATAATTATATAATAATCTTTTGCATAAACAAATTTGATATATATTCTAGCTGCTGTTAGTATTAGAATTAGAGAGGACAATAATATATATGTATTATATCTGATTTAACTAGAATAATTAAAATCTAGCTATAACCAACTCTAATACTAACTAGTGTATTGACTCAATTATGCTGTGTTTGATCATTGATCGATTTAGTTCAATAATCGAGCACCAATTAAAGGGCTCGAACAACAATGGGTCAACCAATGATTGATAGTACGAATTGATCAAATGAATATATATTTGATCGACTAAAAGTTTTTTGATTATATATATCAGAAAGATAACAATTCATGCGCAATAGTTACCTTTCTAAAATGTAATCTTTGAATTTAATAACTTTCATATTTTAGTCTATATTAATAATTATAACATAATCAATTAAATAAAAACAATTTATTTTCTATACCAGGATCAGAGTGCAACGAAATGCATGGTTATTTGAGAAGTGAAATGATGTGCCAAATATGCTATTCTTATTGGTCGCTCTTTCACATGATGAGGCTTATTTTTAATTATTTTATACATTTCAAGTTATTTATTTATTTGACATTTTATGAGCAGTTTTTTCCAGTTTAACCTGCTTTGCCTACTTATATATATTGCATAATTTCTAATAAAAAGAAAGAAAAAAGGAAAAAAGGTGAAAGCGTCTTAAAATCGATTGGACAATCCTATTTTGCATATTAAGATGTATCACGTAACGATATGATTTTTCTAACAAAAAAATGTAAAAGCGTCATAAAATCTGTATATACCAAATACAGGTTACATTCTGTTTTTTTTTTATTTTGTTTATTGGCTTGTAACAGCTACTTGCCATTTGTTAATTGAACGAATTAGATAACTTGATAATTGAACTCTCTATGAATTCAACCCATTGATCACTCTTTGTTAAATGAGAAAGTTAGTGCTTTTATACTTTATCAATATTACTATATTATAAGTAGATTATGAACATATCCACTATATCGAATATGTTGACTTTATTGACTATATTTCGCTATATTTGCCTTAAGTACTATAAACACTATATTCACTATATTCACTATATATGCTATTTGACTATGTTCACTATGTACAATAAATGTGCCAAATCTTCCAAATCTGTTAAAGCAAATTTCTATCTAGCACGCAATTTATGGAAAAATATATTTAAGACACTATCTACTATTTCACAACATACATAACTATACATAACAATGACTATAATAAAACCATGTAATTAGTCATTATTATAGTAATAATAATATAATATAATTATATAGTATTAGTGGTATAATAACAAATATTAAAGAAAAGCGAAATCCAAATTTATTCTTGTAAGAATCACTTAGTTGTAAAATTTTCTAGCTAAAAAGATAAACAACCCATGCATTTAAAGAGATGAAGTACGATTTTATATATAAAAATATATTATGTGTTTATCTATTAATAATCACTTAAAAAATCATGACTGTCTATAATTATTATTATCAACCATATGACGCACCTATCAAAATGATCTCTGAATCAAACTAATATAATTAATTGGTTAAACCCTCTCCTTACCTTAAAACTCATCTCCTGTTTTTTAAAGTTGATCGTTTATGGTACATATATATATATATTTATTAAAAGTTTTAAGTAATTAAATAGTCAAATCATTTAACTCATTTTAACATATCTATCAAATATGTGTCATAATTTTTGGGATAGTATAAAAAGTCATAGTGATGTATAATTTTGATTTACATAGTATACCATGCATTTTAATGTTGAATGGCACAACTTGAATACTACTCAACTGCTATTCAAACTGCTATTCAATATTTTCATAGACATGAATGTCTGTCAAGTTATGTAATAGCATTAAATAACAGTTCTATGGGCATTTAAATTTGCTATTGAACATGGTAAATTTTTTAAATTTACTAGAAATGCTTATATATTATTTAGTAATTTAAAAAGTACTATAATTTAGATTACTTGGATAACAATTATAAACTAGTTGATATATTTTAACATGGGTTATCTGTGTAACTAGATATAACCTCTAAGAGAGATGTAATTATATAAGATTGCATTATTTGATTCGATAAATATAATATAATCGATTAATGATTGGCCTAATAATTGATCGATTATATATACTCGAGGTTATAACGGGAAAATTATTTGGGAAGGCGAATATTTAGTTTGTCCTGAGCAACTGATTGCTCCAGAAATTTTGGCTAATTGGTATACAGACATCGACCCCAACCAGTTAAAAAAGGTTCCAAAATTAACCAAATCCTCCACCAGCTAAAAAAAGACTAGGGGTTGTGTTTTGAAAATTATATTCTTGATCAATCATGCTCAATCAAGTATATATAATTGATATTTGATCGATTAAAAAAAATTTTTTTTGATCAATTAACGATCAACAGTTTTTTTGTCAAGTCAATACCCTATACTAACACTAATAGCAAAATTTTTTAGATTAGTGATACTAGAGTTCTATAATAATTAATGATGCACTTCTAGGTTGTTTTATATAAAAGATTATAATGTGATTATATAAATTTTAGCATTATCTCTAACAAACAAAGTTATAATATAGATACTAAAGTTAAAAGCCAAAAGAATTGCTAGACAACTTTTTAAAATCTATTTTTTTTAAAGAATATCTAGAATATTAAGCAAAATCTCTTTTTGATCTTTTTGATCTTAGACATAAAGCAAATTTATAGTAAATATTTAATCGTAAGGGGCATCCAGAAATAACGTTATACAAGAGGGGAGGGGTCTGACAAAATATAACTTTTTTTCCTCTTAAATAGGGAGAGGTCAAAAAAATATAACGCAATTTTTTTAGAAAAATCATCTAAAACCTAATCCAGTGGTCCAAATTTAATGATTTTGGTACCATTCGATTCGTCTCAGTGAGAGGAGTCGAATGGCACCAATTTTATTTAATTTGGATCACTGGATCAAAAGTCATTGGCCAAATACTATTGGTTATTATGTTTTCTTATAAAATAACTATAAAATCAATAGTTTTTTGTGAATAACTATTAATCCAGTGATCCAAATGAAATTATTTTGGTATCATTGAATTCATCTCACTGAGACGAATCGAATGGTACCTAAATTATCCAACTCGGATCACTGTGTCACAATATATTCAAGTTTTTGTAAAATTATATATATAAATATACGGATTTTGAAAATTTTTTTTATTGTCCGAAGGACTTTATGTTAGAGTCATAGTGGCCTGCTTGTGTATATGTCTGCAAATTACAAACTGTGATTGGCTAGATCAGGTGTAACATAAAAAACAACAATCAAAATAATACAACTAATGACTATTGGCTTATATTTGGTTCTTCGGACTCTAAATGGTTCCCATTTTCCTAGTATAGTAGAGGGGGGTCAAGCTAGAGGTTGGAACCGGTTTTAATAATTCGGGTTTATCACATGAATTTTGTGATATTTTAGAATTTATTAAAATTTAATTGGATTAAATTCTAAAATATCACAAAATTCATGTGATAAACCCGAATTATTAAAACCGGTTCCAAACTCTAGATCAAGCGCTACTATGAGGGGGTACATAACATTATTTATGGATGCCCCTAAAGCAAATTTATAATATATATTTAAATTCATAAATTTTTTATATAATATTAATTTTTTTGTTTTTTTTTTTCTAGAAGGATGAAAATTTTGATATTTGTCAAAAATATTATCTTTTTGAATAGCTAAGTGTAATTTGGGTACTTTTCAGAGTTAATAAGTTAACATCATCATTGAAAAATCGTTCACTAGAAGTCGAAATTTCCAGAATTGCCAAGTATATTTTGTCCATTTCGTCTGTTACTTGCAAATCGATTTCCAATTGAAAATCCAGTTCAATATGTTTGCCATATTCTACTCCAATTAATGCAAATATCAAATCCTCTTCATAAAACATCTTTGTGAAATTCTGGATGAAAAACTTTCTACAACTAGCTAGTTTGATTTGCCAAATCAATTTGAGGATTCTATCCATATTCGTAGACATGAGTGTTCTAGAATTTCTATAAGTAGATGTTGAGTCACTAATCTAGGTCACGTTGTGTTGATTTGTCCGTTGTTTACTTTTGTTATTAAACTGAATCGGACGTGTTTGTTTATATGTTCCAAAAGGTAATATATGATTACTAATGTAAACAGTAATCTACACTACAGGGTATAAGCCAAAAGCCCACTTTTGAGCACAAAATTTTGACGTAAAAACCGTTTTATGGTAAAAGAAGTAGGAAAACTTGGTATAAGATAAATTTTTTTATTTTATATAGAGCTGCAAACATTTAGAAGGTCCAAGGTAGTACGTCACTCTTCACGTCATATAAAATTTATATATAATCATATTAAACATCACATCACATACGTCACGTCACATACGTCACGTCAAACGTCATAGTATATGTTCATTGATATTCTAATGTCTGCAGCTCTAATTTTACAAATGAAACTATTGTGTAAATATTATGTATTTACGATTGTACAGTAGGTTTTTAGTTAAAAACTATCTAGAAAATTAATTTTTCCTTTCTGAGAAATTTGGACCAAATGATTAGCAGAAAGGGTTTAGTATATACAATATATAATATATATAAATATATTTATATATATTATTATATATATATAATTTTTAATATTGAATAACTTTTGATCCACCAGTCTATTTTTGATGATTTAACTACCAAAATGTTCGCCTTAGTGAGCCGATTCTAACAAGCCTAAAATCACTAAATTCTAATTACAGAATCCTAAGATCAACAAAGATTTGTATTCTATAAACAATTAATAATTAGATATGTCTAATTTGGTGCATCTAAGTTCTATAATAAATACTAAGATTATTTTGGTACCATTCGATTTGTCTCATTGAGACTAGTGCTCCTAGGTCCAGTCTGGGTCTGGTCCGTTCTGGGTCCGGTCCGGGATCAGACCAGACTCAGACTCTAAATTTCAGACTTCAGACCAGACTCAATATGAGCCCGGTCCGGGTCTGGTCCGAATCTGCAGACTGGTCTGAGTCCGAATATTATTATATGTATTTTTTGGCACTGAACAAGTTTACTTAGTGCATTTTGTTAGAATAAATTAGTAAAATTTTATGAATCATAAGATTTTATAGAATTTTATTAATAAAATTCTATAAAATCTTATAATTCATAAATTTTTATTAATTAATTCTAACAAAATGCACTAAGTAAACTTGTTCAGCACCTAAAAATACATTAAATCGGCAGGGTTGTTTTTATTTTACTTGAAATTTGGAGAAAAGATGCTTAAATTTGACTTTTTTGATCAAAAATCCAAAATTATGCATCTTTTCTCCAAATTTCAAGTAAAATAAAAACAACCCTGCCGATTTAATGTATTTTTAGGTGCTGAACAAGTTTACTTAGTGCATTTTGTTAGAATTAATTAATAAAAATTTGTGAATTATAAGATTTTATAGAATTTTATTAATAAAATTCTATAAAATCTTATGATTCACAAAATTTTACTAATTAATTCTAACTTAATGCACTAAGTAAACTTGTTCAGCACCTAAAAATACATTAAATCGGCAGGGTTGTTTTTATTTTACTTGAAATTTGGAGAAAAGATGCTTAAATTTGACTTTTTTGATCAAAAATCCAAAATTATGCATCTTTTCTCCAAATTTCAAGTAAAATAAAAACAACCCTGCCGATTTAATGTATTTTTAGGTGCTGAACAAGTTTACTTAGTGCATTTTGTTAGAATTAATTAATAAAAATTTGTGAATTATAAGATTTTATAGAATTTTATTAATAAAATTCTATAAAATCTTATGATTCATAAAATTTTACTAATTTATTCTAACAAAATGCACTAAGTAAACTTGTTCAGTACCAAAAAATACATATAACTATATTCAGACTCAGACAAGTCTGCAGACTTCGGACCAGACTCAGACCAGACTCAGACTTGACTAAAAAGTCTGAATATAAAAAATAAATTTACTTAGTAATTTTAAAAATTACTATTAAAATTACACAAAAGTTGAGCGATATTTGGATCCTGTGATTGGGTTTTGATGATTTTGGGCTTGTTAAAATCGTCTCAATGAGATGAACATTTTGGTAGTTGAATCGTCCAAAACAGATTAGTAGATCAAAAGTTATCTAATTTTTAATATATATATATATATATTATTAAATTTTAACCAATCAAATGCTTAGAAAAATTATCAGGTAGGGGGTAGTGGGTCAGCTACTTAGTGAGGCCCTAATCAGGTGATTTCTGGCGCTCCCCTTACAGTCAAAATAGTGACGAGATGGAAAGTACTGTCAACAATAATCTTGTCCTAGATTTAATCGATGATTATCTTGTGGAGGAATCCTTAGTCTAAGAAGAAAAAGGAGCTATCCAGGAACCTCAAACACTAGTAGCCTTGTGAAGGATAAAGACAAGACATTTACGTATTGTCAAAAATCTGCAGAGATCGGACCTGCGGATGGTACCTATATGATTGAACTCTATTTTGAAAAAAAAGTGAAGTTAAAAATAAGTAAGACTATGAAGCACCCGATTGTTCTCAAAGATCTGCCACTATGAGCAATGCCTTTGGATGTTCTTATGTGAATTCAATCACTGTTGCACGAAATAATGCAGGAGTCAATGATAAAAATATAACATCAGTAGAGGTAGGTATTGAAAGTCAAGCCTTACTCTATGAACAGAAACCAATGGAAGCTGAAAAGTCCAATCATGTGAGTGAAAAGCCTGAACCCAGTTTTGAACTAAAAGCAAGAATTAAAGAGGGATCCCTGATGGACCTTCAAAAGACAACTAGGATCAATGACATTAACAAAACAGAGTCAGGTGAATTTAATAAAAAGAAAAAATTGAAAACTGTAAATGTACCTTTAAGCTTGGAAGAAGTTATGGATGACAAACCTGAGTTGGTTCTTGACGAAGAAGGCCTCGACCGACATACTTGTTTTGGAAAAGATGAAAGATTAAATGAAGCCTGCGAGTTGTGGATAAAGAAAGTAGACCAGTTAAGAGAAATGAACATATGGGATAAAAAGAATGAACTGGAAGAAAAGAAAAGCCGCCGCTATAACAATTTCAAAAAATTTCTTCACAACCTAGATAAAATTTCTGAAATTGAACCCCCAAGTGCAAGAGCGTTAGAAAATAAAGAAAATAAAAAAAAGAGCATAATAGAAAATCCAAGATTAGCTTATCTTAGCAAGAATGAAAGGAAGCCTCGGTGGACTTGAAAAGTGATCCTAACGATGTACGCGTTGGTATTCGAAACTTGTTAAAAAAAAGACTATAGTTGAATTAAATGTGAACCCCATTGAAGATGAATATTCAAAAACGAAAAACCTTGAAGACCTCAAAGATAATCATCAAGAAACTTTGGAAAAATCTGCTGAAGAATCACTTAGCGTTGAAAGCGGAACAGCAGATATGGGAATATTAACGGAATGTACAGCATTGGATATTGCTATCAAAATAGATTTGGCATAGAAGAAGATGTGCATAAAGCATTCGAGTATTATAAAGAATCAACTGATGCAGGTAGTGCCAACAGAACGCTTATAGTTGGTAATTGTTCCTATGACAAGCCAAATTTCGACGAACTGTATAATCCTAAATCTCATTCTTGAAATAATATAAGGGAAGTAAAGAATGAAAATATGGAATTTAATTTAGACCCTATCAATGACAGGTGCACAAAAACAAAAGACCTTGAAGGCCTTAACGATGACCACCTCCAACGCTCAAATATGGACATTTGTCTAAATGGTATAAAGGCAGTACTTAAAGATAAAATTGAAAATGACTTTCTAAGTAAAGATCAAATTAAAAGGATGAGTCTTACTAAAGATATCAGAAATAGTGTAGAAAAAAATAGTAGTACTTGTGGAGCCATAAAATATAGAATGAGTAATTATAGAAATGAAAACAAAAGATTGTGGTTAATAATGGCAAAGCGTACCAGATAACCCAATGGATCAGATACTTACTAACTGGCTGGTCTTCCATTCGAATCTTCAACCCTAGAGAAGATGCTCATCTCAACCCCTACTGTTGCTCTAATAAAATATTATGGGTATTGGATAAAGTTGTGGGTGAAATTGTTTTTTGTTTCCAAAATAATTTGGATTTAATAAGGTGATCTGAAATAAAAATTCAAAATTCTGAAATCAAGATGAAAATCTGATACAAATCTGATAAAATCCAATACTTCCGATATTTCTGATATTATCCGAAATTCAAATCTATAATAATGAGTGGTGTGAAGTGTTGCCTATCCTATTCAATAGTCTATTTAGGTCAATTTGAAAAGCATATTTCAAATACTGATCCTGTCAAAGTTGATAACCTGCTGGATCTAATAAAAACTTAATCAACCTGTTTCTGCTATTTGAATATAAGTTTTCAATTTTTCGTTTACCATCTGACCAAGTTGCAAAGTATACACAGCCAAATCCACCTTCACCAATTTTATTAGTGATGCTTAATTTATTAAATGGAATCCATTCAATAACATTCTCATATTTAGAAGTTCTAAGTTGAAACTCCTTTATACAACAGTCAACATATTTATTTCCACATGTACACTTTCGAATCATTATTTCAGGATCACACGTACTGCACCAAGATTCATGCATGTTATAATTATTACAATGCTTACATTTTCCATATTTGGAATCCCTTTTTGTTATATAATACTATATTATTTATTTTACACATTTAGATAATCTTTAATTTCAATACAAATAATTTTTACTTACCGGTTCAAATCTGATTACCCTCAAAATCTTTTCAACATGCATATCGTTTTGGCAAGTTTAACAGTATGTATCTTTTAATGAAACGTTCAATTCTTTAATGTATTTATCGTAATTCTAATTATTTATACGTATTCTAAGTGCACAGTTAAATAAACAGCCTTTACATATACATAAGTAGTAATGTGAAATATTCACGAATTTGAATACATTAAATCTCAAAAACTGATATGCATGGTGGACAGATTTGAGAGCTATCAGATTTGAAAACATTATAAGCTATTAGATTCATATAGCAAAAGCAAGCGTGGTGGATTGACTTTTTAATAGATTTGACAAATTATCATCTTTGGCAGGATCGGTTTATCTAATTGTTTATAATGTTATCAAATATGATGAAATCTCAATACTTTTATCAGTTTAACATAGTTGAAACTGGGTAGCGAAGATGTGAATGTTGAATTAACATATCAATTACAGAATTATGAACCAGTAAAATTTCATACGATTGGCTCACATTTTTAAACATGACCAATCATAGCCTCAGACAACTTCAGGCTCTTCGGATTGAGTCTATAATATGGGCAATTACGGATTTTGTCGGAAATTTCAGAAATTTGCATGTTGGGCAAAACTAGTATCCCCACAATTTCAGATTCAGATTTGGCGAAATATTTGGGTTTCGCTGCAACATTAGTATTGGAACTTATGCGGCTCATATACGATCTTCTTACGAAAGCTTTTCCACCTTGTTGATTCTATTATAAAGTAAACTATAGCCCAAAAGAACTTGGCGAAATATTAATGATTATTTTGCAGGGGCTCAATGACAAGGGGAGGCAAATGTAGTAAATAATTTTTTATTTATTTTTATTTGTTGTAAATATTTTTAAATCATGTATACAAATAAGATCATTTAGACGTGGCTTGGTAGCTTAGAATTAGAAAGTCATAAATACATGACTGTAGTCACAAATACACAACTGCTCCAAGCCTGAAAATGTTCTGCCTAAAGGTGCAGACATTTCTCAAGGTAGTTACTATCTACGTCACCACGTCTATAACGTAAGCATGTACTACCCTAGAGATCATATTGACATGATATAAGTGATGTAACATTTGATGTTTGACATATTGACGTAACTAGAGTAGTGAGACGTGAATAGTGCAATGTGACATGAATAGTACAATGTGATATGAATAGTGTAATATGACATGAACAGTGCAATGCGACGTAAACTGCAATGCGACGTAAACATTGCAATGTGACGTGAACAGTGCAATGCGACATGAACAGTGCAATGTGACGTGATCAGTGCAATGCGACATTATGTAGTAGCCATATGTAGTGCCGCATGCTGTATAGCTGTATGTTCTGATATTGGTTATAATATCCCAGTTGGGTCAGCAAAGTAGGAAACAGAATTTTTTTTTGCTCTATTCAAATTATAGGACAAATATAATAGTCATGTGGCTAGTATCTGTTTGAGCAGATGGCAGATATCCAAGTTTTTTTTTATTATAAATATTAGTCATTTAATTTTATTCTATTCATATTAATTTATTAATAATTTATGTATTAAATATAAAATTTTCAAGTACATTAATATGGTATTTACTGTTGTGATATTGGGAAAGAAAATGGTAATGTTAATAAAATTGAAAAAATGAAGTCAAATATTAAAGAATTAACTAACTCAGTCATGAGAAGAGAGATGATGATGTTAATATAAAATGTAGTAAAAAGTGAATCGATAAATGGAATAGAAAATAGAATCATTAGTATGATAAATCATGTGAATTCTAAGCACAAACCTGAATTTGATAGAAAAAAAAATTCTGGCGTTTGTAATCGACGATGATCAAGATATTTTGGAATTGGAGGATGAACATCAAATATTCAGAAATAAGTATTACCGAATGAATGATACTATTTAATTTCATTTTATTTAGGAGGCATATATAAAGAAAGTTTATACTTAAAAATAAGCTACTCAAGTTCATGAATATTTACTATTTAATTTTGTTTTGCATTAATTTAGTCGGTGGGTGTAATCACATATAGATTAAACCTGATTATCTAAAACTAAAATTTTACTACAAGTCACATGCCACCATGTCTGCACTGCTCACTGGCTCACAGATACATCATATGGCACTGTATACGGCTATACGTCATACAGCACTGCATACGGCTATACGTTATATGGCACTGCATACGGCTATATGTCATACGGCACTGCGTACGGCATATGTTATACAGCACTACATACAGCTATACGTCATATGACACTACATATGGCTATACGTCATATAACACTACATACAGCTATACGTCATACGTCACTTTATATGTCACGGCAAAATGTGATATATGGATGTGACGTTTGATATGAAGGTAATTACCTTTGATCTAGCAAATGTCTGCACCTTTAGTTCTGCCACTTGTGCCTACATAAACTCTGTCACGAATACGTGCTAAAAATTGCGAATATGTTACAATCAGCATGTATACATTCTAAATTCCACGAATATGTGACAGCTTCTAAAAATGTATTTAAGACCTTCAAATATTCAATAAAAAAAATAAGTTCCAAGTTCAATTTAAAATGCAATAATAATAAAAGTAAAACCTTTATCTTTTGAATTCGACTTTAATCTTAATAAATCTTGCGAGACTCAATTTGACAGACTGAATTGACTTGTAACTTCGTATTGGCTTATTATAACTCGAATTCTGTGTGATGAGTTTAGTTTATTCTTTTAAAATGTTCATGTGATTCAAGTTACCTTTGACTTCAAATAAATCCCTGTGTCGTGATTATTATATAGTTAACACCTTTATATCGAACATTTACTATTATAACAACTCTCCTTTAACATCGCTTTATACACCTCTACCATAATCAGTTGGAGCTTTAAATTGTACTATTGTCTATATTGTTTTACCGCTCTCCCAATTTAACCATTACAATATCCTTAAATTGATACCATAAGTAGCAAGCACAATATCATGCCAGAATGTAGAAGATGTGCATAGCCACAAGTTTATTAAAATGATTTACACAAAAAAACATTAAATGATCGATTTGAATATGCCATCCAATAAGATTCAAGAAATTGTACACAGTAAGTTGAATATTAACTATACACTTCGTACTTTGTACTATGTTTCTGGTATACATAATAGGATTTAAAGTGATAAAAGTCTTTTTGGGCATTTAGAAATAAGATATCAGAGTAGTCAGAGAAAACAGTGATATAGGTGATTAGTATAATTAATAAGCGATAAGAGAGTTAATAATTTTAATAGAAACAGTATTAGACTTTTAGTGCTTCATGAGCAATTAAAAATAATAAAGGCCTTACGCCCGAATAAATATCGATTGATTGGTAATTCATAAACTATTTTTCTGTTACTCCATACATTAAATAAACTAACAATCTACTACTTAGTGGCATAGTAGTACAACCGTTTGTATTTCTTCTGCACATAATATTGAGTTATTATGTTCAGCTGTTTTCTTGATGTACTAAGAATACATTGGTTATTGTTGTCCAGTGTCCCAATATATCGTGGATACTGTGGTAGTAGTGTGGTAGTTGTTTGTTGATAAAGAATTAACCCCTAAAGTATCGACAACCGAAGCCTTGGTTTATCTACTTGCCAAATACAACACACATTATTTGATATGGCTGTAAGGATTTTGTTGGTTGTTCCGAAAGACACTAATTTTGACCTTTCATTATTTGAATTAAAAGTTAGAAAATTGAGATTTTCTAATTTTAATTCTATTTTTCAAAGTTTCAAATTACACATAAATATAACACTTCATTAATAAATGGATTTCTCCATTGAAAACTATGGTATCTTTAAATATGTTAACAATGTGCAAGAAAATGAAATTAATCTTGGGATTTCATATTTTAAATTGGGTCATTATGTTGACTCACTGGATCAATTTAATTTTATTTTAGATATCAATTCTAATAATTTAATTGCACTAATTCTCTGTGGAATAACTTATTCTAAGCTAGAAAAACATGAAAATGCACTTTTTTTTTCTTTTCCAAGCATTATCTCCTGGGACACTCAAGTAGGCGTACTTTATTATAAGGTCAAAGGTCTGTTTACATATTACATTATATTACATTTATTAAGGGGTTCTTAGCTAAACTATACCTCCCTCTATCATCCATTTTCCTGATTGACTCCAGCAGGTCCACCATGCTGGTGCTCCATACCTCTTTGGATCATAGGCAGCTTTAAATAACTATATATTCTACTAGGTCGCTTTATAGGTTGGCTGTTTTTCGTCTGCTCTCGGAACTACTTTTTATTTTGGGCAGTGTAGTTTCGTCAGGTGCCCCTTGTTCTCTTTCTTATATCATTCCTACTTTTTCCTTTTATAGTGGATGGTCCTTATGTTTACGACGTTTCTTGTCAGATTTTTTTCTTTTCTGAATGCTGGATGACCTATATGGCTAAGTTATACAACTCTGTTATCGCTGTAGTACCTCGTCTGGAAATGGGAAGAAGTGCGGTTCCTTATTGCAGATCCTTGATACTCATGGTCCCAACACAGTTTTTGTCATCCACTAGACTCGAACTGGCAATCTAACAAGTGCGACCCAGGAGCGCTAATGACTGCGCTATCTGACCCAGAGTCCAAAATGCACTTTTAGATGCACATAGATCATTAGAAATCGAGCTGACTTGCACAAGCTCTTTTATTTTTATTTTTTTTTTTAAGGTAAGGCCTTGCTTATATCTTTATTGGTAATTTATATAAGTAATTACATATAATGTATAAAAACTTAACACAAGCTCTTTTATTTTGCGTGGTAAAACGTACTTTATGTTAGAAAAATTTAATGAAGCTCTTATAGTTTCAATAAAGCATTAAAGATTAATCCGAATAATACTTAGGAAATAGTAAAATTCAGACTTTATTAAGTACGTATTTATTTTAGCAAACTATCTAATTAATATTTGCTACAAATTGCTATAAAAGAAAATATCTATTTAGTAACTAATTTGGCATTTGGTTAAAACATGTAATAACGAATTTTTTAAAACTTTAATGCATCATTTTTTAGGTTATAAAAATATTTAGTCATAAAAAACCAGCCGTAAGTATACATGGGTGTCTAAATTATTTTGTCTTCGATGTAATTTAAATGCTAAATTATTTTTAGGCAGACAAATCGTAAATAATTTAGGATGCTGAAAATAATTTAGGCAGAAAAAATATTTTAGCATGCCGATTAATTTTTAGAATGTTTAAAATATTTTCACCATTTCAAAATATTTTCAAATGACAAAAATTAAATATCCCTTAAACTATAAGCAATTCCAGGCAAATTTGCCTGGAAAATTGCTATAAATATACTTATGATCTACTTTTTTTAAAATTTAAAATATTTAATTAAAATTTTTTTTGATAATATTTAAAAATAAAGATTATATTATAGTAGTATTTAATTTTATATTATAAGAAAAAAAGTTTAAGTTGTTTATAAGCTAAAAATAGACAAATTTTGAAAAAAATTTTAGCCAAAAAAATTATTTACTAATTCTTGGCGAACTCTATAAATATTATCTCTAGCCTCTTGTTTTTAATATATATTGTAGTTTATAAAAAGGATTACAACTTTTATTATTGCAACATTTGTGATTTACTTGTAAAAATTAAGACTTGTATTAGAAGTAAAAATTTTTTTTATAGACGGGAACATATAAAATTTAAGAAAATCTAAAGAAAAATTTTATAGTAAAAATTTTAAAATAAAAACTTTAAACTTTTATTACTTTAAATGTTATTAATAACTTTAAAAAATTTTCATAATAAAGTTTATAAAATATATTTTAAAGAAAATATTCTAAAAATAAAGTATACCCTATATTCTTAATAAAATTTTATTTTATTTAAAAAATTGTAAATATTTTTAAAAATTCCAGGCAAATTTGCCTGGAATACAGTTTAAGGGATAATATTTAAACCAATTCTCATATTAAATAAATATTAGCGAGGTTTTACTGCAATATTTACGTTTTAGTATATTAAAAACTTATTACCATTAAGCCCAAAACCTATGCATGGTGGTTATGTTTTGTATCGGTATTGAGAGGTTACAGATTTGAAACAATTATTCTAATTGTTATGATGTTTTCATATCTGATAACTGATGCAAAAACATGATTATGACTCAGTTTTAGCAAAAAAACAGGTACATGCCATATGACTCAGAACTGAAATGCACATTGATTGACAAAATGAATTTATGGGTTTGGCTTGAGGTGATGCTCTATTGAAGAACAATAGTAAGGGTTCAAGTAGTGGGAACTAAATTCATTGTCATGTAAATGAATATAAAATTACTTATATTAGTAATAGATTCCACGATACTTTAAATCTTGAAATTTAAATTATAGTGGAAAGCCCCGAAGTTAATTTGTAATGTATAAATAAACATTGATCTGAAAAGTAGTAAAGTGAAATATTATATAAAAAAGACTATTGAACAATAAGTTCCAGAGATCTAGTAGCAGTAGGATTTTTGGTTCTCGGACCAAATCTTTCATGCTTTCTTTTGAGCATCCTTTATTTTTGTTGTATAAACTTATACATAATAATACAACTGAAGTAACAATTTTACAGATAAAAATAATACAAAAATAATTTCAGGATTTCATTAGACGAAAATATTTTCATCAGATTAAAATAATTTTTGCTAACAAAAATAATTTCGAAAGTTTGCCAGGCAAAATTAATTTCACCAGACGAAAATAATTTCGGTATATAGCATTTTGAATCACCATGATGAAAATATTAAAAACATTTCACCATGTCATCTGCCATAAATCATCCATATTTTAGACACCCATGTATACGAAAATCTATTTTCAGCAGACTTCAAATACCAAATAGGATCCAAACAAATATTTTTCATTTAAATGCTATGTATCTCACTATTTTCAAACTTGATCAACTAAAATATAAATTATCGGTAGTTATTGTGAATAACCCTAGAAAAGCCATAATATATACTGGCTTATAGGTAAGATAGTAATAGGAGAAGCATGGGTTAGAGAGTTTAAATAGGCAGGTCCCGTAGTTGGTCTGCAGATATGACAGCTAGTGTAGAACACTCGGGCGGACTACTTAAATTAGGCACCAAAAGTGCACGTGTAGCTAGTTGTACTATCATTCATGTAACAAATATTACAAATATTCAATAAAACCGTCGGCCAAAGTAGACGGCCATTAAAAACAAAAAAAAACAAAAAAAAATATATAAATTAAATAAAATTAAGTTCATTATCATTAAATAAAACATACTATGTATATTTGTTTTCAAATATTGTAACAAACCCCACATATAAAATAAACACAATTAAATTATTACAGATTCTCTTGAAACACGGTCGTTAAGACATTTATCTTTTCTAAATCTTTTTATTGCAATCATGCTTAGCCTGGCTGTCAAATTATCATATCAAAACACCACAAAAAACACCGTCAAATCGCCACAAGAATGCTGTCGAATCACTACAAGAATGTTGTCAAAACATTGCAAGAGTTTTTACAAAAGCACCAACAAACTCCCATATCGAATCACCGTCAAGTTACTACAAGAACCGGGGAACACCAGAGAAACTCTGGAACAACTACAAAGATTAGAAATGTTTTTAATACAAAATAAAAAAAAAGCAAAAAAGAGTAAAAAAAATACTTATACTTATGATCGTTAATTTTCTGTAGGTGTGTAACGGAGCTGAGGTGTGGAAATCTAGACCTGTGTGTATGAAATGAAATAATATTATTAAAGAATATTATTAATAATTAAAAAAAACTTATAGGCATTGAGTCATGTATATGGTCTCTTACCCTCGTTTCTTTTATCTTACAATAATTGAGTATGAATATATGATTCAGTTTTTTTAACAATAAAAGAACAGCTATAAAATTTCTTTATAATTAATTACTTACTTTTGTCTATTTTGAGTTTCAAAAAAAAAAGAAATCCTAGTAAACAGGTTATTTTTAAAAAATTAACAATCAAGACTTTGACTGATTGAATACGATACATATGAATTTATATGATTTTTATATAAAGTGACTATTTTTGCATTACTATTAAACCTGTGTAATATTAGAGTTGTCCTCCATAATTTTACTAACCCCTAGATAATACATATGTATTAACCCTGAGTAGTGAAATTTATTTGAAATTCTAACTATATAATAAAGCTCTTCTATGCTTTAAAATTGCATCAGAATTTGATCACAGTAATACTGAATCATTAGTACATTTAAATAATGCTCTTTAAAAATTTATAAAATACATTATTATTTTATGAAGAATTATTTTATTCACTAAAACAATATGATAAAGCCCTTTTATATTATTATAAAGTATTAGAAAATGATCCTTTTAATTTGATTGCATCATCTTTTTGTGGAAACATATTATTCATTAGGTCAATATTATAAGGCATTCTTGGATTTAAACAAAGCATTAGATATTAATTCACTTGATATGGTTACACTACTTTATCGTGGGAAAGCTTATTTTAATCATAGTCATTATAATAAAGCATTATTTTCTGATCTTGAAAAGTTTTAGAGCAATATGACGAAGGTTTATATAACTTTGGAATATTCTTAGAAATTAAATCAAATTATCCATTATGATTCCAAAGATTTTATTTTATATCTGTCACATGATTTTCAAATTATAAATCATTTTGTAATCAACTTTAAACTAATATTATAATGATAATACAGTAATTTTTTATGTTAGGTATATAAAAAATATACAAAATTAGCAAAAAAAAAGAAAAAAATATGAATAGCTACAATGGTATCAAAAACTCCCTATTCAAGATTCACAGGATGAAGTGTTTATTAGTAAATACAAAGACTTTTTTGTCTTTATGACACAAGATGCGTTATATCCCGATCAAGAACTCAAACGAAAAATTTCAAATATGGATAAGGCCATCGCAAAGTGGCTGAGTATTAATGAACTTAATATGGTCTGCTTAATTAGAAAGGTGATGGAACTTCATAAGTGGATCAGCTATAAAATAGCAATCAAAAAGAAAATTTCTAAAAAAGAACAATACTTTTTCAACATAATGGAACTAAAAGATGACGAAATAGAAAAACTCAATCAAAACATCTTACTCACAACTGAGTGTAGTACAACAGACTACGGAGCAGAAGAATTGAAAACCCAAAAAGAGATTACTAAGACTGAAGAAAAGCAATTTAATTCTGTCCAAACCCATATTCCTACTCAGGAGCTAACGGATTTAGAGATACAAGAACAAAAAGAAGTTACAGGAGAAGCTTCTTCTTCAAGCAAGTTTAAAACCAAAATTAAATGCACAGTTTGGGATATTCCTAATGAGACAACTGCAGCGAGAGTAAGAAAAAGTCTTAACTTTTTTGGAAGAACAACTATACAGGGCACAATGGCAAATGGGAAAACCAAAGCTATGTTTGTTGAAGTCATACCAAAAAAAGAAAAAAAAGAAAAGCATCTTCAAGAAGTATGAAGTATTTACTTCGAAGAAGGGAAGATGTTTAGGCTTACACAAGGAAGATACGATAAGAAAACCCTAGTAGAGAGAAGCAGGTTCAAGGCAGTTGTCAAAAACCTTCCCAAGACAGCAATAGAAAGTGCCCTCCTTCGACAACTAAATCAAATCGGTACCAAGGCGGTGTACATATCTTCAAATAGGAATAATAACCAACGAGGAGCTGCGAGCATCTATTTTGAAACACAGGAGGACTTAACCAACGCAATCAAAAACCCAGTTTGGTATTATAACAATAAACTTAACTGGGCGATACTGGAAGAAATCCAGAATCAAATAGGAAAAACCCCCAAGGAAACTCAATAAGGAAAAGTCCCTGCTAGAAACCTCATTAAGCGACAAGTCCTAGAATCCTCAAATAAAAAAAATAGCTAATTAGTTTCATATACTTATAGAAGTAGCAGTAGTAGCATCAATAACGAAGCAAATTACTATCAGTTGTCTGCTAGCACAACTAAGGGTGGAACAAACACAAGAAGAAGCAGTATATCTAGAGGACCATCCCAAGAAAGGTTTAACAAACATCATTTAGAAAAAGAAAGTCAAGCAGACATACTTAAAGAAATTCTGGGAAGACTCATGGTAATTGAGAAAAAGTACAAAATCAATTGTCCTGATCGTTCCTAATTTGCTGCACTAGTTGAACTAATGGATCGAGACCAACAGGTGGGTTGGTCTCTAGCAAGCAAACTCTCAAATCCACCACACGCATCCAGAATAGAATTCAAGATAGCAACACACAACATTAATGGACTTAAAGCGAATAGTCAAAAAATGGATGTGATACTAGAATGTGCAGAGCGAAAGAGTTTATTCATTTTAGGGATTACAGAAACAAATATTACAAGTAAAGAAGAGTTATTTTTGCTGAGAAATAGGAATAACTTTACTAGTTTCTGATCAGATTGTAGCAGTTGTAAAAAGAAGGGCTCGGGAATAGATTACTCCTCAGTAAGGATTTAGGCATACATGCAGGCAAAGTTATTAAACACAATGAATATTTGCTAGAGGTACACCTCTTTTTCAAGCGTTCAGATATTACTATCCTGATAGTTTACATCCCCCCAAACGACAAAACCCTAGCAAAAAAGATTCAACAGGAAATAGTTAAGGCATATATGAACAGAGAAAAGGACTCTTACTTTATAATTATGTGGGACTTCAATCATGTACTCAATAAGGATCTAGATAAGCTGGCATGGACTGTAACATTGTCAAACAAGCAACTACTGCTTTATAGATGGTTCCATAACCAGGAACTCCAGGATTCATTTAGAATTATGAACCCACAGGTCAAAAAGTTTACATATGGTCGAACAGTGAATCCAGCTCTAGAATAGACCAGATCTGGATAGGAAGTAACTTGAGCATAATTTAGTATCAGCAAAAATTTATGAGATATCAACTTGCACAGGAAGTGACCATAATGCGTCTTTAGCCACAATTTTCCTAGAAAGGAAGGGAATTATTTAATCAATAAATAGAAAAGGTAATACTAATCATCGTCTACTCTTCCGTTACAACCAAATGACAAAAGAAAAGTGGGAAGACTATAGTAAAGATCTTGAAAGATTTTAAAGAACAGACCCAGTATCAGACCTCTTCTCGAGGACAACCTAGAATTACTCCTCGAGTCAATGGATACAGAAAAGCTAGACTGAATATGGGAATCTTTGGAAAAAGGCATGCTATATGCAGCATGGAAGAACATTCCCTACAAGAAACTAAAAGGAGGATCCCCAAACAAACCGGTGTCTGATATGGACAACAAACATAGTGCAAGTGCAATAATAAAGAAAGATGTAATCTTTCTTAACAGAATATATAAAGCACTTAAACGTTATCACAAAGCTACCAAATTAGCAAGCCTACCGGAAGATATATATTAGATTTCAATCAACAAGTAAAAGAAATTAACGAGAAATACAGTTTGGAAATTTTCCTAAACAGAAACTTCTCAGCAGAAAATACAATGCTGAAAAAAGAAAAAGCTGAAAGGTATTATTCATTAAATTATTTGAAATTAAATTAAGCAACATATTAACTTTGTCAAAATTATGCTTAGGATGAGTTACTCTGATTATTTGGATAAAGAAAAGGACAGTTTTAACGGGAAGATACCTCATGAATTCTATAAAGTACTGGCAGACAGACGGATAGAAAACAATATCCTTCAAGAAGAAATGATTAACATAAAGAAGCAAATGATAAATAAGGAACTAATAATTGCTGAAAATGAGATTAAGGTAAGGGTTTTTTATTCTATGATTGTCATATCATATTATACTTTTTTTTATAACTTACTAAAAAAAAAAAAGATATTTTACATTAGATTAAACAGTTAATTAACAATTATGAATCTATGGAAAACGAGTATACAAGTGAACTTAAATTATCTAAAAAGATGAAAACCTTATTAAAAGAAGAGGTGGAATTGTTAACGGAAATTTTGGTTCGTCATCAAAAGAATTTTGTGTAGTAACTAATATCTGGATATATTATTAATTGCCGCAACAAATTTATTACTGAATTAGAAATCATATGAAGAAAATCGGCAGTATTGCTCAAATAGATCGAAAATTGAGCATGTTCAAGTAATAGAATATTTGCTTAAAAGATATAAGAAAGAACTTGAACAAGCTCAATCAAATCATAACCAAAAATTAGAAGACCAATATAATTGTTCCAAAGTAAATCCTAATACGATCAGAATTTTACAACGCATTGAAGAACTTCAAGAATGTAAGTTTAACTATTATTACTATATACTATTGGTTTGGATCTCTTATTTACTACAATTTCAATTACTATAGTAATTTATGGTTTAGAAGATCAAAATTATAAATTATTGAAAGAAACCATGTCCTTACATATTAATGAGCCAAAAAATACCAAATCGGATGAAATTTTCTTAAAAAGTAGGTTTTCCTTTTTAATATAATTTTGGAAAATGCCTTATTAACTCTTGTGTTATTTAAAGCTATAAATGAACTTCAAAATGAAAACGAATTATTACAAAAAAATGAAGCAATCCTTAAAGACACGATTTTTGCAGTAAAAAGTGAAAACAGCCAACTTTTGGAAAAATTGAAACAGTTGCAAAAAACAACTATGAACGATCATATAGAAAATAATGATGGGGTTATTTCGAATGTAATACCAACTCAAAGTTTTATGAATTTAGAAAATGAGAATAAACAACTCATTGAAAAAATATTAGAACAAAATCAAAGAATATCGAAGATATTGAAAGTTAAAGAGGTAAAGCTATTACCGACATGTCAATATCGTTATTTAATATGTTGAATGGTCTTGAACGCATACTAAATTGTATTTATTATTTTTAGCTTTTTGAAATCGCGATCCAAAAGTATGAAGAGGCCGTAAATAGTTTAGGTTATAGAATCGAAGTCTGGTGATAATGAAGTTCATTTAAAAGATTTAAAATTAGAATATGACAGTGATAGTGATATGAGCATATGCAATGACTAAAAGCGTGGTATATAGATCTTTTGATCTATAGATCTTTTTATATATTGATTTTTTTCTTTTTTTACAATTAGATATTTTGAATGTTTCTTTTTTCGAAGTTTTTTTTTTATATACTGTATATTGTTAGATCTTTAAATTTTCTATCATAGAAATTTAGCTAGGAAATTATTGGAATTAGGTTAATTTTATTGTAATTTTCTTGTATATATTAAAATTTGAATTTATAATTCTTATACTTTATAAATTCTTAAATAATATTAAATCTTGGGTATACATATTAGATTCGAATGTTTTTTATGCTAGTGATCTTATACGGTCAAAAGATATTTAGTCATTCAGTTGGTTTATATTCGGATTTCGTTTGCGATAGTATAAGAATATCGTATATTTAGTAAAATTTGGCAATATAATTGGATAATATAAGAATGTCAAAAAATTTATTTATATTAAATTCCAAATACAGGTTCTTACTAGACCTTTACTAGATGACTATAAATAATTACATTAGACTTTTAAGAATTTTATGTTGGCCAAAAATTTTTACGGATTGTTTGATTTTATTCTGAATTTCGAAATGCTATTGTAAGGATCGTTATTGCTTTGAAAAATATTAAGACTATTACAATGAAATAAAAATGCGTTAAGCTATACAGATAAAAATTTAAATAATATATCTGATCGAATTGGTTTTTTATACGAAATTGTAATATTTTCCGTAATTGACATTATAATAGTATTTAAGAATGGAACCATTTAACTGCAAAAAAAAATAAAATAGTTCATAAATTC
>QKWP01000498.1:235235-291996 GCA_003550325.1 Gigaspora rosea | reverse complement strand
CAATATTTCGTCTAGACCGTAATTATTGCGCAATATTTCGGGCCGTAATAACTTACGCAAGTTTACGTTATTATATTTCGCTGATGAAGGCACTATAATCTCGAAACTTTAATAATCCATGTTTGGAAAGCTGAGGATTCTGTACCCATTGCAAATGTACTAGCATAGACCAATGATCGTTGTATTGATATGAAAAAAATATTGCACTTCACCAAAGAATTCCTTTTCTTCTAAAATAACTAGCGCATTTCGATTATGAGCATTTTAGTTAACCACAAGCTTTGCCTAAAAAAGTTATTATTAAAATAGTATATTCTTAACATTATAGCAATAAAAAATTACTTTTTATAATATACATATAGCAATACAATTAAAGATGCCTGACGAAATTTTTTTGCAATGATGAAATGGTTTCGTCATGGTTTGTTATGACAAAACCTTGATGATTGATGAAACTTCCGACGATTGATGAAACCTATGATGAATTGACAAAATTTATAATTAATTGACGAAATATATGACGAATTGACAAAACATATGACGAATTGATGAAACCTTGACAAACTATTAACTATTGATAAACTTTAATAAATTGATTCGGGAACCACTTTAGCATAATGATCTTGATACTTTAAATTGTTTTAAAAGAATGTTATTTTATTATAAGGTTTCATTGGCTTTTTTCTTTTTTTTTCTTTCACATGTCATGTATTCAAATTTATGTAGGGTTGATCCACAATAATGCATGCGTTTGTTTTCGTCGATTCTGGATAAACCCGATATAGATTCTGAACATATATGAAAGAAGGAAAAGAAGCGAAAATACTTGAAAACCAATGTTTAAATAGACCTTGGTGCACAAATTAAAAATGATGGGAACGAAATGTTAATATAATGTGCACTAATCTATTGTTGTAGTCTCTAACAACACCTTAACCCTAAACTTCTATCTTTATGCACTTACCAGGAACGTAAGTGTATAATTTTGCTGGCATCTAAATCGAAGGCAAAATCTTAAAGCTGATTGGTGTACATTTTTTCTTATGATAATTACCTGTTTTATATAATATAAATTTCTAATTTTAGAGGGAGGTTAAAGCAAAGTGAAATTTAGCATATAGGCCGATTTGAGTAATTCATAAGTAGTACTTATTTTTTTAAAAATTTAAAGCTAAATAACTTCTGATCTACTTGTCCATTTTAGATGATTTTACTACCAAAATGTTCGTCTCTTTGAGACGATTCCAACAAGCCCAAAATCATTAAAATCCAATCACAGAAACACAAGAAATGCACTGTCAAATAGGTGATGCACCTCTAGGGTTGGACAATTGGTCAGACCTATTAAGTCTAACCAATTGTTCAACTCTATAGGGTTCCTCAAATTCAAATCAAATCAAATATTGGATCAATTTGAATTTGATCAAATCAAATTGACCCTGATTTGAATTTGATTTGATTCAAATATTTGGATTTGAATTTGATTTGAATTTGAGTTTTTAATAGTAATTTTCAAATCAACTCAAATAGTTGTCAAATCAAATCAAATTTGGCCAGATTTGAATTTGATCAAATCAAATATAGTCAAATTTGAATTTGAATTTGATCAAATATTTGATTAAAATATTTGAAGATCGAATCAAATTACAACTCTAGAGGTGCATCACCTATTTGACAGCGCATTTTTTCGTGTTTCTGTGATTGGATTTTGATGATTTTGAGCTTGTTGGAATCGTCTCAAAGAGACGAAGATTTTGGTAGTAAAATCATCCTAAACGGACCAGTAGATCGGAAGTTATTTAGCTTTAAAGTTTAAAAAATAAGCACTACTTACAATTACTCAAATTGGCTCATATGGTTAGGTAGTATTTATATTTATATATCAAGAAGTGGTGGCTTATGCAGCATGTAGATCATGTATTAACATCCATAGTAAATAATAATCTGTATCATTTGTAATCTAGGATGGCATATCACTATGTCCAATTTTGGTCAATTTTTTTTTGGACATATATCAAATTGAAAATGGACATATGTCCAAAAAAATTGAACCCCAATTGGACATAGTGACATACCATATATTATTATTACGATTAATGGTTGCTATTTAAAGTAAAATCAGGTTTAAATTTACTTCATTATTATGATTAATGGCTTACTATTTAAAGTAAAATCAGGTTTAAATTTTAGCTAACTTTTATTAAAAAATAATTATAATACCAGTACGATCACATGAAATGTGAGCGGGTTCAACTTTTTTGATGCACTATATTGATTTTTGAAAATCCTTTTTGGTTGGAATAATGATTTTCATTTATTCACAACTACAATATACTAGTATGATCACATAAAATATGTGAAGGATAGTTTAATTAATGTTTTTGGTGTGGCCTATGCTGATTTTTGCAGAATCCTTTTTTAGTAGAAGTAATAAATGGTCTTCATTTATTCATTTTTGGAAGGAGCCAACATTTTTATATATACTGTAATGTCATAAGTTGATTTGCAATATGATGCAAACATGGCATTATTGATTATAAAATTTGAAAATTGTGCCATCTAAATTTATAGTTCGTTCGTTTAAATAATTTAATTGGTTACCAGCGCATTACGATATGACATTTAATAGTAGTGTTCCTATGAACCTGAACTGAACTGAACTTAGGTCAAGTTCAGGTTCAGGTTCAGGTTCAGTATTGAACCTGAACCTGAACATTTTTTAAAACATGTTCAGGTTCAGGTTCAGTATTGAAATTTTAGAGCTGGTTCAGGTTCAGTTCAGGTTCAGTTCATAAGTTCATGAACATGTTCAGGTTCAGTCTGGTGTTCATATGAACTAGTGATTCTAGGTTTGGGTCTGGGTTTGGTCTGGTCCAGAGCAGGTTCAAACTCTAAATTTAATTATTAAAACTTTATACTAAACTCAAACTCAATAATAAGTTTGGTTAGGCTGGTCCAAATTTTGCAAACTAGTTTGACTAAATAAAAATATATATATTTTTTGATACTGAACAAGTTTACTTAGAGTGAGAAGTATAAATCAGTTAGTAAAATTTAGAGAATCATAGCATTTTGTATAATTTTATTAATAAAATTATACAAATTTCTATGATTCTCTAAATTTTATTAATTGATTATAACTTCTTGCACTAAGTAAACTTGTTAAGCACTAAAAAATACATCAAATTGGGTTATTTTATTTTACTTTTTTTAAAATGTGAAGAAAAGATGCTCAATTTTGGAAATTTTAATCAAAAATTCAAAATTAAGGATCTTTGACGCAAATTTTAAGGAAAATAAAATAAAATATACCGATTTGATGTTTTTTTGGTGTTGTATAAGTTTACTTAGTGCATGAAATTAGATTTAATTAGTAAAATTTAGAGAATCATAGAAATTTGTATAATTTTATTAATAAAATTATACAAATTTCTATGATTCTCTAAATTTTACTAATTGATCCTAATTTCTTGCACTAAGTAAACTTGTACAGCACCAAAAAATACATCAAATCGGCATATTTTATTTTACTTTTCTTAAATTTGAAGAAAAGATGCTATTTTGAATTTTTGATTAAAATTTCCAAAATTAAGCATCTTTTCTTCAAATTTTAAGAAAAGTAAAATAAAATATGCCTATTTGATGTATTTTTTGGTGCTAAACAAGTTTACTTAGTGCAAGAAGTTATGATCAATTAGTAAAATTTAGAGAATTATAGAAATTTGTATAATTTTATTAATAAAATTATACAAATTTCTATGATTTTCTAAATTTTACTAATTGATCCTAACTTTGTGATTTAGGTAAACATGTGCATATATTATGAACCTAAACATGTTCATGAACCTTGAACTGAACCTGAACTGAACTTTTTTTAAGTTCAGGTTCAGGTTCATGTTCAATAATTTTAAGTACAGGTTCAGTTTAGTATTGAACTTTTAGAGCAGGTTCAGGTTCAGGTTCAGGTTCATTGAACCTGAACCTGAACCTCTATTGAGCTAAACTGAACTTCAGAACCCTATTTAATAGTAGTTACTACAATATTCTAGAAATCTGTAACATTTTTGATCATTTACATAATTGGGGATATATGGCCAGTTTGTTAATACTTAATTGTTGAGTGCGAATATTCTATAATTACATTATCATAATGATTTGTCATAGTTATTACTACATTTTTGAGACTTTCTTAAAATGAATTAATAAAAAAAATCATTATTTCTGCCAAACTAGAATTTCATATGATCATACTTATTTTATAATGGCCTCAAGTCAGCATCAACTGCAATGATTAAAATAAAAATATATTAATTTTCAAAAACGATCTGTAGTATCATACTTAGTATGTTCCTGGTTTTAGCTCAACTGCATTATGCAGCTACCTTAATTGTTCAGTTCAGTTCAGGTTCATAGGAACACTAAGTTATAACTATAACAAGAAAAAATAATCTTAATTATGAGAGCTGATATTTTACAAAATGTTTTTCATTTATATCATTGCTATAATAAAAGTATCTTCTCAAATAAAAACTTTTTTTTTTGAAAAAATAGTACCAATTTTTGATTATTTCATCTAAATAAAACTTTTTGTGTATCTTCCTAGGAAAAGGTAAAATTATTTTCCTTTGTGTATTTTCCTAGTCAAAATTTAATGTGTTTGTATTTTATATAAATATATTATAGAGTTATACTACATACATATATAATGCATACAACATTAAAATTTTATCCAAATACAAAAAACAATGTCAAACAATTATAATCATACATTAGAATGCATATAATGTTCAAGTAATCAAGAACAATACCGAATCCTGATAATCATGTGACAATCAGATTGGTGCATTGTCCAAGCGATAGATACATTATTTTAATGTAATCATTATTTATTTAATGATATTTAAGTGATATTAATTTAATATATATAATGTTCGATTTTCTATTTGAGTATATTGAGTATATAAGAAGTTTAAGAAATAATGCAGAATATATAATAATTTGTTTATTGATAATTTCTTTTAAATATCTTCCTATTATAACAATATTAATATAATGGTCTAATTTATTTTAATTCAAGTACTGAAAAAACTTCGAATCAAGTATTTATTAAGTTATTAATATATCTTCCTAATAAAGTAATTTTTAAATGATATTATAGCGATATTAATAATATTTAAATTTATTTTTATTCAAGTTAAGAAGAACTTCAGATCAAGTAATTATTAAGTTCATTTGTATATCTTCCTAATTATCTTTACCTAAATATATTATAGTATTGTACTATGTATATAATGCATACACTATTAAAATTTTAACTGAATAAGGAAAGAAGATCAAAGGAATATGCATTAGAATGCATATAATGCTTGAATATGAAAGAAAATCAAGATAAATTCTAAACACTGATAATTATATATTAGTGCATTGTCTAAGCAATAAGTACATTATTTTAATGTAATCGTTATTTATTTAATAATATTTAAGTGATATTAATTTAATATATATAATGTTCAATCTTCTATTTGAGTACAGAAAAATTTCAAGGAATAATAAAGAATATGTAATAATTTGGTTATTGATAAATTCTTTTGCATATATTCCTAATGAAGTAATTTTTTAAATGACATTATAGCGATATTTTAATTTATTTTTATTTGAGTACATAAAAACTTCAGAACGAGTAATTATTAAGTTTGTTTGTATATTTTATAATATTATAACAATATTAATATAATATTTATTTTTACAAAAGTAAATTAATATTATATGCAGCTTTATTAATAAATTTTATATCAGGAGACATAAGACAGATAATACAGATAATAAAAGATAATTACTATATAGCTATTAAACTTAAAAAAGGATAGTATCTTTTCTAGAAAATTTAGTTATCAATTTCAATTCAATATCTTATCCTAAAATTGCTTTTCACAACTAAATCAATCCTCTTTCACCTTTTTTTTATCTTAAAATTTTTTCTCATTCCTTTTTTCAATTTCTACATACAATGGAAAAAGAAAAGCAACTTCCCAAGGCTGAAAGTAGCAAGATGGTGATGCAAATATAAGAAGTAAAAATATATGATTTTGATTAGCAGATATAGTAATTTATATTATTAATTAATTATTAAATTTATATTTTTAGTAGATGCAAATGTGATCTCTGCAGTGATTGCAGCAGCAATTGCTACTGTTCAAGGCAAGGAGAAGAGGAAGCAAATAAAAATACTAAAAAGTTCTAGCTCTAGTAGTGCAGGTACTACTAGTAGTAATGATGAGAGAGGAAGATCAAGGAGAGTAGCAGAAGTAGTAGTTATTCTAGTAGCAGCAGCAGCAGCAGTAGCAGTAGCAGCAGTTCTAAGAGTGATCATCCTTTGAGACTACTAACAAGAAAGCAAGTATTCCATCTTTGAGTAAATATATTATTGCCTTCTCGTGTCTTTTATGAATAAATTTACTTTATATTTTTAATTTTTATTGTCCGAAGCGTAGTTGAGGGCACTATACCAGGGCCAGTGATTTTCTGTGTTTCACATAACACCACAGAATTCACATAATTACGGTCAAATCACATAATTACGGCTTTATCACCGCAGAACCCCACATAATTTAAGAATTTCAAGAAATCTGCACAGAATTTGTGATTTTATCTGTAGTGCTACCATCATATTTCTAAAATAAGAAAAGTTTAAATAATTTCGAAGTAGATATATAATAATATTAATTTTTAAATACTAACCCAAAAAGTAATGTAATTTAATTCATAGTCGTGTTAAACTCAAAGAAAGTAATATCACTAAAACAGGTGTAATTATATTGAGGGCTGTGTAAAAAATGTGAAAATTCTTTGTCGCTTTAATAAAATACGTACAATCAATAAATAATTACTTAATTTGAATGATTCTATAATTTTTTTTTATTTTAAATTTACACTGTATTTTGTATAAATATAAAAGCGGGTTCAATAACACAATTAATAACAATTATGTCTAAAAGAAAAAGTATTACAATTTCAACTCGACTTCAAGAACATCCAAATACTTTTCGTATTGACAATAATATTTTTATATGTGAATATTGTAATGAACCCGTGGAATGGAAATCAAAATCAACAGTTGACAGTCATTGTAATAGCAAGAAACATAAATTAAATAAAAGTAATTTTGAAGCTCAAGAACATGCTAAAAAGCAAATATCCATCCGAGATAGTTTAAGTGCAGCAGATATTAAAAATGAAGTCATTGAAGATTTAATTGAAATATTTGCTATTGCTGATATTCCACTGGAAAAAGTAGACCGTTTAATTCCATTTTTTAGGAAGCATCTAAAATATGGTGGAACAATTCCTCAATCTTCAACTCTAAGACAAATTTATTTACCACGCATCTTTGAAAAACATAAAAATAATCTTAAATCATTTGTTTAATAACAAACCTGTTGCAATTATCATGGATGAGACAACTGATAGTTGTGCTCGCAGTGTGGTTAATACACTTTTCATATATCGTGATTCTACTAAACTAGTTTCAGTTGATTTTCTTGAACGTGTTAATAATGCAACAATGGGTCAAACTTTAATTTCTATTTTATCAGATTATAATATTCCTTATAATATTACATGTCTTTTTTCATCTGATTCGGCAATGTATATGAAAAAATGTTACAAAGAAGTGTTGGCACCATTAATGCCACAACTTATTCATTCGCCTTGCTGTGCTCATATTCTTAACTTAGTTGGGTAATTATTATTTTCATTTTTAAAATAAATATATATATTTATAGTATAATTATATTATATAAATTTAAATTATTTTTAGTGATACGTGGAGAACTTTTAAGGATTTTTCTATTTTAACAATTTTTTGGCGAAAGTAAAAGATGTGTTTGTAAAATCACCTGCACGAAAAGGCCGATATATAACTCATTTAAAAATGTATGGTGTTATTAATCCATCCAAAATTCCACTTCCAAATGCAACAAGATGGAATTCATGGTTTCGAATGATTTTTTACTCAAAAACCTATATCGATTATTGGCATGAATTTTTTTCTCATGAATTAACAATAGACAAAAATCATGAAACTTTATTAGAAATTAACTCGTATTTACAAAACCAAATAAATTTTGGAATAATTAAAATTTATATTAACTTTATTTCTATTTTTGCACAAGAATTCGTTCAAGACTTAGATTTTTTCAACAACAAGCTCGACCTATATTTCCTCTTGTAGAAACCCGGTTAGAACAACTCACTGCATATCTTGAAACAAATCGTTATGCACAATACTTTGGTCAAGAATTGGAAAACCTTATTATCAATCTTCAATTTGTCCATCAAATTTTTATACTATTTTTCGCAATGCATTTAATGCAGCATATGATAAATTCTCAGCACACATTCCACATCATCCAGCTCGCAAGTTATTTCAAGCATCTCGTGTATTTGATCCTGCCTATATTCTTGTCAATGATATTTCAAGAAAGGATATTCGTCGTTATGATATCATCAAAGAGCTTAAAAACCCGTCAGATGCATTACTCCGTGAATGGTCAATCTATTGTAATTTGCCATTTGAAGAAATGGAATTGGATGTATTTTGGTTAGATTTACACTCACGGCTTCCAATTTTATCAAACATTGCACTTAATTATATTTGGTTACCCATTTCAAGTTGCAGTGTTGAACGCAGTTTTTCATTATATAATTCGCTTTTAGATGAAAATAGACAAAGCTTGTCTAAAGAGTCGTTAAAAAATTTAGCAATGTTATATTTCAACGGAATTTAGAATTTCTTTTTATTAAATAAAATTTTTTATTATGAATCGGTCATGTGTTATCACATAATTGCACATAATTTGTTATCTAGTATCACATAATTGCACATAATTGGCCATTAGTATCACATAATAACACATAATTCTCTAAAAACCGTTCACATCACATTACATAATTTAGTTTTCGGCACCACATAATTTGCGATTTTGCACCACAGAAAATCACTGGCCCTGCACTATACTTCTAGACATTAGAGATCTGTCACGTCACGTGATGACGTCTGTCACGCCGCGTAATTAGCCAATAAACGCGTCGCGTGCTAACACAACAAAAAAATAAAAATTTTTAATTTTAAGTTTTAATAAAACTTAATCGTAGTATGCTAATAGTGGCTTTTTTTATTAAGTAAATCGACCTTCATTATTAAGACAATTTTGTTCGCCATAACAAAATCTATCTATCTCTAAATTTTCATAAAAATTGGATAATTTTTTACTAATGGACATTTGTAAAAAACTAACTGGCGTCATAATAGATTCTTTTGGTACAAAAGTGTATTTTATCAAAATCAACTAATAAAAAATCATCCAATTTTTATGAAAATTTAGAGGTAAGTAGAACTTATAACGATGAATAAAATTGTATTATTAATTAAGATCGATTTCTTTATAAAAAATTTGCTTACTATGCATCAAAGTTGTCTTTTACAAGTTTACTTAGTGCATGAAGCTAGAATTAATTAGTAAAATCTTATAATTCTCATATTTTTATTAATTAATTCTAACTTTATGCACTAAGTAAACTTGTTTAACATCTAGAAATACATCAAATCGGCATAATTATTTTTATTTTACTTGAAATTTAGAGAATAGATGCATAATTTGGATTTTTGATCAAAAAAGTCAAATTTAAGCATCTTTTCTTCAAATTTCAAGTAAAATAAAAAAATCATGGCCGATCTGATGTATTTTTAGGTGCTGAACAAGTTTACTTAGTGCATTAAGTTAGAATTATTTAGTAAAATTTTATGAATCATAAGATTTTATAGAATTTTATTAATAAAATTCTACAAATTCTTATAATTCACAAATTCTTATTAATTAATTCTAACTTTATGCACTAATTAAACTTGTTTAGCACCTAATAATACATCAAATCGGCTATGTTAATTTTATTTTACTTGAAATTTGGAGAACAGATGCATAATTTTTGATTTTTGATCAAAAAAGTCAAATTTAAGCATATTTCTTCAAATTTCAAGTAAAATAAAAATAATTCTAATAATTTGATGTATTTTAGATGTTGTACTAGTTTACTTAGTGCATAAAGTTAGAATTAAGTAATAAAAATTTGTGAATTATAAGATTTTATAGAATTTTATTAATAAAATTCTATAAACTCATATAATTTACAAAATTTACTAATTAATTCTAACTTACTGCACTAAGTAAACTTGTATTTTTAATTGTTATTTTTGGCTTCAGATACTAATGGTATCCGTTTCCTAGTTTTATATTATTTTTTTTGTAAGTTAAAATTAAAATATTGATAGAGGGCGGAAACTTGTTATCTCAAAAACCTGATCCAAACAAAACTTGGCCTTCGCAGACAAAGAATATTTGGAAAAATTTGATTCTGTCAACAATAAAAAATTTGCTATACAAACAACATTTGGGTGGAAATCATATCACAAGACACAGAAGTGTATTTTAGCAATAAACTTTGATCCATCCCTAAAAGCATACAATTATGCCCAAGTTGGGAAAAACAGTAAGCTGAATGAGATAACAACAATTTTTTTCTTTGTTTCATATAAATTTTTTAATTTATCATTTTTATAAAATAATTTAGAAAAGAAGAAGGAGGCATAAAGTATTATTATTTTTGATAACTAGAAATAAGGGTGTTGGTTAATACCTACAAGAAGATTTGAAGTGGTTTACAACAAGTCAAGGTAGAAACACTTACCATTCTGCGGAATAATAGGTGACAGTTAAGGAAGCGACTAAAAAGGATATGATGGATGGGCAAAAAATAAAAAAATTAATATGCATGAAAAAATAGTAGCGTTACCTCATGTAAGTTAAATATATTATAGTAATGCTAAGTTACAATTAAATTAATAATGTATTATCATAATATACCTAATACATATTATTTAGTTAAAATAGCTATTTCATAAAGAATTGATCTGGTTGTGAAACAGCTGTAGTCTAAGAACAATAGAATTATTCCATGCCATTATGATGAGAAGATTAATAGGGAAGATGTACCACTACCAAATTGTCCAAGTTGGGCATTATCTGTTGAAGCCCAAGAACTATATAATACCCCGGGACCTGACTTCGATCCTGAACAATCAAATGGGCAAGAAAATTTACAAAAAAAAAGTAAAAGAAAGGTAGGAATAAGTACAAGAAATAAAAGAGAAGTCATACTGCTGAGACAAAAACTGAAGAACGAGCAAGTGAAACAGGTATAAAAAGGGGAAAGTAGATGATGATGATAAAGTTGTATTATATGAAAAAGAAAACCTAGAAAATCAGCAGCATCTTCAAAAGTACCAAAACCAAAATCAGCAGCATCCAAATCAGTAACACCCTCAAAGCACCAACACCTATATCATCAAAAGTACTAACACCTATATCATCGAATCTGGCAACACTACATCATCAAAACCGGCAATACCCACATTATCAAAAACATCTATTACATCAGAAACAACAACAGCTGCAAATGATCTATCATTATCAATGGAAGCAATAACAGTAGCAAAGCCTTAATATCAAAAATACCACCAAGATCATCAACATCAGCAGCCTTCTCTACATCAACACCAGTACCACCATCAAAAATAACATTTCAATTCGGCAAAGGCTCTGCAAAAAACCCAAAAAAACTAAGTAAACTATCATTAAAAGAAGATGCATTAGTATTTAGAGATAAAGGAGTTGAAGATAAGAATGGAGGTGACAATGGAAGTAAGGATGGAGGTGAGGACAAAAATGAAAGTGAAGATGAAAGTGTGATTAGTTCAGAAGCTAGTGAAAAAGTGAATAAAGGAAAATGAAAACTAGAAGGTTATGAGGACAATGAAGGTGAAGGTTGGGTTGAAAGTAAAAAAAGAAAGATAATAAAAAGAAAGCGAAAAGATTGAAAAGAAGGTGATAAATTAGATTTTTGTTATATTTATCTGTTATTGTGATTTTTTTAATTTTAAAATAGCATTTTTATCAGAATATAATAAAATTTAATATATAATCAGTAAAATAATATAAATATTAGCCAATCGGCCAATGTGTATATAAATTAATCAGTAAACAGTTAAATAGCAAAATTATTATAAAAATATCATTAACTATCACCTTTGGTAATAGCAGACCAATAGACTATAGACCTTAAAATTTGGTTTAAACCTAAAACCTATTGGTCTGCTATCACCAAAGGCAATATTTTATTAATAATAAAAAGATGATATATAATATCGGTAAATATACTTTAAATTTTAGAAACCAATTACTATGAATTTTTTAAATATATAACTAATTATATTAAAAATTGCTAACTAACGGCCAAATATTATTCAAATATCGCCAAATATTATTCAATATCAGCCAAATATTATTCAAATATCAGCCAGATATTATTCAAATATCAGCCAAAATTGTTCTACAAAATAAAGAAGATATGCTAAAGACTAATTAATCATTAAAAAATACAACCAATATATCAGTACAATATTATATAAATGATGAAAAAAATTTTGTAAAATAGCCAATACAATATTTTTTTATGATTATCTAATCATGAATTTATCACCAAAATATTAATCTAAATATCTGACTTGTATCTTCTTTATAATTTCACTAATCTTCATATGGATATATAAAATTTTTTACCAACTTTTAACTAATATGCAACAAATTTCTTAAATTAGCTGCATATCAGCCTATTTTAATCCTCTATTAATCTGTTATTAGCCAATATCATATTGGCCTGCAATCTTCATAGGTGATTTATAGTAATATTTTTGATTTCAACCAGTGTTATTTAATCTATTTTAACTAGTGTATTGTCAAAAAACAAATTCCTTTAGTGGAAAATAGGTTATTTTTGGGTTCTAAAACTAAAATAATATTATTTTTTGGTGGTTTGTGGGCAACGTTGTAGAGGAAATATTTATAATTTTGTTTTATATTAAAATAACTCATTAATGCAAGTATAAGTTGTATTGATGTGATGCTATTTATTTTTGTGATTTTCACTAAATAAGTTTCAGAAAATATAGATTAATGCAAATTGTCAGGACTAGTGCACGTTAAAGATTATGATACTATAGTAAAGTTTTATCACATAAATTTTTTGAATTGAAATTTATCAAAATTCTTTTATATGAATTTAATCATGTGGTATAAAATTATTGGTATTTGATTGTGCTAGTCATTTGATTGCAACTTCAAAAAATGAATACTTAATTTTTTTAATTTTAGCTGGGATTATATGATAATGGCTAACTTAATGCTAATTTTGGCTAAAATCAAAATAAGAAATTTTTGGCTAAATCAATCGAAAGTTTTGTTTAAAATAAAATAATATTTATGTGTCCTGAGCTAAGTATACATTATTGAACAAAAATTGTGGAATACCAGTAATTTGGCAAATAAACATGTGCTACTTTGCAGCATGGTAGCCAATTATTTATCAAATTACTGTATTCGACAATTTGCTCAATGATGGAGTTACTGTATCTAGCAATTTATAATCATGTTTGGTAGAAAATCACTCGCTGAGTTTTAATTTGAATAAATATAATTACATTATAATACATAAAAAAACAACAAAATAAAAATTTTTTCATGATCATATGAGTTTGTCGGATAACAGTTAATATAATTTATATAATTTATTACGATCTTAATATTTCTGATTATACTGTATACTAAGTATTAGACGCCTGAGCAACAAGTTACACAAAGTTGATTTTTTGTTTAGCATTATATAGAATCTTAAAGTATGAGCCAGTCAGTCAGATTTTTTATTAATTTACTGTAAACTAATAAAATAATTTTTACATTAAAATTAATTTTTCATTTTGCACAACAATGAACCAAAAAATTGTGTTAGCAGTCATATTTTCTTTGTCAATTTTAGAATACACAAAGTTAATTTTTTGTTTTGCATAACCTCTGACCCAATTTTTCCAAAAAAAATTTTTTTTATTGGCACAAATGGAAATTAAAAAAAATTTTTTAAAAATAAAAATTGGTCAGCGGATTATGCATAACTTTGCATACTCCAATATATTTCAAAATGAATTATACAATGCATATATTGGGAATTTAGAATTAGCAACATCAATAAATAAATATTAGATAAAGAATCAGAGCATTTTTGAAGCATTGCCATGAAATTTTACAAGGAAACCCATTTACTAAAGCATCAGATATTTATTCTTTTGTTATATTTTCTGACTATAAAAATGATGCTATAAGCTTTGCTACAAAAATTTGCCATAATGGATTAAGACCAAATATCTTTAAAGGTATAGCAATATGTTTCACAGAAATTTTGAAACAATGTTGTGATAAAGATCCAGAAAAACAACTATCAGCTTTGGAAGTTTGTAAAACAGTTCTAAAATAGAAAATACTACTAAACTTGTAGATGATCTTTAAATCTGATAATAAAATGGTATCAAAATTAGCGAATCTAATAATATAGAAAATAGTACAATTCATACTAGCAGATTCAATAAGTTCATTAGTTATACTGATCAGCAATTATTTTGATATTTAGCTGCTAATAAAATTATTAATTGTAACTATATTATTTATTTTGCTGATGCTAAAATTTGTGATCATGATTTGAAAATATATGGGCCCTCAAAATAACCCAGACAATTTGGCTGATTACAGGTTTTGAGAAAATTGGCAAACTATTTTGTTACACAAAATTAAACCAATTTAAAATAGTATATTTATAATTAACAAACCTGTTTAAACAGGATTATAAATCTGTAAATATGTAGATTGCTTTTAAAATCTCATTAAGGAAAGTGCAGTAAATTACGTAATTAGGGTTTATATAGGTCCTGACCCTCCTTGTGATAGAACTATTAACCAAACAAATTTAAAAAAACTCAAAAACGTCATTGATCTGAAAATAAGCTACCCCACAATTAACAAAAGACGCTATATAGTAAAGTCTAAATTTTAATAAGCAAATCGAAAAAAATCGATTAGGTAAACTTATTTAGCAAATCAAAATACACTTGCTACAAAATTTTTATAAATATTGGAGAATTTTTTAGGGAATTGCTATTTGCACCATGGATTTTTGCTATTCGAACAATGGTTACACAAGATTTCTATTTTTAGAATTCAAGATAATATATGCACTTATGTTACACAAAAGTTTAGTGCATTAATTTTGCAAAAATAATTTTTGGTTACATGCTACTAAAGTTGTGTAACATTACATGACATTAGTGGTATGTAACTAAAAATTAGTTTTGCAAAAACAATGCACCGGGCCTTTGTGTAACACAAGTACATAAATTGTAAAAATAGAAAATCTTGTGTAGCCATGGTGCGAATAGCAAATATCCATGGTGTGAATAGCAATCCACATTTTTTATTAATTGACTTTTGATTTTTACGCTTGATGAAAAAATTAAAAAATATATTCGACAAACATAAAAGTTAAAAGTTAAATAATAAAAGTTCTCTAATATTTATAAAATTTTGTAATAAGTGTATTTTGATTTGCTGAATAAGTTTACTTAATCGATTTTTTTTCGATTTGCTTAGTAAAATTTTGACTTTACTATGTAGCAACTATCTGTGATTAAATAAAAATCGATTTTCTTTAATATGATTGGCTATTTATACTATATACAGTACATACAGGGGTACCATTGCATTGTGGACACTTTTTGGATTGTGATTACACAAAATCGGGTAAGTAACCGCAGCACGAAATTAATGTCACATGTTCAGTAGATTACACGGTATAACATACTAAAATTTTGTGCAATTTCATTAGATCACGCAGAAGTTATATAAAAATTACCACATTCATAGTTTTTTTATTGGTCCGAAGGTTCGAATTTTTACATTTTTTTTTTACATTTTTTTTTAACAAAAAGAAAAACTAATTATATTCTAATAATTAATGGGTCCCTCTGGTTTCTATGCAAGCATCGACCCAATTGATCATACTATGGACCAGTCGGCGGCAAAGTTCCAGAGGTGTATCTTTCCATGACTTTATGACAAGAGCATCAAGTTCATTGAGATTACCCAGCCTCTCTTTTTGGCATAAAGACTGCTTTACTTCGGTCCAAAGGTTTTCAATCGGATTGAGATCGGGGCTCTGCGGGGGCCAATCCATCACACGAACTTCATTATCAACCAAAAAATTCAATGGCTCTGTTTCCACGTGGGGTCTTGCATTGTCTTGAACAAAAATTGGGTGCCCACGTCCTTTGTTTGCTGAAAAATTTTTTATAGTCGGGAGAGCATACATACGAAGGATTTCAAGGTGTGAAGCACCAGTGAAAGAGGATTTCAGCGGGACAAGGGGCCCCACCCCGTAATATAAGAAGCAGCCCCAATATATATGACCTGGACTACGCTTTACAGTACAGTCCAAACAATCAATATCACATTTTTTATGTGGTTCATGCCACACTTTGCTGGGGGAGCCTAAAAAGAGACGGATATAGGTCTCGTCCAACCATAACACACGTCTAAAATTCTGAACAGTCCAATTTTGATGCTCAAGTGCCCAATTATACTTTTTTCCATGTTATCAGCAGTGATAAGCAGCTTTGGAGTGGCAATACACGAATTCAAGTTTAAATCATGCAATGCACGATGTATGGTACTTTTCGAAATTGTTATTCCATTTTGAAAGTTGTAGTGGCTGGTGATTTGCGTGAGACTGAGACGGCAGTTGCCGTTGGTGACGAAGCTTTTTAGGTTTTCCTGGTCAGAATGGGAGAGAATTTTTGACTTACCGGTCCTTTTTTTTTTATTAGCACCTCCGCGCCAACCTTTTGTACTCTTCTATGACGTTTCTAACAAAAGTTTTGTAGCAACCAACTTCTGCCGCAATTGTACAAAGTGAATCTCCACGGTTGTACCCATAAATTATTGCTCCATGTTGACTTACTGTTAAATCTTTCAAACTGCCCATAATTGTGAGAAAAAAATTTTTTATTAGTTTATACCTGATTCGTCATACAAACATACCCCTTTTTATATCATATCACGTTACTTTGATATTGCACAACATTTGTGCGAAATTTGAAGCAATTCTAAAAAAAATTCAATTTTTTGTGAATTTTTTTTAAAAAAAAATTCCAAAAAATTGATTTTCGTACTGACCCAAAAACACTACTTTTGCCCATTTTTTGCATAACTTCTGCGCGACCTAACGAAATTGCACAAAATTTTAGTATGTTATACCGTGTGATCTACTGAACACTGACATTAATTTCATGCTGTGGTTACTTACCTGATTTCGTGTAATCACAATCCAAAAAGTGTTCACAATGCAATGGCAGCCCCTGTATATATAGAATGTAATATTTGAGGACCCCCTCCCTCTAAAAAATTATGCAATTTTCTGCACTTCCTAAATCTATTTTTAGATTATAGTTTCAAAAGCTTTTAACCATTATATTACAAAAATTTATTACATGATTAAACTTTCATTATTAAATAAAAAAGTTTGGGCTTTAAATTTTACACCTAATTAACCAAACAGATTAATTTTTAAAAAATTGTCAAATTGTCTGGTTTCTACTTTTGAGGCCCATATGCCTGCTAAAATTCACATAAACTCTTTAATAATCTATTTTAATCCTAAATCCTAACCCAATCCTAAAAAAAGCATACAAGATTACTCCAAAAAATTTTTAAAAAATTTGTATCAAAATAGGTCAAAATTTCAGCATTAGCTGTTTTTTAGCATCAGCTACAACTACAATTATTATTAAAAATTAGCTAAAAAGAACTTATATTATTGTAAAAAATAATGAAATATTGTAAATAAGTTGAACTTAAAGAGTTCATTTATTAGCTATGCAAAGTAAAATTTTCATTTAGCATAACCTGCTAGCCCAAAATTTTCAAAATCCCTCAATTTTTTTTGCCCAATTCTTTTAGAACAAGCATAATAATGTTTTAATAATATTTAATGAATATATTTGAAACTATTGATATTGATTATTATAAATTAGTTGTTATTAAAATCAGAAATGTTTAAGGGATATCAGAACATTTTGGGATGTTTATAGGTCAGCAAGAATTTTCAGAGGTATGATTATGATTTGATAAATTGGATAACTAAAAATAAAAACTAGCTCTCAAAGCTTCCGGGAATGGTTTTCTAATTTTTTGACTAAGTATCCAGAAGTGAGATTTCAAATTTTATTCTGGGTATTGACCTGAGTAAAGAATAGTGCATAATTATTATTACAAAAAAGTAATAATTATTATAATATATATTATTATATAAATCATAATTATTACATAACTATTACATATATAATAATAATTATTGTATATAATAATAATTATTGTACGTAATAATAATACGACAGGGTGAAACCAACATTGAATTTTGGTTAAATCTGCTATGCAGATCACATGAGGGTAAAATCCGCTTTTCTATAATAAAAAACATAATAAAACACAAATTTCACCCTAACCCTACGATCAAAGCGGATTTTACTAGAATCCAGCGCGGGTTTCACCCTAACATATAATAATTATGGCACCATTCAATTTTTATTCACAACTCTTTCTGATGATCTCTCAAACCAACAATTACTGAATGGACCTGCAACTAAGAGTTTAGTTAGTATAGAAAATAATACACAAAACTTCTTTTGTAGCAACTAGGACTAGTAGTCTTAAGCTTAATAAGTCTTCAGATTATTTGGAGAACTGAAATAAAGTTGAAAAAGAACTTCCTTTGGGTTTTTGGCTCCTGGTAGAAGTCTACAGAACTATCGAACAAGTAGTTGGTAAATACTGGAAGTATATGTCAAGAACTTGTAGAAGCCTTAGTATCAAGCTTCTGGTTCTCTATACTATTCTATACTTTGCAAACTTCCATACTCTCTCTATATTAGTTTCTTAGCCTCCCATATGCTTTTTGCAAAATTTTTACCAAAAAGTGGAATTTTGGTGTACTCCTTCCAAAAGATCAATATTGTTTACCCATTCCAAAATAAAAATCAAGTCACAAAAAGATATGAGAAATTACAACACAGCTGCTGACGTGTTCACGTGTATAGCAATGATTAATGGACATCTATGAAGAGTTCTTTTAGAAAAATTTTGATTGGCGTATCTCGACCTTTAAGTATAGTTTTTTCCTTATGGTTTTTCACTTTAGATACAGTACTGAGACATGTTTAATCTATAGTATTAAATCTCTATAATGTGTCCGCGTTAAAAATGTTCTGATTGGCTTGCTTATGTATACACACAAACATGAATGTTGTCAGAAAACCGGATTTTAAAAATTTTTTTCGCCTTACGTTGTCACGAGATAAATTATCTCTCCAAAGCTAGAAGTTTAATAAAGTAGCTGCGCAACACAGTTGTGCTAAAACCAGAAACTAAAATTTCTTGAGTTTATGATTTTTTCATCTATTTAGTATGTTATTATTTTGAATAGATGAGAAAGAGTGGGAGACAAGTAGCTTAGCTTACTGAATAGTTAAAAATTATAGTTAACGTGGCATCTATAGAGTTGAGTTTAAATAATATTTTGATAAATAATGAATAATCATATAGAAATACGTGGTAGGTATATAAGTGTTTACGAACGTAATATACTAATATGAATAGCAAAAGTATAATCAAAATTTTTAATATTTTGTATTGTAATCTATCAATCGGATAGTAAACCCACATGAAAAAGTTTATTATTTTATAAATAAAGTTAACGATTGTATCAATATAAACATAAGCAAATGCGATGCAATAGAAATATCAACGTAGCATTGGTTACATCGGTCACATTAGGTGGTTGAATTTTCAAACTTATCCACATTTACCACATTCAAAAAAGCATATCCAATTGGTCATCCAACCAGATATGAATACGTGTATATATATAACCTTAATAACATTTTGATAAGCCATAAACACATCACATACAGTCACATGGCATTGTCTTAAACAGGTAATTACCAATCCGAAATTATCTGTGTTTATATATTTAGAGATCACAGCCATCCAACCAAATACAAGATTTTGTGGAATGAACATCAATTCACATTCATGTAAACCATACTCTTCGTTTTTACTTACGGAAAACTCTGTTCCTGGTATTGCACTGTAAATCCTGTGAATAAATAATCAAGGAGCCACGAATATCAAGGTTAAGTAATATTCACTAAAATATGACTCATGTGGTGACCACAAATAATCAAGAAGCCACAAATATCAAGACTAATATTCACTAAAATATGACTTATATGGTGGCCGCAAATAATTTTCACTAAAACAAACCAACATCCTATTAAATTAATTTGCAAATACGGTACAGTAATTATTTTTACTGCATGTCCGTAAGGACATGCAAGAATGCTAGTACTATATAATTTTTACAAGTGTAGTATAGGCTTTGATTATACTATTATCTAGATTGTTTTTTCTTTTTCTCTTTTGTTTTTTTTTGTTATTTTGTTTTGTTTTGTTTTGTTTTTTCTTTTTCTTTTTATATCTTTCTTTTTATTCATTTTCTATTTTGTCTGTTTTTACTTTCCCCCTTTTTCATGCCCTTTATGAAAAAAGAAAAATTTAAAGAAAGGAAAAAATGATCCTAATATGGCATACAACGCCAGTGTCGGTAATAGTTGGGCATATATTGTACAAAAGTTCGAGCAAGTTTAGGCTCTGACTTGAGAAAAAAGGTTGTTATCACGAATTGCTTTGGGTACTTAGTACTTGGAGAAATTTTTTTTGATAGAATTAAATTGTAATCAGTGGTAGCATTTATTACCTTTCTCAAATAATAAAAAGAAGCAGAATGTTGAACATAAAAAAATAATAATTATTATGGCACCATTCTTTAGGCCTGTGTTTAAAATTTAAATAAAGGCTCAAATAAACATAGCTTGGGTTTAAATGAACCCAAATTGGTTTAAATAAACACAGTTTGGGTTCAAATAAGCTGATTAGGTTCAAATGGATCTAATTGGGTTCAAATGAGCCTTAATTGAATTCAAATGACTCTAAATTTGGTTCACTTGAACCCAAATTACTGTAATTGTTCTTTTTTTTGATTTTTTTTAATTTTTAATTTTTAATTTTTATTTATATTTTTATTTTTTTATTTATCAAAATATTTTTATTCAAGTTATATATTCTCATTTTATCATAATTCTAAAATTTTCTTAACTGAAAAAGCTTGCTTTGTGCAAGTTTGTGAAGCTTAGACCATTTTTAGTTAATTTTTAAGTAACAATGCAAAATAATTCTAGTTAATCATGTGATTAATGTTGACCAATGAGATTTGATTAATTATTCTTGGTATGTGTTTGTTTAACCTCCTTATGCCTGAGCCTAAATATTGATATTAGCCTAATAATCAATCTTATTTAAGGCTATACATATTACTTGCTAACTCATTTTTTTCAATTTGTCAATTCTTTAATTTTTTTTAGATCCAATTGTTCGATTCTCATCTAGTGTCACCTGATAGAACCTTAATTTTCTGTAATTATCTGATAAAACTGACAAATAAAATATAACTACTATACAATTTTTTTGATTTATTGTTGTGCAAAATAAAAATTTAACCTTGAATAAAATTATTTTATTAATTTATAGTAAATTAAAAAAAAATAAAAAAATAAAAAAATTTGACTGACCAACCCATATTTTTAGTTTTTATATAATGCTAAATAAAAAATTTACTTTGCATAGCCTTATATATAGTTTTAAATTTGGGATAGTCAAATAATAAATGCTAGGTTTATTATGTCATACTAATTATAACAACCTGACTTGTCTAGTATCACTACCAAAATTGTTACATTTGTATAGAGCCTAAATTTATTCATTGTTGATAAAATTAGTACTGTAATAAAATAATGATAACATTTAATTAACTATATATATATAAATAATAACTAATATTAAAATTTATTTTTTTAAATATTGTAATATTTTCTAAAAAGGGAACGTATACATTGTACAAAAATTTGTTTATTTGTCAAATTACAAAACCAGATATTGCATTTATAGATAATAATAAATCATGTTTTGAATATATAAACTATGTAATAAAAGCAATAAATATAAATGTGAGGATTAAGATTTTTTTTTTTAACCCATCAGCATGATCGCTAACAGGATGCAAGTAGTATTACTTTTATTAAATTATTAATTCACTGGGGCCTTCCTTAACTATTAGGTTTCTATATGTCTGGGTCTATGAACATTATTACTTTTAATAGTAATCCTAATTCTATTGTACACAACTAAGTTTAACCAGCTAATTTATTTACTACTAGAGGTATTAACTAGAACTGTCCAATTTTCCAACTGGGTTTAACCAGATGACCAATCTATTATCAGAGGCTTTTACTGAAACTGGTCAAGTTATTTTAATCAGAGTTACACCAGAAATATTCTAATTCAACTAGAATTTTGTTGTTAGTATTTTATTTTTCAACTAGATTTCCACTGGGGTATTCAAGATTATCAACTAGATTTTTACTAGAATTGTCCTATTGAGCATGCATAAAATACAAATGTGGTTAGATTTTCTAACTGTAGTTCTAGCAATCTAGCTTAGCCTATCTGTCTTATGATTGCTTTTTGTTTGCTAGTAGGACTTGAACTAGCAACCTTATATTTGGCAACCTGGGAGTATAACCACTTACATTATCAACTTGCAGGTCTGAGGATCAAGTTTTAAAATATAATAAGCAAAACGAAATTCTATAAAATCTTAAAAGTTATAGCATATAATTATAAAAAACTTATAGATGTTTAAGAAGAAAAAAATATATATACAGATCTTGAAATAGCTGTAGTATTTTTTAAATAAATAACAAATTAAATATAAATAATATAAATAAAGCTTTTGCAAGTTATTAGCACTTAAGATCATAAATATCTATAAAAAAGGATAGTTTACTATCAAAGATATTGGAACAAATAAATTAAAGCTACTTTATATTGTAAAAGCGAAGAAAAAATATTCAACATCAACCTTAATTAATTATACACAAAGCAGTTTAACTATTGATCTGGCAAATTCAGAAAACTAAAATATAGATAATAAAAAATCAAATATTAATAGATTGCATTTTTCTATGAACTGGATCTAAATTGGAAAAGTAGATTATTACCATTTAAATATATAACCATTTCTACTTTTATGATATTGCACTTATAGAATAAATTATAGATTTTTGCTACAGTTACAGGATTTGCATATTTTCCTATTTCAACTTGGACCTAATTGAAGACAATGCTCACTCTAATAAGTAGAACTTTGCTTTGGCTATTTTTCTTTTGTTTTGGTATAATCTTTGTTTTACTCTCTTTTTCTAAATACTTCCTAAAAATAGTAAAAAAGTGAAAAAAATAAAAAAATTTCTTAAAAGTGTTGATGTTCTTGTAAATTGCCTGAAAATCTAGTATGTGTTTGCAAAGTGCTAAAGAAGTTAAAGCTAGTGTTCTTGTAAAGTATCAGATAAGTTACAAAGTGTTGAAGAAGTCAGAAATAAATAAAAAAATAAAAATAAAAAATAAGTAAAAAAAATAATAAAAAACAAAAAATATAAGCCAACTAATAAAAAAAAAAATAAACAAAGCCCCAAATTTTTATTTCTCTAAAGTAAGAGTTTGCATTCTTGTAAATTCAAAATTGCAAAAGCTGGGTGAATGTTCTTGCAAAATGCCAAAAAAGTTGTGAAGTGTCAAAAAAGTCTGGGTTGGTTTTCTTGTATAGTGCCAGGAAGTAAGGTCCTTTACTTACAAAGTGCTAAAATAAAATAAATTATATAAAACAAATTTAAAAAAAAATCAAAAAACAAAAAAATTATATCAAATAAAAAAATAAATAAAATCCTAACTAACTTTTTATTTCTTTAAAAAAGTGTTCTTGGAAATTTAGAAATTGCTAGAAAAATCAGTTGTGTGTTCTTGCAAAGTATCGGAAGTTTGGACCAGCTTGTGCAAGGTTTTGAAAAGGTATTTTTGTAAAGTACCAAAATAAAAATAAATTGAAAAAAATTAAAAAATAAATAAATAAAAAAATTGAAAAAAACAAAATAAAACAAAAACAAAAAGTAAAAAGATCTAATCTGATCTTGTAGTACAGAATTTGAACATTATCCAACTATTTTGAAAAATTAGTCCAATGCACAATCCAGATTACAAATCTACTAATCCTGCTTGGTTTTCTAATTTTAAAATATTTCGAAAGAAATTCAAAATATTATGAAATCATTTTTGAAATATTTTGAAATTACTTTCAAAATATATTGAAAATTTGATATTTCAAAATATTTTGAAATATATTATAAAATATTTTGCTTATATTATGGTTTGTAGAACTTATATAAGATTACACTATTATAAATTTGCTGATATTTATTTTATAAATAGTGCTCCGAACAGGTTGGGTCAGGTTGGATCATTGGCAACCTGATCTAACCTATAAAAGAAAAAATAATTGCTGATATATTTAGTATATATATTGAGTTTATTTAGACCAAGCAACGTTAATTTTTCATTTTGTATAATCTACTAACCCAGGTTTTGCAAAAAAAAATTAATTTCAATTATTCTATTTTTGCTATTTAATTTTTTTTTTTAGTGTTGCCCGATAGTGATCTTAATTTTCTGGAATTACCCGATGAATCTAAAAAAAATCCAAATTTTCTGATTCCATGTTATTCTTTAAAAAAAACAAAAAAAGAACAACCTATTATCTGGAATTTTGGGGAGCACCAAGTTATGCAAAATGAAAAATTAACTTTGTGTGGCCTTATATTAGCAAAAAAGAATAGTTAATTTAAAAAATAATTATTATTCATCACCACCTCTTATCAACCAATTATTTGTTTGTTAACGCCCTTATGTGGCGATCTTAATTTTGTAACACACAGACTTTCTATCCTAGTGCTTGCCGCTTTGATTAGATAATATATTTACATCTTTATATAGCGAAAAACTGCCTAAAAAGGGATATTTGATGTGTTGCAAAGTTAGGAGCGTTGTGTATATATCTTCTCTTGCTCTTGCACTTGCATGTGCTCTTGCCAGTGCTCTTGCTAGTGCTCTTGCTCTTGCTCTTGACGGCAATAAACTAGTGCGATATTGTAAAAAAAACTCCTTGTGCCCTAATAGAAGACTATGCATCTTTGTTTTTATTTTAGAAAAAGTTACATGCTCTTTATGAATTTGTTAACCATGTTATCGTTGTTTTTTTAATTTTAATTTTTTACCTTTTGGATTTTTTATCATGCAGATAAAATGATAATCTATAATAAACAATTCTTTCATTTTTACGCTTCTTTATTCAAGTTGACATAAAGTCAACAGATCAAAAAAGATGCTAAGCATATTGTTGCGCATCATGGAACCATCAACCAGAACAAATCCAGTCCAGATAATCAAAGGAGTGAGTATGATTTGAATAACTTTCCATAAACAGTAATCACTAACTTGATAAAGGCGACAATGAGAACAAAGATAAATTCGTGGAAAATGCAAACTGGCCTTACACCAACGATTGCTCACTCAACTGCAATTTCAAAAAATGGAAACAAAAAAATTAAATTTTATTATGAGCTGCTTGACACGTTAAAAACTTATTACAACAAATCAACTCCCGAATAATACCTACCATTTGTCAGACTCTCAGAACTTTTGATGAAATTCAAGCATAAATAAGAGAAATTCGTTTTCTTGAGTAGCAAATATGAATAATTGTTAACAATATTCATATCCTGTGCAGTCAATTCTACTATTGTATTTTGGCATGAAATACCTTATGGTTAAGGTTTAGCGAAAGAGGCAATTATTGATCTAGCAAAATTGCTTGGTATTGAACCCAGTGATGAATTACTGAAAAAAATATATATATATTGTTCGAAGCATTTAATATATATAATAGTGTGACAAACACTATGCACTTGAAGATTTAGAATATTTATTGAAAATCAAACAAGATACTGCAACTAAATTTCGAGTAAATTTTAATTTTATCATAGGAAGATATAAGGAATCAATTGTTGATCTAACAAATTTGGTTGGTATTGAACCTAGTGATGATATAGATGATGAACTGAGAGAAGCATGGATAGAAGTATTTAAAAGGTGCAATAATGTGACGAATAAGTATACACTTAAAGATATAGAAATTTCCTGAAAATCAAACAAGATACTGCTCTTAAATTTCGACCAAAATTTAATTTTATCATGGAAAAATATAAAGATGCAATTATTGATCTAATGAAATTCCTCAATATTGAACCAAACAACAAGATATCGAGAAGCCTATTATCTAACGGGACAATGTGTGAAAGCAATTATCGATCTAACAAATTGCTTGATATTGAACCAAACAAAAAATTTGTACTAAAATATCTAGGAAAAGCCTGCTATCTAGCGAAAGAGGCAATTATTGATCTAGTAAAATTGCTTGGTATTGAACCCAGTGAAGATATAACAAATTATTTAAAAAAACAAAAAAAAATTGTTCGATGCATTTAATAAGTGCAATAATGCGGCAAACATGTATACTTAAAGATTTAGAAGATTTACTGGAGATACTGCATTTAAATTTCGAGTAAAATTTAATTTTATTATGGGAAGATATAAAGATACAATTAACAATCTAAAAAATTGCTTGATACTGAACCAAACAAAAAATTTGCACTAAGATATTGAGCAGACGGAAGCCTATTATCTAATGGAAAATATAAAGAATCATTCAATGATGTGAATGATAAATGGGCATCAAAACTTTCAGCGAAATCATTAAAAGTAAATTTAAAAACTTGATTGCCTGCTATTTGGACAAAGAACGCAGTGCAGTTTCCAGGCAGATGACACAACAGCTATGGCTGTAGAGCGTGCAGCCTCTATTCACTAAGACATATCCCATGGAGGAATATAAATCCAATAATAGCTATCTCAACAGAGGCATAATCCAAATCCTAACTAGGTGATCATATTATCATCTTTGGACATGATTACCAGTCAGAATTCAAAGGAAAAAAAAAAACAATACCTATAACAAAGTTAAAGCAAAAATGGCAGAACTCATTTCTTTGGAACCTGCCTTTTTCATAACTATAACTAGTAAATATCAATTCACATCACATGTTCATATTAACAGCCAGCCTGCATCATGCAGGTGGGAAACCACTGGCCAGCGCTAAGCCACAAACTCAACTGCTTACGGTAATCTCCTGGCGCAATATTATTTGCTATTTCTGGGAGCATATCCCGTTTTAGTTTCAACAACTAATATAATTTGCATCCATCAAATAAAATTAAACTCTGGTATATCAGACTGGACTATTCCAATTATAAGAAACATGCATGCTATTCTTTTTGTTCAGGTTGATGTAAAGTCAACAGATCGAAAAGATGCTAAGCATGTTGATGCGCATCTGGAACCATCAACCAGAACAAGTCTGGTCCCGATAATCAAAGGAGGTGAGTATGATTTGAATAACTTTTCATAAACAGTAATTACTAACTTGATAAAGGTGACAATGAGAACAAAGATAACTCCATGGGAAATGCAAACTGGCCTTATGCCAACGATTGCTCACTCAACTGCGACAGACTACAATTTCAATCCAACCCTCCCTCCCAAAAGAATCTGGCCATTCTCATAATATCAATATAACGCAGTGATAGCAAATGACAAATTCATAAAAATTTTTATGAAAATAACTATAAATTATATGTCATTTTAAAATAACAATGTCATTTATTATAAAAAAATTTTATACAAAAACTATGGCAAAATGACAAGTCATAAAAAATATTTTTATAAATGACATTAAAATAACAAATAAATGACAGTATTATTATTATCAAAAACAATACCAAAAAATAATTATTGATGATCATAAAATTCATCAAATCAGCTGAATTCGATATGGAGTTATTCAACATTTCTAAATTGCACTTTCCGTATAAATGCAAAATAACTCCCAAAAGTGTAATTTCGAATTATGATTGAAATTAAGCTTAATTCTGGCCATTACTCAAACCATGCCCAGACGTTATTTTTCATTTTTTACAGTTTAACATCCATTTCTGGTTAGTGTTCCAAATTGTTAGTTGAAAAACCTACTAGTTGGCAACTTTTCAACTAATTGATTTAAAAAAAGTTAAACACTAATTGATTTATTATCAACTAGTTCGATTACAATTAATTGCTAGTTATCAACTAGTTATCAACTAGCTATCAACTAACTATAATTATATTATATTAATCAACTAAACGATATAACAGAAATCACAACTATGGATTGGTAACTAATAATACTTCTTGGTTTGGGATGTATCTGATGTGTATTTTTGTTATTTCAAATTTGCCAGTTTTCAGTGTGTTTTACACCAACAGGTTATTCTCCAAAGCATAAAGGCATTACTCTTCGTATATAATATGAATTGCTCCGGGTACCAATCATAGAGTTAGTACTTTACAATTGTGATTTTTCAATTTTTACTTATTGAAAAATGATTCACGTAATAGATTAATAATAATAAACGTAGTTCATATTTATTAATGATATAATAATTTAAGTAGTTCTTTTAGTGTCACATGTTTTATTTTTTCAATTATACTTAAATCATCTTTTTTGTTTTATATCTATATTTGAATCGACCTTTTTTTTTTTAAATCACTACTAGATATTAAACCTACTATTAAATCTTAGATTTAACCATTTTTTAATCAATTTTATAATCTATTATAGTAGAGCTTGGATCCATTATCTGTTTTCATATTCAATTTAACAGATATTCGACGGATTTTATTATTAATTTTAATATACAAGTAATAACAAATCCAACTTCTATATTGTGGTTATAATATTCTGCGAAATATAGGTGAACAATCTACGTCTTTTTCAAATTTCTATTACATAATAAGCGAGATGTAAAATAGTGAAAATATTAAAGGAGGGAGAGCGTATACGTTTAACCAATTTAACTTTAATAGTTACTAGGAGATAAGTTTCTGATTTACTCGAATAAAGATCTCTTCAGCTCTACACTAGCTTACTTCCTTTATTTTCCTTAAATAAAATCAGAGAGAACCCCTCTTCATCTGTCTCTCTCTTTATTGAAGTCAAATTCATTCGTTTATATATATTTGAATTTAATATACAACACATTGATGTGTTATTTGACATGTTAACATACTGTTTAACTCTACTACTAAGTTTAACACGTTGATATGCTATCAAGAATGTTTACAATCTGTGATCATTAACATGCAAACGTGCTAACACGTTAACATGTTTTGAAGATTTTACAAAAAGGGGCTATTTATGTTACTCATCAAAGTTTACACGGATTGACTAACATTTAATGAATTATACAAAAATAGATATAAGTTTCAAATAAAGAAAAGAAGATATATATACAAATTTGGGGGTAAACTAATCTGGAAATTCGGATCTCTAATGTCAATAATATCGAATGAGGTGACAGTCATGTGAGTGTACGTGAGAATCAAAATAGTCGACCATTTTAACAGCTCTTTATGATTAGTGTTAAATAATCATTCTAATAGCTCTTTATTATTAGTGTTAAATAATCATTCTTACAACTCATTATGGTTAGCATTCTAACAACTTTTGATAATTAGTGTTAAATAATTCTAATTGTTTTTATGATTAATGTTAAATAATCATTCTAGCAGCTCTTTATAGTTAGTGATAAATAACTATTCTAAAAACTCCTTATGGTTATGTTAAATAATCATCCTAACGGCTCTTTATTGTTGCCATTCTAACAATCTCTTTCGGATAAGCATTTAGTGTTTGGATTAGGATGGTTGAGATATGGTTCATGATTTGTGAGACACTTGATCAAATATTATAATTATTCATCAACAAATGGCGATAATTAATTGATAGATGTCACTATAATGAGATTTTAAATACCATATATATTTTCAAAATTCTTCATATCAATGCAAATATCAATGTGATTATGAATAGTTATTATATAAACTATAAATAACAAGTATAGTCATAAAAAGATAAATGATTTTTTTATGACAAAAATGACTTGTCATATGACAAGGTGTCATTTATTTTTAAATGACAATGTGCTATCACTGATATAATGTGTTTATACTGTCAAGGTTAAAAATTTTAACCCTTGACTTAAATGCGAATTGGTAACACCAGAAGACTCCAGTGACCCAAGCCATCCGAAATTACAAGGCATTTGGTTGTGGCGGAGGCTTTGAGATAATATTTGTTGTTTGTATACAATAGGCGGAGGCATAGGAATGACGTAGAAACGCTTTAATTATTTTGGAGCATTTATGCTTGCGGTCCAAAAGCACAAATGCTTCAAAGCCTTAAGGTAAATAGAATCATTAAAGTGCAGTAGTTCTTAATAACTCAGAAAGTATTTAAAGCCTGAGTTTTTGCGCTATTACAATTTATTCAGACTTGTATGATTTAGATTAGAATGACTTAATTAAATAGTTTTAATAATAATTGAATTTTAGTTTATTTTATTCTTTATTATTTTATCGTTACATTGTTTAGTGTAGTCTTTATTGTTATTATTATAATAAATTACCCCGATGTTTAATTAATTACATCATATACGTCTTATTTAAATCAATCACGTAGATTGATTAAATTAAGTGATAACCCCGACCCTGATAAATTAATTTCCGTAACATCATAAACCTGTGCACAATTGATATATATTTAAACCCAAATGAAGCATCGGAGCTAAAGTGGACCGATATCCATTATTGCTCTTCCAATCAATGCTCACAATACTGATAGCCAGCAGGCATCATGCAGGTGGTTAGCATTAAGCCACATAAATGCAACAAACTCAATGATTTTACAGGGTTGTCCCAAAATTTCAGGTCAGATGCGTTAGATCTAGCAAAATTTTTATGATCTTTGGACAAAATTTATCAATTCCGATTTTGCTGACCATGATTCTGATGCACTCTGACATATCCCGACCCGAACTTTTGGGGACCCCGTATAAGTTAAACTCAACTGCTATCTATATCTAATATAAGCAAATATCAATATCACATGTTTAATCACACCTTATATATTAAGATAAAAAAATTATATGTATATATATATCACATGTTCATACTGACGGTTGGCCTGCATTATTGCAATGCAGGTGGGAAACCACTGGCTAGCGCTAAGCTGCATAAACAACTGCTTATGGTTATCTTCCGGCACAATATTATTGCTATTTTTGGGAGCATATGCTATTTCAGTTTCAATTTCAATAGCACATAAATCACAGCTAAATGAACCTGCCATTTTCATAACTATAACTAGTGAATATCAATTCTTCATATGTTCATATTAATGGCTGGCCTGCATTACACAGGCAGGAACCCACGGCCAGTGCTAAGTCACACAAACTAAGCTGCTTAAAGTGATTTCCCAGTACAATATTATTTGCTATTTATGAAAGCATATTCAGTTTCAGTTTCAACAACTAATATAATCTGCATCTATCAAATAAAATTAAACTCCGGTATATCAGACTGGACTATTTTCAATTATAAGAAACATGCATGCAATGCTTTTTGAAAAACAACTCGATTTTAATAATTTTTTACCATGTAATTCAATTTTAGCATGTGATTTTATTTTTAGCGTTTTTTATATCATTGTATTCTTTTTCTTATTTGCATAACACATTAAAATATAATTAGCTAATATGTTACTACAGTACATTGACTTGAGTAACATCTATATAAACTACTAAGAATGTAATAATGCCTAATATTAGAAAGGTAAGATAAACTATAGCAATACAATTATGGAAGGTATGTGACAATGAATTATGCAGTGAGAAAAAAATTGAAAAAATATAACGCAAAATGAATAAGACTGAACAGAATTTAAATGATTATATTAAATATTTATACATTTTCTTAAAACGTAGTCATTAAAGTAAACAAATTAATTTTATAACAATTTCGGTTAAAGTCACATAAAGCTGATTTTTCAGTTTGCATTACATTTACTCTGAAATCGTGGATCAGTTGTTCAGATTTTTTTTAAATTAACTAAATTAATAGGATAATGCTTACATTTGAGCTTATATAAGGTTAATTTTTACTTTTGCACAATAAAGAATATTTTTTCTGTCAGTTCTATCAGACAATTACAGAAATTAAGATCTCTATCACCAGATAAGAATATCAGGAAAAATAAATATCAAAAATTGAATTGGCACAATTGAGATTTAAAAAAAAAATTTTAAAAAAATGGATTAGCAATGTAAAATGCAAATTAACTTTTATAGCTTAATACAAATATTAAAGTAAACTGAATTAAACTTCATAATCAGCTTGAAACACAATTGTTAAAGTGAACCAAATTAAATTTCATACTCACCCCTTGTACTGTCATTATAGCTATAGTGCCTAATCACCAAATGAGAGGCCCTTGCATTGTCTGAATGGTTGTGAAACCCACCTGTACTTACCAATATCTAAACAAGAAATAATATATTGCTCTAGAAAAAGGATAATTTTTTTAGTAACTCGATTCCAATAATTAGACACAATTACAATATTAAGCAATAAATACCCACATCTAAGGTTGAGGCAGCAATTCAAATATGCAATTCTATAAAGGCTTCCAATCTTGCTTTTGACAAATTCCACTAATTACTGTTGCACCCAATATTTGTTCATCAAAAAGAAATCTGCATACTAAAAGTTACTTTAATAACACCACATTTCATCAATATTTGCTTCACTGGCAAGCTTATTTTACTGTACAATGATTAGTTACAGACGAGTTCATTTTGTAATTAACCAACTCATATAACTTGATTCTACATTTAATTCTGATAATAATGATTAGAATTACTTTGCAAATTAAGTCGTCAGTAAAATGTATTATTTACAAAACAATATAACTGTAAATTGATCATCTGTAAACTAAGCTTATTAGTAAAACAAATGTCAGTAAAATGTGATGCCTTCGAGGTAATTGCAGGTAAGTTGACCAAGGCAGAATAAAACTAGTTACTAAGCAAAAGATGAACCCAATATCAAAAAAAGAAATACTAACAGAAATTTCTCATGAACAATAAAGTCGCGACGAAAATGCAAAATTCCAAATGAATTTAAAAATTTGATGATCAATTGCATTATTTTCGATATTAATAATCTTTAACATCATAATGATAAATTTCATATGAAATATAGTCATAATGATTATCAAATAATGATAACATCCATCAACATCTATTTTACATTTGGTTGAAATATTTACATATATTTAACACATACATTTCATATTTTAATAAATGTAAATAATTAAATCACGATAATGGCTATAATCATTTGTAAAATTTCACACCAATTGAAATATCTACTACAATATATACAAATACATATAAATATTCGTATATTCATGTGGGTTTTTCACACATATAGGAATAAATACCATCATTAATACTATATACTCAAAGGGACTTAATTCTTTAAAGCAGACAAACTGTAATCACAATTCTCACTATAAGACTCTCTCGCTAAGACTTACCAGACAAGTTGAACTCATTTACACTCACATTACACATGCACATGAACAAAGAATCCTTTTCATGTAAACGAATTGTTATATATTACATATTGTAAAAAAAAAAAAGAAAAAAAATTTCAAACTCATAATACCATTTAGCCTATTACTCAACTAACGAAAGTCGTCACCTACAATCAAAGCAATGCGTTAACCAGAATATTATAATATTTAATATTTATTGATCATAAGTTTAATTTTCTTTGTATGCTACATACATACATACTCATTTTTCAAAAAACAATCAACAGAAAACTCATATTCATTTCATCATAATGACATATCTAATCCAATTATACCATTCAAAATTAAAAAATTAACTTCGGTATACAGAAGTGGGAGACAAGAAAAAAATTATTCATTATAGTAGTACAAATCCCATTTTTAATAAACTAAGCACGTGAGATAAAAACTTAGGGTTGGGGCCTTAACATTAGAGTCTATAAGGTTAGAATGATGCTTACTCTATGTAAAATTCTATTCCGTCATTTTTAATTGGTATATTAAGATTGATTTAAACATTGGTTTTTGCATATTTTCGCTCTTTTCTTCTATTTTACACATGTTTGGATTCTTTGTCAGGCTGCACTCTCTGACTGCTATTTCCTCTCCAGGATTTGTATTACCTGCACAAATAAGTGAATACTATAAATTGGTATGGGTTAATGTTCAGTAATGCACAACAAATAAAGTTCGTGCTTGCATATTGATAAAAGGCACTTGGATCATATTTTAAATAAAAACACATTAAAAATTTTTTTGATCAATCAAATATATACTTATTTGATCGATCAATATTTCGATCATTGATTGACCTATTGTTGTTCGAGCCCATTGATTGATGCTCGATCATTGATCTAAGTCGACCAATAATTGAGTATCATATAATCAAGTCAATTCACTAGTACCAACTATTTATCGTTATCCTTTATATACACTAATTATTTCATTCTTCACATGCACTGACTATACTGTTACACTTTATCTCTCTATATATCTGATATCTAATATCACTCTTATTCCTGCTGTTTTATTATCTTCTTATCTCCTAACCTCTCTATATTATCTGCATACTCTTTATTTAGCACCAACTTTCAAAATTTGCAATTTTTTTTTCATTCTTAAATAATTTTTCCTTATTCACTTTCGCACTTTTTTATAACCCCCTGCATTAACCTGATGCTTTAACTTGTTTTGATTTACATTAATCAAAACAAAACCAATAGCAGCCGGGTTAATATTAGGGTTTGGTAAATGTAATAGTTAAAAGACCCTTCTAACCCAAAATTTTGCAAGGAATGTTTTTTGTTAAGAAGAACATAGTCAAAATTTTAGTTTGTATCGATTTTCTAAAAAAAAGTTGGTTCGCTTCGATTTCACATTACACCTGATCCTGCATCCCGATTAGTCGATTAGGGAGTGGCAATGCATTGCCATGGCGATGAATAATAACTCTCAAATGCTATTCTGGATTAAACTATATAAAAAATTTTGGGACAAAGTTTTCTAACCCGAACCCGACCCGACCTGAAATTTCAGGTCAGGTTTCAGGTTGACCCGACCCGATTCGGAGCACTACTTATAAAGCATGTATAAAATGTGAATGATTTCCACTATCCAATATTTTATCTAAAAAAAGCGTTGAAAATATAAGTGAAATATCTTTACCATCTTTAAAGATTTTTGTTCAGGCAAATTAAATACAATTTACTGACAATAAATTAATAATTTAATTTAACAGATCTTCATCTTATTGATATGCTCAAAATATTTTTGTATTTGTCGATTCACCAAAATTAATACCGGTAATTATGTTGAAATCTTCTTTATCGTTAAGAAAGTCAAGATAAATTATTTGCAAAGAATTTTAATGCAATTTAATCAAATTTAAAAATTCAATTATTTGGTTGTTAATGGTTAATTAGCAATCCATATAAGAACTATAGTATTATTATATAGTTACTATAGCGCAAATTACTATGTATTTTATATAGTGATGAAATCTTTTTTTCCTCTAAACATATAAAAATTTTATATAGTTGCAAATTTTAAATTTTAAATATCTTATAATTTACTTAATTAATTTTAATAATTTTATTATATTATATATAAAAACATTTTCTCTACATTTCTGCTTAGTAAGTCAAATATATTAGCATAATAAAAAAAATATTTAGCTATAGAGGAAAAGAAGATTTCATAATATATATAAATTTAATAGTAATTTGCGCATATAGAATTCTATCCTTCTTAGGCGAATTGGCAATTAAATTTGTTTGGGGTGCACTAACTTTCAAGAATTAGAATTGTAACAAGCGTACACTGAGAACATGGTGACTAATAATATGTTGGAATCTTACTAAAACAAGCACAATTAAACAAGACCGAAACTCCAAAGTGGAGACAAATACCGGGCTTAGAAAACTCTTTTTTTACTCTTAATTGTATGTTGCTTGTATGTCTTATAATTCAACATTAATACCACTGCTTTATTTTAATTTTCAAGTGAACTGCTTGTATCTTCCCTAGATCGCCACAAAAATTTCACCTGCGCGTGAACATTTTATGATACACTGTAAAATTTCTTAAAGCTCGTTTGTGTTAGAGTTAGGGTCTATGTTAAAGTTCACTCTAATAGTTAGGAAAACTTGATCGTGTTACATCATCTGATCACGTTATTTTATTGGCCAAAAATCACGTGTTTGTGAAATTTTAGTGGGTGTAAACATTCTTTTTTGATGTACCATAATAACCTCCTTTAGCAAAATCGAATGAATATTTATTCAATCTAAATATGCAAAATCTCTATACTCATGAGTAGCAAAGTGATTGCGCAAAAATTTCAGAAGTCACGTGATTTCAGAGATCTTATATCCAATCGTAATGGAAATCCTGGGAACGTGAATTATCGATTTGGAGGTCAGAAATCTCTGAAGCCTCTGAAATCACGAGAATGGAATGTCAAATTTTTACGACATCACTTTGATACTCGTTCGGCCACATCATTTGATTTTTTTTTTTTTTTTTTTAGGTTTTAATGGCCGTCTACTTTGGCCGATGGTTTTATTGAATATTTGCAATATTTGTTACATGAATGAGTGTACAACTAGCCACATGTGCACTTTAGTGCCTAATTTAAGTAGTCCGCCCGAAGGTTCTTCACTAGCTGTCATACCTGCAGACCAACTACGGGACCTGCCTATTTAAACTCTCTGACCCATGCTTCTTCTATTACTATTTTACCTATAAGCCAGTATATATTATGGCTTTTCTAGGGTTATTCACAATAACTACCGACCTTAGGGCTACTTTACCCTTGTAGAAATTGCCAGCCACTTACAAGAATATGTCCCACATCATATAACTATCGTGGTCTTCAGTAACTTGCGCCAAGGCCACATCGTTACCTACATTGCCCTTATAAGGTTCGTTCCGACCCCAGTACAACCTTATTTTGGTAGTACCATTAGATCTTCTCTACCTCCTTACTCGGGACTTGCCAAACAGGTTTCTTTTTTCTGATTTTCTGGATTTTACGGTGCAACAAACACTATTGTGACCGAAAGCTCCCATTCACAATGGTAGAACCAAGGTTACAGGTTTCATACCCAACCAATCTGAGCCACAGTTACCGAACACACATCATTTAATTTGAATATAAGATATGAATTATATTTCCTAAATATCCAAAAATTTGATCTCAAAAAACTAAATGTCATACGTTCAAAATTACAATTATGTATATATAGAATTTTAATTTACCGAAATTTTCACAAAATTAGTAATTTTACATCACATTTGCAGTAGTAATTGTATTTGCAAAAGTGCTCAATTTAAAGTATCACTCAAGAAATTTAGTAAACTGTTATATATAATTTAATATAATTGACTAATAAGAAAATGTATATTACAATACTTTTTTAATAAAATATTTTATAATTTCAAAAATTCAATACGTACGGATCACATTTACTGAAAATCATGTTCTATTTAACGTATGGAAGTAGAATTTTCTTAATTTTTTTTACAAATTTTCTGGACAACAACCCAATTAAAAAATTTTTAAATCAATTATACGAATTAGTAGAATTCATTAAAAAAATTTTCATTAAATTTTATCAAGTAATTGCCTATAAATTTTTGTTCAAAATTATGATATTTTTTATTGCCTTCTAAGAAAATAGCCACAGTGAAAACTTTACTTACATTTGAATGAAAATTTCTCGACAACTTTCTAATAGAATGTTATGGAAAATTTTAAATAAATTTACTACAGCACATGGCATAAAAACTCAAATCACGTGACTTGTTCCATTTTAAAAAAATTTGATTTCTTGTATTTTGATTGTCTGAAATTTTTGATTTTTTAACATTATGATCAGGCAAAATTTTTATTAATTTTAAAAATTGACCATAGGCAGAACACAAAACATGTAACTTGTTCCATTTTTATAAATTTATATCAAATCATAAAAATTGAGCATATTTAAAGTATTATAAATAGTGATGGGCAAGCGTGGGATTTAAAAACTCGTGCGGGATTTTTAATATAAAATTGTCTGGCCTGCGTAAGCATATCATCTGGCCCGCATTAACAAATTATCCAGCCTGCTTTTGACAATTCCTAATTAGTATTTGATATAAATAAAAAATATTATAAACGCATTAATTTTATTTGTTTCTTGTTCCACATAAATACGTACGCACAAAGATAATGTGCAAATTGTATATGAAATAAATTTTTTAAATTGTCATTATTAGTGGGAATCTATTATTTCTTGCATAAAATAATACGCCAAGAATATTGTGTACCATATGGACGAAAATCCGTGATCATTTAATATGAGTGTAAGGTTAAATAAAATTCAAACCAATCATTTATGTGATATTAGATGATTATTGAGTATAAAAGTGACTATTTGATCAGAAATTATAAGCCCGTACAGATGAATTTTTTATGAGTCGTTTATGAATTTTTGTATAACCTTTTTACTTATAAATTTTAGCACTGATTATGCACCTGATTACTTATAAATTTTTATACGCTTATATGATTTGATCGCTTTATTACCATTATAATTTTAAAATATATATTTATATTATAATATCTTAAAAACAAATTGATAAAATTAAGACAAATCTGAATTGATAAATTTAATAATTATAAGATTCAAATGTTTGAAAGTAGGCAAAATCTATATAAGCAATTTATTTATAATAAATGCAGTAAATTTTATAAGAAATGATTATTATTTTAACGAGAAATTACATTTCTAATGATGATTTATATATATAGTATATATTTATTAATCGTAAAAAAATTCAGAAACTCTACTCGACCCCGCGAATCACGCGCGACATTTTTTAAAAAAATCAGGACTAATTATAAATCAAAAATTAATAATTACTATTTTTTTATTTGTTTTATTTTTTTTATTACCTCATGGTATGTTACCATAAGGATGACGCGTGTCGTACTTTATTTAGTTCTATAATAACTATTTTAAAAATAAAGCTGTTAATAAAATTAATATAGCTACAATTTAACAGCTTCATTTTTTTTGATATCATTTCTGTATCATGAGTTATTAGCTTTAAATTATTTTAGTCTTTAAGTGTCATACACTGTAATATATAAATTGTTTCAAAAATTAAAAGAATCCTATTAAATGGTTGTCAAAAATTTTCATTCAAGGTTTAGAAAATTTCTACTGAGTTATTAAAAGACGATAAAAATTTTTTAAATAAATTCCACTAATTCGTAGAATTGATTTATGGTGGTTTGCAAAAATGTGTAGCACAGTAATTTTATGATTATGATAGCTGAAAATTCAAAGATTCTAAATTGTCTATCGATCATATTTTTAAATTAGCAACTTTCTCAAAATTGTTAAAAATTGTCGAAGCTTTCCTATGATTTTACATGACAGCATAATTTACAAAGGTCACAGTTTTTTGCAAACCGCTATAAGAAATTTTGTCAAGAAATTTTCGTTCAAAGTTTAGAAAAATTTCTGCCGTGCTATTTTTTTTGAAGAGCAGCAGAAAATTTCTAAGTTTTGGTCAAAAATTTTTCTACAACTACTTAATTGAATTTGATGAAATTTTTTAAATGAATTCTACTAATTTGTAGAATTGAATAAAAAAAAAATTTTATACCGAATTTATTAAATAGTTGTCGGACAAAAAAAAAAAGAGCGTCCTTATCCTGTACCCGGGGTAGAGGCTTTTATCCTATGCCCGGGAGTATAAATTTTTATCCTGTACTGCTTAAATCTGATTGGTCCAAATATTAAAAAATTTAAATTTTTCGAAGTCTTTTTATTATAGATAATTTATTAAAAAAAAAAAAATACAAAGTAGCAAAAAATACAAAAAAAAAGACAAAAAGTATAGCAAGACAAAGGCCAAAAAAAAACCACCAAAAAACATCAAATGACAATGAAAGCACCAACGCGATAACCAAAGACACCAAACGACGACCAATAGCACCACAAAACTATGATAAAAAACACTACCAGATGATGCCGAAAAACACTACCAAACAATGACTAAAAAGATCACCAAAAGCAACACCAAACTACGATGAAAAGCACTATTAAACGATGATGAAAAGACCACCAAATGACAACCAAAAACGCCACCAAACGACGACCAAAAGCACACCAAACGACGATGAAAGCACCACAAAAGAGTGACAAAAAGCACCACACGAACAATGACGAAAGCATCAAAAAAAAACTGATGGCAAAAACACCACACAATGACGACGAAAAGCACCAAAAAAAATAAACGGCAGCAAAAACACCACAGAACAACGATGAAAGCACCAAAAAACGACGGCAAAAACACCACACAACAACGACGAAAGCACCAAAAAAATGACAGCAAAAACACCACACAACGACGACGAAAGCACCAAAAAAAAAACTACAGCAAAAACACTACGAAAGCACCAAAAAAAAACGACGACGAAAGCACTAACAAAAAAGCGCGATTCTATGTTGATCGGTTTAATTTTATATAAACATAGTCACATGATTGACACAGGTTAAGACGCTGTACCCCAGGGTATAGGTTAAGTTTCTCCAAAAAAAACGAAAATTATGTGTTAAATATCACGTGATTTGTACATATCCATAGATTTTCCGTTGATAATTAAACTTGATAAAATATTTAGTTTTATAATGAATAAAATCCTCAAAATTTAAATCAAAAGTAATCAATATTCTTATATTAAATATTTAAAACCAATTCCAACAACAGTAACACTAATAATTTTTTATTACAAAATATTATAATACAGTTAATTTTATTACAACGTTACTTATAAAAAAAAAGGTTCAGATGTTTACATTCCCCAATCTTTCCTGAACTTAGCCGTATCATTGATAGTATCAGAACTATATCTTGTCGCACTATCTCGCTCACTATATTCCTCAATATTTTCCCCATAATGAACTGGAGGTGGAGGATAAAAAGCTGGTATTGGTGAAGAAGTCACAGGAGCTTTCTTAAAATCCATATTTATATATAAGCGTGATAATAAACCAAGTATTATAACAATAGAACATAATATTAAACTCATAAATGGTATTATATCAAATCCATACGTGTTTGTTTTGTACAGTATCTAAAAAAAAGGAATGATATTTGTTAATATACATTGGAATTGTAAGTGAGAACGGAATTGAATTCAAGTGATTCTAGAATTTCTTAATTTAAAAATTTAATTGTAAAATGGCTTTATATAAACTATATTCTAACTATTCCAACCTTAGCCATTTTATTTAAATATGTTCTTATTAAAATATAAAATATCATAATTTTAATAAATATCAGTATAATACATACCTGAATAACTAATTGCGGAATATCTTCAATTAATAAATTAATACCAGAGAGCCAAAGAATAACATTTTGATATTCTTCATATTGATTTTTACATAATTGTAATAATCGAATATCTATAGCACACATAAAACTTTTTAAAAAAATTTCCATGCAATTATCTGCGGTTTTATATAAAATATATAGACCAGCTACAAAATTAATGGATGTCGGAATAGTAAACGAAAAAAAACTGTCAATTAAAAAAGAAAAAATTATAAAAGTGATTTGTAAAATGTTGTATTGTATTGTACAATTTAAAAAAAAAATTTTTTTAATAAATTATGAATACCTGGGAAAATATAATGATTCAATAACGCGTGAATTATTTATGAAAAAAGCAATTTCAAATGCAAAATCATAAGCCAACAATAAGCAATAAGAATATGCGAATTTTTGTCTACTTTTATCAACACATTTCAGAACAATGTACATTAATATAGCAAATTCTATTGGTATAGCTAATTCGATTAGAGTAATTTTGTTCTGATTTGCAAAGAATGCTTTTTTTATATTATGAAATAAATTATTAGATTTGCTTAATCAGTATAGATAAAAAAAAAATAGACAATTTTCACTTACTTAGATTATTTAATGTGGTATTAAACGTTGTAGAATTTATTGAAGTGTAATTGGTTGGTAAAGTATAATTAACTGAAGTGTAATTGGTTGTTGAAGTAAAATTAGTAGAATTGGTAATAGCCATGATAGTAAACACTAAATAGGTTAACTAATATTTGTGTAGGATATATAAAGGTATCAAAAAATCAAAAAGAGAACGGAAATTCTTCTAGTTTTTATTAAAAAAATAAACCAACGAAAACATGTATCATTACATGTGTGTTAATTTCTATTTTTGACAATTAGAAAATTCATACGGTTTAGAACTTTATTGTTAAATTACTAAATTTAGTATACGAAATAAATATAATGCATAGAAAATTATGTGACAAATTAATAATATTTGTGTTAAGAGATAATCAAAACACTAATTCTTACCAATCATACGTACGTGTACCTCTGATGTAACAGTAATACATAGTAAATAGTAACATAATATACATTCCGTATTAATATAAATGCTAATAAATATGGATGTTAATTTTTTCGGTTTGAACAACTTTAATCATGTTTGGAAAAAGAACTCAATCAATTTTTAAAAAAAATGATAGGAATAAAGAATCAAATTGGGAAGATGAAGATGACACTTTGATTGATCAGGATAAATATGCAAAGTCCAAATCTAAGTCTCGTCCACAGGGTTCTGTAACCTCTTCTCTCGTAAACAAATTAAGTAATATGAAACTTGAGGAAGACCGTCTTAAACGACTTGAGGAGGATTTAAATTGTGCTGATTCTGTACCAGATAGTAGGATTTCCGCTTTACGTGAAAAACGTGAAAGAGTTATAACCTCGACACTCCAAAAAGTAAAATTAACAAGGAATGTAGACCTTTGTTATGTTCTAGATTGTACCGGTTCTATGGCTAGTTATATTGAAGCAGCAAAAGATTGTATTTTAAGAGTGACAAATTACATGAAGCGTATTAACCCGAGTATTACTATACATGTCGGTTTCTGTGGATATCGTGATCATTGTGACGGAAAAGACCGTATTCAGTATTTAAACTTTACCGATTCTTACGAAAAATTCAGTGAATATATAAAAAATAATGTGAGAGCTACGGGAGGTGGTGACGGTCCAGAAGATGTCTTAGGTGGACTCGATGCTGCAATAACCCAAATGTCTTGGTCCCGCGCTTCTCGTGTCATTTTACACATTGGTGATGCTCCACCACACGGTCGTCAATTCACTTCCATGTCTGACAATTACCCAAAAGGTGATCCAAATGGTCTAACGGCAGAAAATGTTATGAATAAAATGCAATCGTCAAAGATCTTATACTTTTTCGGAAAAATCACTGATGATACTGAACAAATGCTTAATATATTTCGTAATCTAATTGGTCAATTCGCTGTGTTTAATCTTAAAACTTCGGGTAGGGATCCTGAAGAATTACTTACTAAATTTTTTAATGCTAGCTGCACAGCCATCACTTCTTCTGTTACTCTAAATAGTACTACTATTATGAAAGATTCTTCTAATATATACTCTTTGCAAAGAAAGAAACTTAATATAAATCCACATGAACCTAACTGGTTTACCCTTCTTGAACAAAGTGGGAAACTTTTATCTTATAAATTTCCTAAAAAATTAAGTGAAATCACGAACAAAAAATTTTTCAACAGTTCAAACCTTACAATCAATAGTATGACCTTTAAAGTTGCTTCACAACCATTCTCTATTGGTGCAGAACGATACGCACATTTTGGTATTGATACTCAGATAGGTGAAGAAGAAAAATTGGTAATGAAAAAATATCATGATACTAACAAAAGAAGTGACTCCCTTGAACGATATCTTGAATCAGCAGAAGTTTCTTCAGTCGCTCATTTTCTTGCAACAGAATTTAATTCGGCCGCCAAACGAGCTGGAATCAAAAAGAAGGTTAGATTTATCTATGTAAAAGTCTTGAGACAAAACAAAACTGAACAGTGTTACTCAGTAGAAGGGTATTTCAGAGACGCTGAATTTAAACGTTTCAACGTCAATAGTGGTGTAATTACAGAATTTCATTCCACTCTTGAGGCATTTGCGCATTTCACACATAGTTACACTAAAGGATATTTAGTGGTTTGTGATTTACAAGGTATTGAGCTCGAAAATGAATTTGTATTAACAGATCCTGCAATACATTGTACTGATTCTTTAAGATTTGGAATAACTAATCTCGGAGAGAAAGGAATCAAAGAATGTTTTTTAAATAATCATACTTGTAATAATGTTTGCAAGAAGTTAAAGCTAAAAATTTAAAAGTTTTAATAATACATATAGTTAGTAATATTTTCGATTCCAACTTATTTTATATTATCTTATCAATCTATTGCATATTTTACTTTTTTTTTTATATTGGATTTTATATTTATAAAAAAGACCACAATTGCAAAATTTTCATGTAATGAATGATATATGTGATTAGTTTATGAGTCTTTTGTATTTTCTATCAGAAGTATGATGAATATAGTTTCCATATAATTATATACTCTATTTCATTTTGTAAAGCATTAAAGCATTATCGAATATTTTATATAGTTAATAAAATTCGTTCCAGTCGACAACATCTAACGAGTCAATATCGATGTCATTTGTCGACCAAGATAAATAAAATTATGAAGATAATTTTTCACAACTATTTTGCTGCATCAAAACTATGCGATCTCATGTAACGTTTCCGTCGACTTAAAATATTTTTACTTTTTGAAAGAAATCATCAAATATCATATATTCTGTCTGTCTGATTACTTTTTTGTTTCGTTAAATTTTTTTTTTTCCTAAATGATTTTTGAGGACAAGAAATATCCATAGATTTTAAAATTTTAATCAATTCTCGACATGGATTATTGTGCTTCAATGCCTTTTTCGTATCATCCATCAATTTTTCTAATAGCCTTGCTTCTCTTATTATAATTTTAATACACTCGGGAATTCTAAACTTCAACGTAAACATCACCTTCAAGAGATCTATTAATTTTTGCGATATTTTGATAATTATGATTTTTATCAAGAAAGTGCTTTTTCATCTTGTGGAAAATATTAATTTTAAAGATTAATTATAGGTTATATTTCAAAACCTGCATACTGGGATTTGTAACATGTATTCTATGTGAAAACAGAAACTGTTACCCATCTAGAAGCTATAAACCTTCGAACTTTAGTCATTTCAATTATAATGTCGGAACTTTAATTGTAGCTTAATTAGAATAAATTGGTTGTCCCGAATTGTTCAGAGGAGGTATGTACAAAAACAATGCTTTGAAGTATTTGATAATCAAAAATTACTTTCGATGCGTCAGCATATTATGAAAATCATAACAGAAAAGTAAGTAGAAAATTTTTTCCGCCTGCGAGTGCATCTCAATATAACAGGAGCATACACTTTTTGCATCTATTATTATTAAGACTCTAACCCTAAATTTTATCTCACGCACTTAGCTTATTTACAAAATCGGATTTCCTTGTTTGGTTTGTATCACCCGAGCAAATAAGTAAAATGTCACTAATCTACTTGAAAAAACCGTCAAAACAATTACGAATTAGGAAAATTTTCCTGGTGTTTTTTATATGCATACAGTATATTATATACTGTTAACAATTCAGATACGTGTAAAGCATAAATCCACCCACCAACCTTAGGAATTTGCGTTAAATACATATGTTGTGCCTCAGGCGTCAGATTGACACCGGCCTAAATTAGATTAGGGTTAGGGTAAAATTACGGTAAAGTTAGGAGGTAGTTTAGGTCAGTTGTTGCCGATCATTTAATGCTGGTCAATTGATAGTCATCTGACGTGCGTCAGATTCAATCTGACGCAAGTTTTAATCTGAGGCACAACATATGTACTATTTTTCCTAACTTTTGACTGAAGCACTAGAATATTTTTTATGATTATAGGAATCTATATTGATAATCTTATATCTGTCCATTTATCCATAACAATCAAATATTTCTATTGGTGAATTTTCCACAGCCGAACACAAAACCCATTGTAAAATACCGGAGATTTCATTTAATTAAAAATTTCCAGCTCGAATTAAATTTCATTTGTCGTTATATCTGAACTACAAATTAAAAATATATACATTACCGACAAAAAGCAGATTACATCATCCGGATGTATGTGCGTCGTTTATTAATTACCATCAATTGAAATCTGCATGTGCCATTAGGTTTCGCGAAATTGTCGCGCCAAACCAGGAACAGAAAATCTAAGAAAAAAACAACAAATTATTAACGTGGATGACTTGATAAAATCACATATGTCTATGTGATTACTTTTTTATCAGTCAAATAACTAAGGTGAACATTTTATATCGACTATTATCTAAGTGCACAATATTGGCAAATGGTGAAAAATAACAAATTCGATTTTTTTTCATCGAAATTAAAGTCACGTTTAAGTGCGTTGCGTTACATGAAATTGATATTAACTCTAATAATACACAAATAATAAAAATATTATCATTATAGACTAGTTCAATGCAAATTCCAAAATGATAAATGAATAGTTTAAATTATAATATTTCGATAAACGATCATTAATTCGCAGCATGAATAAATAAAAAAGTAAGAACTGAATAGATTAAAGTACATCGATATCAATCAATAAATAAATAATTATTGCCTTTTGCACAACTATGTCAACGTGAACAAGAGTAAATTAAATGAAAAAATGGGTGGTTCAGAATTAATGATTAGATGTCTGATATCGAATAAAATTTTTTTTAGAAATAAGCGATCTATAAATTCTATTTATTTTTATTATAATAATATAGGAGTTTTAAACTCCCGCCTACTTTATAAATTAATCTGAGCCACCCACCTTATTATATTTAATATTTACAATGATATCAACTAAATTTTTTTTACAGGCGACATTAAAATTATATGGAGAAACACTTATACATCAAACTGATTGTGTGTGCTAAAGTCATATCTAAGAAATGTAACCCTATAATCAATAATGTCTATAACAACCTTTTTCATTCTCATCAGGGATTATCATTTATCAACCCAATATATAATCCTACAAAAAAAGAAAAAGAAAAAGAAAAACACTAAAGATCCTGTGAATAGATATGCTAATTTACATCAAGCCACTGATATTTATGTCAAAAAATCATTTTTCACTATTTCTTGTTATAACATTATGGTTGAAAGTATGCGTATAGTCTTGCTTTTTACGTATTTAATTGAAAGCAGTAATATAGATTCACAGACTGTGCGCAGAAGTTGTGTATCGAAGAAAGTACTAAATATACCCTGAATGGTGCTACACATTAAGTTCCTAATACGCACTCAGTTCCTGCTTTGCCACATATATCACCCAATAAAAATGCAAAATTTACATACCAGCACATAATTTTCAAGTAACAGGAAATATCTGGGGCCTGAAAGCTGAAGTTAACATGACATTACACATAATAAATTTTTTGCAACTCAATAGTGTCACAAAAATCTGAGGCTTAAAGCTGAAGCTCATCTAACGTTACTCATAATAAAAGTTATGCAACTCGATAGTTATACAAAATCTGGGGGAAGCTCATCTGACGTTACTCATAATTAAGTTGCGTTACTTGATAGTGGCATAAAAATCTGAAAAATAATCGTACATAATGTATATGCTCTAATTTTCGGTTTTTCCAATATTTAAATATAAAATTAAAAAAAATTTATAATAATCTATTTCATCATAAATAATCAACTATGTCAGACCTTTATAACCTTGGAAACAATTATTTACATGGAATTGGAGTTGAAAAGGATGAACATAAAGCGTTCATTTATTTTCAAAAATCTGCTGATATGGGTGATACTAATGGAATGTATGCACTTGGCATCTGTTATGAAGATGGAATTGGGGTTGAAAAGGATGAAGATAAGGCATCCATTTATTATCAAAAGTCGTCTGATATGGGAAATGCTAACGGAATGTTCAAAGTTGGTTGTTGTCATCTATTTGGAATTGGAGCTGAAAAGGATGAAGATAAGGCATTTATTTATTACCAAAAATCTGCCGATATGGGTAATACCGATGGAATATTCGGTGTTGGATGTTGTTACGAAGAAGGAATTGGGGTTGAAAAAGATGAACATAAAGCATTCAACTATTATCAAAAATCTGCTGATATGGGCGATGCACTTGGTGTAAATACTGTTGGTTCTTGTTATCAAAACGGAATTGGAGTTAAAAAGGATGAGTGTAAAGCATTTATTTATTATCAAAAATCTGCTGACATGGATAATGCTGTTGGAACTAGAAATGTTGGTTATTGTTATGAAAAAGGAATTGGAGTTGAAAAAGATGAACATAAAGCATTCACTTATTATCAAAAATCTGCTGATATGGGCGATGCTAACGGAACATTCGAGGTTAGTTATTGTTATGAAAATGGAATAGGAGTTGAAAAGGATGAACATAAAGCATTCATTTATTATCAAAAATCTGCTGACATGGATAATGCTGTTGGAACAAGAAAGTTAGGTATTGTTATGAAAAAGGAATTGGAGTTGAAAAGGATGAACATAAAGCATTCACCTATTATCAAAAATCTGCTAATATGGGAAATGCCGATGGAACAAACAGTGTTGGATATTGTTATGAAAAAGGAATTGGAATTGAAAAGGATGAACATAAGGCATTCGTTTATTATCAAAAATCTGCTGATTTGGATGATGCTCTTGGAGCAAATAATGTTGGTTGTTGTTATCAAAATGGAATAGGAGTTGAAAAGGATGAACATAAGGCATTCGCTTATTATCAAAAATCTGCTGACATGTATAATGCTGTTGGAACAAGAAATGTTGGTAATTGTTATGAAAATGGAATTGGAGTTGAAAAGAATGAACATAAAGCATTCACCTATTATCAAAAATCTGCTGATATGGGTAATGCTCTTGGTGCAAATAATGTTGGTTCTTGTTATCAAAAGGGAATTGGTGTTGAAAAGGATGAACATAAGGCATTCGCTTATTATCAAAAAGCTGCTGATATGGGTGATGCTCTTGGAGCAAATAATGTTGGTTATTGTTATGAAGAAGGAATTGGAGTTGAAAAGGATCAACATAAAGCATTCACCTATTATCAAAAATCTGCTGATATTGGCGATGCTAACGGAGCATTATATTTTGGCAATTGTTACCTAAATGGAATTGGAGTTGAAAAGGATGAACATAAAGCATTCACCTATTATCAAAAATCTGCCGATTTGAGTAATGCTAGCGGAACTTTCAATGTTGGTTATTGTTATGAAAAAGGAATCAGAGTTGAAAAGGATGAAAATAAGGCATTCAGTAATTATCAAAAATCTGCTGACATGGGCAATGCTAGTGGAATAATCAGTGTCGGTCGTTGTTATCAAAACGGAATTGGAGTTGGAAAGGATGAACATAAAGCATTTATTTGTTATCAAAAATCTGCTGATATGGGAAATACCGGTGGAATTGTCGGTGTTGGATATTGTTATGACAAAGGAATTGGAGTTGAAAAAGATGAACATAAAGCATTCAACTATTATCAAAATCTGCTGATATGGGTAATACTGATGGAATATTTTCGCTTGGCGGATGTTATCATTATGGATTTGGAGTTGAAAAGGATGAACAGAAGGCATTTATTTATTATAAAAAATCTGCAGAAATGGGAAGCGATAATGGAACACATAATGTCGGATTTTGTTATGAAAATGGAATTGGTGTTGAAAAAGACGAACATAAGGCTTTTATTTATTATAAAAAAGCGGCTAAGATGAACAATTTAATTGCAATGAATAATGTTGGGAATTGTTATCGAAATGGAATTGGGGTAACAAGAGATTTGCAAAAACTAATTATTGGTTTCAAAAGTAAATATCCCATTTTTTATATACAATACTTTTATTTTTTATAGTTAGTGTCTTACAAAAATTTCTATTAAATTAGGGAAAAGGAACAATTATCAGGTAATTCTATTATAATTTATTTTATAATTTATTAATTATTTGCGATCTAAGAAATGAATTTTTAGTCAAAAACGGAACTATGCAAGAATATTTTGACATTGAAGATGATCTAAAAGAAATAATTGATGAAAATAAATATAAACTATCATGGATTCCCTATAATCGATTTGAAAAAATTAGAAAAATAGGAGAGGGTGGATTTGCAACTGTATACTATGCTGAGTGGAATAACACAAATCGAGGTGCTATGTTTGATATTGCGCTTAAACTGTTACATGGATCAAAAGGATGTCATAAAGAATTTATAACGGAGGTAAATTATTTTAACGGTTTTGATAAATTTAGTGTACTAATTTGTTACATCTCACGTTTATTTTTTAATATTAAAGCTAAAAGCATATTGCGATATTGGTTATGAAAATCCATCATTTTTAAAGTGTTATGGCATATCTAAACATGAAATCTCTGAAGATTATATTCTTGTTATGGAATATGCTCCAAAAGGCTCTTTGCGAGAAAATCTTCACCTTGTTGCACGAATGAAATGGAAAGATAAATTAACACTTCTACATTGCATAGTTTCAGATCTTCAGACAATTCATTCAAAAAATATTATTCATCGAGATTTACATAGTGGTAATGTTTTGCAGCATAATTTACATAGCGCATATATTGCAGACTTAGGACTTTCAATATCATCCAATATTGCGTTAAAAACCGAATCTAATGGTGTTTATGGAATTTTACCATATATCGCTCCAGAAATATTAAACGGAAACCCATATACTACAGCATCTGATATCTATTCATTTGCAATAATTATGTGGGAAATTTTATATGGAAAATCTGTATTTTATAATCAAAAATTTGGACATCAACTTCAATTGGAAATATGTAATAATAATTTACGGCCAATTANTTGAAAAGGATGTACATAAAGCATTCACCTATTATCAAAAATCTGCTGATTTAGGTGATGCTCTTGGTGCATATAATGTTGGTTTTTGTTATCAAAATGGAATTGGAATTGAAAAGGATGAACATAAAGCATTCACCTATTATCAAAAATCTGCTGATTTGGGTAATGCTCTTGGTGCAAATAATGCTGGTTTTTGTTATCAAAATGGAATTGGAGTTGAAAAGGATGAACATATGGCATTTATTTGTTATCAGAAATCTGCTAATTTGGATTATGCTCCTGGTGCAAATAATGTTGGTTCTTGTTATCGATGTGGAATTGGAGTTGAAAAGGATGAAAATATGGCATTTATTTGTTATCAGAAATCTGCTGATTTGGGTGATGCTTTTGGTACAAATAATGTTGGTTATTATTATCAATTTGGAATTGGTGTTGAAAAGGATGAACATATGGCATTTATTTGTTATCAGAAATCTGCTGATTTGGGTTATGCTCTTGGTGCAAATAATGTTGGTTATTGTTATCAAAACGGAATTGGTGTTGAAAAGGATGAACATAAGGCATTCGCTTATTATCAAAAAGCTGCTGATATGGGTGTTGCTGAAGGAGCATTCACGGTTGGTGGTTGTTATCTAAATGGAATTGGTGTTGAAAAGAATGAACATAAAGCATTCACCTATTATCAAAAATCTGCTGATATGGGCGATGCTAGCGGAATGCTCATTGTTGGTTATTGTTATCAAAATGGAATTGGAATTGAAAAGGATGAACATAAAGCATTCACCTATTATCAAAAATCTGCTGATATGGGTAATGCTGCTGGTGCAAATAATGTTGGTTATTGTTATCAAAATGGAAATGGAGTTGAAAAAGATGAATATAAAGCATTCATCTATTATAAAAAATCTGCTGACATGAGCGATCCTAGTGGAACATTCAATGTTGGTTATTATTATCAAAATGGAATTGGAGTTGAAAAGGATGAATATAAGGCATTTATTTATTATCAAAAATCTGCTGATATGGGTAATATTCAGGGAATCGATAGTGTTGGCTCTTGTTATCGATATGGAATTGGAGTTGAAAAGGATGAACATATGGCATTTATTTGTTATCAGAAATTTGCTGATTTGGGTGATGCTCTTGGTGCAAATAAAGTTGGTTGTTGTTATCAAAATGAAATTGGTGTTGAAAAGGATGAACATAAGGCATTCGCTTATTATCAAAAAGCTGCTGATATGGGTGATGCTGAAGGAGCACGCATGGTTGGTGGTTGTTATCTAGATGGAATTGGTGTTGAAAAGGATGAACATAAGGCATTCGCTTATTATCAAAAAGCTGCTGATATGGGTGATGCTAACGGAATATACCAGGTTGGTTATTGTTATGAAAAAGGAATTGGAGTTGAAAAGGAAGAACATAAAGCATTCACCTATTATCAAAAATCTGCTGACATAGGAAATTCTAATGGAACAGAGAGTGTTGGTTATTGTTATGAAAACGGAATTGGAATTGAAAAGGATGAACATAAAGCATTCACCTATCATCAAAAATCTGCTGATATGGGTAATAGTGCTGGAATGTATTCACTTGGCGCATGTTATCATTATGGAATTGGAGTTGTAAAGGATGAACATATTGCATTTATTTATTATAAAAAATCTGCTGATATGGGTAATACTGATGGAATCTTTAATGTTGGTTCTTGTTATCAACATGGAATTGGTGTTGAAAAAGATGAACAGAAGGCGTTTATTTATTATAAAAAATCTGCAGAAATGGGAAACGATAGTGGAGCAATTAATGTTGGAAATTGTTATGAAAAAGGTATTGGAGTTGAAAAAGACGAACACAAGGCATTTATTTATTATAAAAAATATGCTTATACGAACAATTTAGTTGCAATGAATAATGTTGGGAATTGTTATCGAAATGGAATTGGGGTAACAAGAGATTTGCAAAAAGCTAATTATTGGTTTCAAAAGTAAATATCCCATTTTTTATATACAATACTATTATTTTTATAGTTAGTATCTTACAAAAATTTCTATTAAATTAGGGAAAAGGAACTATTATCAGGTAATTCTATTATAATTTATTTTATAATTTATTAATTATTTGCGATCTAAGAAATGAATTTTTAGTCAAAAACGGAACTACGCAAGAATATTTTGACATTGAAGATGATCTAAAAGAAATAATTGATGAAAATAAATATAAACTATCATGGATTCCCTATAATCGATTTGAAAAAATTAGAAAAATAGGAGAGGGTGGATTTGCAACTGTATACTATGCTGAGTGGAATGACTCAAATCGAGGTGCTATGGTTGATATTGCGCTTAAACTGTTACATGGATCAAAAGGATGTCATAAGGAATTTATAAAGGAGGTAAATTATTTTAACGGTTTTGATAATTTTAGTGTTCTAATTTGTTACATCTCAAATTTATTTTTTAATATTAAAGCTAAAAGCATATTGCGATATTGGTTATGAAAATCCATCATTTTTAAAGTGTTATGGCATATCTAAACATGAAACCTCTGAAGATTATATTCTTGTCATGGAATATGCTTCAGAAGGCTCTTTGCGAGAAAATCTTCACCATGTTGCAGGAATGAATTGGAAAGATAAATTAACACTTCTACATTGCATAGTTTCAGACCTTCAGGCAATTCATTCAAAAAATATTATTCATCGAGATTTACATAGTGGTAATGTTTTGCAGCATAATTTACATAGTGCATATATTGCAGACTTAGGGCTTTCAATTTCATCCAATATAGCGTTAAAAGCCGAATCTAGTGGTGTTTATGGAATTTTGCCATATATCGCTCCAGAAATTTTAAATGGAAAGCAATATACTACAGCATCTGATATCTATTCATTTGGGATAATTATGTGGGAAATTTTATATGGAAAATCTGTATTTTATAATCAAAAATTTGGACATCAACTTCAATTGGAAATATGTAATAATAATTTACGGCCAATTATTATCAAGAATACACCACAATGTTATATAGAACTCATGGAAAAATGTTGGGATAAAGATCCAGAAAAACGTCCCTCCGCTGCAAATATTAGCGAAATTTTTACAGAATGGCAAATTAATGAGAAGATTTTATTAGATTTATCAGAATCAGAAGAAATATTAAAAGATATTGAAAGTATGAATTTTCCAGTATATCCTAAAACAATGTATACAAGTAAATTTATTTATTATACTAATTCACTTTGTAAAGGTATGTAGTAGAAATTTAATTGTTTAATAATTTATTAACTATGCTATAGTAAAGGCTAATCAACTTTTTTATAGATAGTAAACAATACAGTTTGGCCGTTAAAGATAATATATAATTTCTTATTATAATTTATTTATAAGCAGCTGCGCAACGTAGTTGTGCGAAATCAGGAACGGGGAAATATTAGGTTTAAATGTGAGCTTTGAAATTGAGTTGTATTAAACCTAACGATACAGATATAATGCTGTAACTGTTATAAATTATTTTAATTTTTTTGTTATAATTATAGTTATAATAAATCAAATTTTGAATTAGAAATGCATTAGCAAAATTTACTAACATATAGAACAGTTTTGGGGCATCATTCTGATATAAAATAGTTAAAATCGTGGGTAAAGAAACTAGTTTCACAAGATGCAGATAAACTACGTATACTAAGAAACTATCATTCAGAATTTTTATTATAATAGCATTATTCATGGACATCTTACAACAATGTTAGTGTAACGAATTGAATTTTTCGAAATTGTAGAAAATTCCTCCAGCTCCATTTTGGGTAACAGTGGTCAATATTGGTAATTCAGTATTATTATTATTATGGGTGGCGTAGTTAATCGTGTAACGCTAGTTTTTCAGCGGAACGCTAGTTTTTCACCCTATAAGAAAAATGTACCGTATAGGCACGGGATGGAATCGGATAGGCACGGGTCATTTTGGCACGGGTCAAGGTCTGGATTTGTACGGGTATGGCCCGAGTTGGTTCGGATTTAGTGGACCGTGAGGGACCGTGTGCCCGTGCCAATTGGACCGTAAATGGAACGGGTTTTGCAGCAGTTTACTAGTCGAATCGGCACGGATTTGGCACGGGTAATGAACGTAAATTCACGTGCCACCGCCATAACGATGTGGATTAACTATTAAAACATAAATTTACATAAGTAATCAATATAAGATGAACAAGCTAACTGCATATGAAGCAAAAATTTTGTAAGGAATTTTTTTTGTTAAGACACACAGGGAAGCTTCATTAGTGAAATCATGAGATATCGCTCTGTTTTTTAAAAAAAATCCTTTACTGATCTTTCGCTCTCCACGAAACGAGCCAACACGTGCCAACACGTGTGTAACGTACACATACGTGTCATCTGAACGTGCCATTTCATATGACGTGATATTACGTGCCACCCTTTGCCGCAATGTCCGTGCCATTTTTACCGGGCCATTCCGTAAAACGTTCCTGCACGTGCCACAAGATCCGTGCCATTTCGAGCATTCCCGACACCAACCCGTACCACCATCCGTACCTAGTGATGTGCCATTTATATGATATCCGAATTTTTTTAGCGTACAGTACTTATATAGTAAAATTGCTCTAGTGGTTATATTTTAAAAAATTCTTTAATATTAGTCTATATTACAATTAATATAATATTTAATTCTATTTAATAGATAAATATTTAAGTTAATTATCTGGTTAACATCACTTTCCAGGACTCCCAGAAGAGAGGCAAATGAAACGAACATATAAAATGAACAAACTGTAGTAAATCTATTATAAACGAATTGATTTCAAGTTAAATTTAGTTCAGAGATTTTAGTCGAATTGCTAATTAGGTCAGATAAATTTGATACAATAGAATAAATAAAAAATTATAAAATGCATTTATCCAAGAAAAAGACTTCGCAAAATTCTCGTGATCTAGTGATCGGATCTGCATCATTTTAAAGTATGCAGCTAGTGATGTGTAATCATTAAAATAATACCCAAATTTTTTTAGCGTACAGTACGTATAGTGCTTATATAAAAAATTAAGATCATAATAAAATTAAATTAGTATCTATATTTTAATTTTTTTTAATGTTAGTCTATATTATAATTAATGTAATGTTTAAACCTATTTTAATAAGCAAATATTTAATATAGCAAATTAGTAATTACTATGTATATATCTGCTTAATTTTATTAAGGCGCTACTTTATATATCTAAAGTAGCTACTTTAGATAGATCGCTACTTTAGATGCAATATGTACAAATTTAATTTATCTAACAAGAAAGCTTCATCGGGTGTTGATCAATTAACGAATTTGATTGGTCAATTGGCACATAAATATTTCTATCGACCCCTCTTAATAAATGATCGGCAAAAATTTTAGCGTACAGTACGTACAGTACGTACAGTACAGTACGTATAGTACTGTACGTGGCACATCACTATCCGTACCATTAGGATAGCTGCGCGACGCAGTCACGCTAAAACCAGGAACGTATTAAGTATGACACTACAGATCGTTTTTGAAAATTATCATATTTTTATTTTAATTATTGCAGTTGATGCTGACTTGAGACCATTATAAAATAAGTATGATCATATGAAATTCTAGTTTGGTCATAATTATATGAATGAACTCTCATTCAGAAGGGTATTTTTTCTCATGATTATTATTTACACACAGTCGTATGCAGTACGCATCATAATAATGTAATAGCATAGTTATGTAAAAGTATTATCATAATTAGGGTAGCTGCGCA